>JAJHZJ010000039.1:2642065-2976756 GCA_023548195.1 Bettongia penicillata ogilbyi | reverse complement strand
TTCACGCTTTTGAAGAGGAAGAGGGGTTGGATGAGATCAGTGATTTCATCTGTTTAAGGAGATCCAGCTGAGCAACTCCTTCTACCAATGCAGGTTTGCATCTTCTTTGCAATTCTTATGGAGTTTAGGCACTGAGGGGCAATGAGAAGGTAAGTGACTTGGACACAGTCAGCTGTGCCAGAGGCAGGACCTGAACATGGGTCTGTACTTACTGCGGGGTCGGCTTTCTATCCACAACACTGTGTTGCTGCCTCACATTCTACGTGTGTGTGTGTGTGTATGTGTACATGTGTATGTATGTATACACACTATATATAGATATATACATACATACATACATGTACCTTTTAGGTATATTCTGCCATTTAAATTCATGTTTTAGTGATTAAGTGATCTGAATGTTTTAGTGTTATTTAGTTATTTAGATTGAGTAACCTGAATGAGCTCAAAATGCTGTTTCCTACATTTGAGCATGGTATGATGGGAAATGATCGACTTGAAGGATTGAGTTGGAATCCTGTTTTTGTCACTTCTTGAAGATTCTGCTTGCTTATTTATACATTATTTATTTACATATGCGTTATTTACTTGTTTATACTTATTTATTTAAGATCTAGATCAAATTAGGGGTTCTTAACCTATTTGTCAGGCTGGTGAACCCTATGCACCCTTCTCAAACTAATATGTGTTTTTTAAATAACTGGAGGAAATGCTAAATTTCAGTTATAGGCTACTGAAAATAAAGATGTATTTTTAATGAAGTTCATGAATTCCCTGTAATCAGTTCATAGGTCAGTAAACTTAGGTTTAACATAGGTTAAGGACCCAGCTCTTAAGTCTCCTTCCAGTTATACAATTTTAAAATTCTAGGTAACTAGATTTATCTAAGCCTCAGTTGCCTTATCTGTAAAATGGGGGGAATAGTACCTATCCTGCCACCTCACAAGCTACTTTGGGGATCAAATGAGATGAGTACAAAGCATTGTGGGACTATAAAGCATTATACATGCCAGTTATTATAATTATAATTTTGCATACATTAGGAATGTAACCTCTTATTAATTAATCCTCACCTATCTATAGTATGAAAACTAAGAGTATATGAAAATATCCTTTTATATATGAATAGCAATTACAATAATTTATTTGTTTCTGTTTGAGATCCCATGCTTTCATCTTGATGGATTTTCTTTCTTACTGTCTTAATAACAGTAAACATGACAAAGGAAGCATGGGAAAGTTTTTGAGTTTCTGGAAATAGCACCTCTGACAATTCATCTCCCTGCTTTTTGGGGCCTACAGTGATGTAGAAGGAAATTCCTGCTTTCACTGGAAAATTTCAGAGAAGTACTTTCCATTTAGCGTTATCTCTCTGATACCTGCTGACAAGCACTATCTTCCCTTTGATCCCAGGTCTACCACTTTATCAAACCTGATTACATCCCAGAGCAATAAGGCCAGGCATATTTTATCTTCTATCCTGTCACTGTTAGCATCCAACCTAAAAACAGAAGCCTGTTACAGAAAAAAGAACAGAAAAGGAATGGATTTAGGTTAAGAATGGAACATGTAACTCGACTGCATCCATATAAAAAGTCTCTGGGTTTAATAGTACATGGACGGATTAAAACATGTTTATTAATGTGCCTGTTGTGCACATTCATAAAGTGGAAGGAGTACAGATTAGGGTGAGTCAAGAGAAGATAGAAAAGTGATAGGAAAGGTCCTTATGAAATCTGCCCTAGTGAATACATCTAGAGTATTGCAGTTAGGTCTTTAGAGCACATTTTAAGAAGGAGTTTACTAGAGTGCATCCAAGAGTGAGCAACCAATAGTGAAAGACCTTGAGTTAATACCTATGTGAATAGAAAGAAGGAACTGGGGATGTTTAGCCTAGAGAAGACTCAGGAGGAAAATGATAACTATGTTCAAGAACTTGAAAAATGCTGTCATGTGAAAGAGATTAGATTAATTGGATTTGGCCTTAGAGAGCAAGGCCAGACCTAGGAACAAGGATGAAAGTTGCAAAAAGGGCAACGTTAGGTGCAAGGGAAGGGAAACAAAACAAAACAAAACACCTCCCTATCAATGAGAGCTATCCCCTAGTGGATTGGGCAGCCTTAAGAAAGATTTCCCCCTCACTGGCAGTCTTCAAGAAAACACTGGATGACTCTTTGATGCACATAGGGCTTTTTTATAAAAATCTGAGTTGATTTGGATGACTAACTCTGGAATTCTGCAGTTCTCTGAACTGCCTCATCTCTGCCTCTGATTCTATGACCTATTAAACTATAAAATCCTTAATTTGGGGATTATGTCTTATTCATTGTGTCTTGATGCCTATAGCTTAGGACCTCACACACAGGAGACTTCTAGTAAATGGGACCTTGTTAAATTGGATTGAATTGACCACAAGTAGGCAACTTTACCTCCTTGAATCTCAGTTTTCCAATATTAAAAATTAGGATACTAACATCTGCCCTATCTCACTGGGTGGTTATGAGACTCAAATTCAGTTCAAACACATTTATTAGGTACCTACTATGTGTACTGTCCTAGGCACTGGAAAAGGAAGCAATTACCACTTCTAAGGGGCTGCATTC
Organism: Bettongia penicillata ogilbyi; assembly: GCA_023548195.1. Taxonomy (NCBI): domain Eukaryota; kingdom Metazoa; phylum Chordata; class Mammalia; order Diprotodontia; family Potoroidae; genus Bettongia; species Bettongia penicillata. Next base: position 2,974,153 of record JAJHZJ010000039.1, on the reverse strand, counting down.
TATATGCAAGTTAGTAAATGAAATGTACATACATATTAGGTGTTTTTCATTAGAAAAGAAAAATGTCATTTGCAACTATGGCTAGAGGGTGAGCTCTTAATCAAATAAAAGATGAAGGAAGTAGCAAAAGACAAAATGACTAATTTTAATTGCATAAAGTTGAAAAACTTTTGCATGAACAAAACTAATGTAACTAGGAGAAAAAGGGAAAATTAGTAATTGGGGGAAAATCATCTGATGTCTCTGGTAAGAATCTGACATTCAAGGTATAAAGCTAATTGACATAAATATATAAGGTTAAGAGCCATACTCCATTGGAAAAATGGTCAAAATGTGTGAACAAATAGTTCTCAAAAGAATTGCAAACTATTAACCATATGAAACATTCACTAATCATAATAATCACTAGTGATCGCTAATTATTAATTATATAATAATCCCCTAAATCACTAATAAGACAAATATAGATTGAAACAACTCTGAAGTTTCACCTGATATATAGCAAAATGCTAAAGATGATAAGAGATGGAACTAGTGCTATTTGAAAGACTATGTAAAGCTAACTATGATAATATATTGAAGATGGATATGCAAATTTTCTAACAACTGAAATCAATTTTGGGTTATACTAAATTAATTTCTAAAATGTGCATAAGATCCTACTGGTAAGCATATATTGCAAGGTGAGGGTCATCTCCAGTCATCCTGACCTACATCTTGCCACTAGACTCTGGGAGAGAGGGATGACTTTGCACAGCCCTGCCTCACTTAAATCCAAGTCACTTACAAATCAAGACATCACCCTCCTGATGTCATTGATCCTCTTTGAGAATGAAGGACAAACAACAACACTGCAAGGTAGACTGAGACAGAAAGAAAGGTCCCACAAGCCAAAAAAAAAATAATGTCAGCATGTTTGTAGTTGCAAAGAACTGGAAAAATGATGTAATGAATAGAGACTAGATCTTGATGCCAGAAAGACATGGGGTTCAAGTCCTGCTATCAACACATTCTGTCTATGAGGCCCTGATCAAATCACTTAATATTTTGCAGATTTTGACACTCTCCAAGATTAAAAGTTAAGAAATTTTCCTCATGTGGTTGGTTGGTTGTCTGGCTATTGTCCTTCATTTTCAAAGAGGACCAAAATGACATCACCATGACAAAGTGAAATTTCAGTGTGTCCGACTATGGCTGAGCAGAACAATATGAGCTCGGAATGCTCTACCACAGGTTGGGCACAGATAGTCTGTGTGAATAATTGAAGTAGATACTCCAAATTTGCGCATCCTACATTTACTTTGTGCTGTCTCAATTCTATTTTGTTCATATCTCACAATACCCTTTCTGATGTGGGCACGCTATGATGAGCAGTCCTGCGCCAGTGTCTCCCATGTTGCACAGTCAAATTCAAAGTTCTTGAGAGAGACCTTGAAGGTGTCCTTGTATCGTTTCTTCTGACCACCATGTGATTGCATGACCCTTATGAGTTCTCCATAAAATAGCCTTTTTGGCAAGCAGACATTTTGCATTCGAACAACATGGTCAGGTTATCAGAGTTGTACTCTCTGAAGCATAGTTTGAATGTTTGGCAGTTCAACTTAAGCAAGAACTTCAAGGTCTGGTATCTTATCCTGCCAAGTAATCTTCAGAATCTCCCTAAGATAGTTCAAATGGAAGCAATTCAGTTTCCTGGCATGGCACTGTTAGACTGTCCATGTTTCACAGGCATACAACAATGAGGTCAGCACAATGGCTTTATAGACCTTGGTTTGGAAGTCAGTCTAATACCTCTTTTCTCCCAAACTTTTCTTTGGAGCCTCCCAAAGACTGAGCTACCTCTGGCAATGTGTGCATCAACTTCATTGTCAATGTGTACATCCCTGGAAAGTACACCGCCAAGGTAAGTAAACTTATCCACAGCATTCAAAACTTCTCCATTTGCTGTAACCGGTGGTTCCACATACAGATGGTGTGGTGGTGGCCGATGGAGCACCTGTATTTTCTTGGTATTAATTATTAGGCCAAAATTAGCACAGGCAGAAGAGAATTGATCCATACTTTGTTGCATCTCAGCTTCAGAAGCTGTATTGAGTGCACAATCATCTGCAAACTGAATATCATGCACCAACACTCTCTCCACTTTGGTCTTGACTCGTAGCCTTTTCAAACTGAAGAACTCACCATCGGTACGGTAGTTTCCCTTGATGCCATGTTCATCCTTATTGAAAGCATTTGAAAACATCATGCTAAAAAGCATGGGAACAAACACACTGTTTCACTCCATTGGTGACTGAGAAGGCAGGAGAGCACTGTCCACTATACAGAACCTGGGAAAACATGCCATGGTGAAATTGACATATAATACTGATGAACTTATCTGGGAAAACAAATTTTGACATAATTTTCCATAAGCTGTCATGACTAACAGTGTTAAAGGCCTTAGATTTACAAACGTTGTGTACAGACTTCTGTTCTACTCTTGACATTTCTCCTGAAGTTGTCAGGCAGTAAACACTTTATCAATTGCTCCTCAGCCCTTTCCGAAGCCACACTGGCTCTCAGGTATATGACCATCTTCCAGGTGAAGGATCAGCCTACTAAGGAGGTCTCTAGCAAGAATCTTGCCAGCAATCTAAGAAAGAGATCCCCGCCATGATTGTTGCAGGACAATCTATTCCCTTCACCTTTATAGAGATGGGCAATGGAGACATCCTTGAACTCCTGGGGGATAACTTCCTCTTGCCATATAACTTGGAAAATTTTAGTCAGCTTTTGTATGAGCAATGGTCCCCCTACTTTGTAAATCTCATTTGGAATCGAATTAGCACCAGGTACTTTGCCACATGAAAGGAACCTAATGGACCCCAAAACCTCTTCTTCAGTTGAAAGTTCAGCTAAGGAGAGATTGACTTCAACCTGAGATAAATGGTCAATGGCCTCAGCATTTATTGATGATGGTCTGTTGAGAACCTGATGGAAGTGTTCAGTCCATCTCTCTAGGATCAGCACTGAGTATTTGTGATGCACTATAAATTTTTTTTGTCCATAAATAGCTTTCAGGGAATCATAAAAGCACTTTGGATTGTTACTATCAGCATAAAACTGAATTTCATCTGCCTTCTTATTGAGCTAGGAATTCTGCATCTCTCTAAGTTTTGCATGTACTTTTGATGGAATTAAATGCTGCCTTCTTAGAGGTGAATGAACTATCCTGCTGGTGTATCCTGTGGAGTTCTCATTTTTCATTTAGCAGTTTCTGAATTTCCCCATCATTTTTATCAAGCCACTCTTGGTGTTTGTGAGTGTTCTGACCCAGATGAGCAAATGCAATGCTGTGCACTAAATATCTGAAAGCTGCCCACTCTTTTTCTGCTTCATTGTTGCCAACTGTGTGTTGGCTCAACTTCCCTCCAAGTTAGCCACAAACTGTTCACACTCAGAGAAAGGCTCTAATTTGTTGACTTTAATTCTTCTAGCAGTCATTTTGCCTTGGGCGTAGCACTTTTGATGAAGTCAAATATTTAGCTTGGAAGGGATAAGTCTATGATCAGTCCAGCACTCTGCACCACACATTGGTTTTGTCACGCTCACATCTTGTCTGTCTCTTCTCCTTACAATCACATAGTCTATTAGATGCCAATGTTTGCTGTGAGGGTGCATTCATGAAGTTTTATTGCATTTAGGTAACTGGAAAACAGAGTTGGTGATGAGAATGTCATGCGATCTACAAGTCTTCAGCAGTAAATAACCATTGCTGTTGCTGTTTCCAACTCCATTCCTCCCTAGGACTCCCTGCCAAGTCTGATAGTCTGAGTCTACTCTAGCATTAGTCTCCCAGAGTTATAAGCTTGTCCTTTTTTGGCACATTGATGATAAGAGTCTCTAGGTCTTCATCAAATTTTTCTTTGACCTCATCAGAGTTCCTCATGGTAGGAGTATAGGCACTGATGATGGTGGCATGGCATTTTCCTGCGAGTGGCAATTGCATTGTCATGAGCCTGTCATTCACTCCCTTTGGCAGGCATACCAACTTGCTGACTAGATTAATTTTGATTGCAAAACCCCCACCAGCTTCATGGAGCTCCCCTTAACTCCACCCACTCAAGAAAAATGTGTATCCAGCTCCAGATTCAGGAAACTGGCCTTCATTTGCCAACCTTGTTTCATACAGGGCTGCTATTTAGATATGATACCTGTTGAGTTCTTTTGCAACAAAAGTAGTTCATCTTTCAGGTCTACTGGATGTTGTATTGTCTATAAGTGTGCACATGTTCCATGTGCCAATGGTGAGAGGGATCATTTTTGCAGATGTTTTTGTACATTTTGTACTTTTTTGTGCATTTCAACCATTTAGTGGGATTCCCTGCCTGCTGAGGTAATCAGGCCAGGGTTTTGTAAGCAGACAATGTTTAGGGCACTTTTTCTAGCCCCTTTCCTCACATCATATGGTGAGCAGCGCAATCCTTAAAAGGCTGCTCAGACAACTCAGGTGGTCTAGGAGTTTCCTATACTAATGAAATCACAAATCTAATCTCACAAATCACATCTTCCATTATCCACTGATAGAGAAACAGTTAAACAAATTGTGGTACATGAAAGCAATGCAGTATTACTGTGCTATAAGAATGATTAATACAAGGAATTCAGAGAAATATGGGAAGACCTATATAAACTGATGCAATGGTTAATAAAGGGAATCAAGAAATTATTCCAACAATATAGAATGGAAAGAACAAAGAAATTAAATACTGTATAATTACAATGACTAAACTTCAAGAGTTGTGAAAATGAATTTCCCTCCTTTCACTGAAGGGGTAAAAAAATCAAAGAGTTATCCAAGAGTAGATTGAGCTACACTGAGAAAAAGAGAGGGCATGCTCTCTCATTGGAGTTCTTCAAGCAAACACTAGATGACCATTTAATACGCATGTATACTGTAGTAAGCAACATGCACCATATCTAACACAGTCAGAATATTGGCTGCTTTTACTGAACTACATTTCTTTTTTTTCTTTCTTTTTAAATCTTTCTTGTAAGGTGTGCCAAATCAGGTCAAGAAGGGAGAGTGATGCATTAAGAAATTAATGTGAGAAAAAAACAGATGGTAACACAATTTAAAAAAAAATAAATCTTATTAAAAGAAATTTTAAGGAGAAAACCCTAAAAATTTGGAGGGGGGGGAAGGAGGGAGGAGACCAGTAGGAGTCAGCACCTGAGAAGTGGTACATAAATACAAAGGGTTTTTTAACTCATTGGCATTTGGGCAAGTGGTGTAGACTCATCAATTCATAGAACATGAGACTTGGTAGGTAACTCAGGACATAGAAAGTCAGAACTAGAAGGGACTCTAGAGACCATCAATTTCAATATCCTCATTTTAGAGGTGATTAATATTTATACATGTAGTGTGCATGTGTAGATATATGCACATAAATTTATCCATATATATTTTTATTAATGATTGGAAGAAGCTTCATTGAGCATAAAAGACAAGGTTGACAGAAAAACAAATGGCTCAGTAATAGTGAGGATAGCTCAACCTGAGAATTTCTAATTGATTTTCTGGTAGTTGGCAAAATCATATGTTTTTTTTAAAGGTATTTTTGTAAATGTCAAGTAAAAAGGCAGCTCCAGCTCTGGTGTGATGTCAGGTTATTGCCTTTTCTCTGTTCCCATCAGCAGGAGCTTTAAAACTAGTTTGATCACAGCAGTAGAAGTAATGTTCAAAAGGTCGATTAATATCAATATTAAACATGAGAATGATTTAATTTATCCCAAGGGACCACTGTTCCCCATGTAGTTATCTTATGTGATACCTGTGCATACAGACAGATATCAGGAGCTGCAAGCAGGAAAAGCATAGCCCGGGCAGTCAGGAGCCCTGGATGCCAGTAGCAGCTCAGTAAGCACTTACTTTCTGTGTAACTTTCAAAAGTCACTTCCCCTTTTTCAATATCATTTTTCCTTCTGCAAAATGATGTGGTTGGACTGCATGATTTTGAAGGTCCTTTCTAGCATTGATAATCAAGTGATAAATAAGAGGGGCATTAAGAATTTACCATGTGCCAAACATTGTGCTAATCACTGGAAATACAAATACAAAAAAAACAAAAAAAAGTAAAACAGCCTCTTCCCTCAGGAAACTCATATTCTATTAGAGGACAGCAACATACAGAGGACGTCACAGTGGCAAGGATAATCATTTTGGTCATTGAAGTTACAGAGATAGTTAAAAAGCAATTTCTTGACACTGATTTTATTACTGTTCCCAGAGTTTAGAGACTAGGTTTGAGTGCAAGGCTCGATGTGATAGCACGCCATGATGATGACTGAGGAGCAAGGTGGTGGAACTGGGTCAGGTTAGACATGTAAAACTCTTACCAAATGTTCCATGTTCTACAATCCTTTCTAGCTCTAACAGGCTATGCTTCTAAAGTCCCTGCTAACTCCTTCATTCTATATCCCAAGGTGCCTTCCAAATCCAACTAAAAGTGGCATGGTTTTCATTTTATACACTCACCAGTGTACTAGTCACTTAAATACTAGGGAATCACCACTAGCCATAGAAAATTAATTGCATTATCAGGACACAGTCGCCATTTTTAAATGGCAGACAATGAGAAAACAAAATTTACTTAACAGAAACTTACTTCTCCGGGAGCTCTTCCATGCACTTGATCTGTAAAACAAAGGAAGTCATTGGCATGCTAATTGAACTGGAGTTAGAAGAGGGAGGAAGGGTTCAAGGGTTAAGTTTGTAATCAAGAAATACATTTTTTGTTTGTTCGTTTTTTAATCATTCATAGCAAACCAAACAAACAAAAAACAGAGAAAGGTAGGTGACACTTTGGATAGAGCTTTAGCCCTGGAGTCTCTAGGACCTAAGATCAACTTAGACTTCCAACACTTGACACTTACTAGCTGTGTGACCGTGAACAAGTCACTTAACCTGATTACCTCAAACCCCACCTCCCTCCCCCCAAAAAAGACATGAAATACAATTGCACTTCCAGAGAGGAGACAGTCTTTAGTCCAAAATACCAGGATGTTTCCATGCAATGAGAACTGATAAGAAAACCTGACCTTTGACCATGATCCCATACAGTCTGAGCACCAGCTATGATGCCTGAGAAGCAATAACAGCATCTGCTTTATGTCAGACCATGTAGATCAAAAGCAAAAACTTTTTTAAAAAACCAAATCAATACCTGCTTTAGATCAATCAATCACCAAATATTTACTATTTTAAAATATCTACTGTGTAGCATGGAATATACTAAACACAGAGGACACAAAGACCAAAACAATGAGATAGATTCTGCTTTCAAGGGGCTTGTAATTCTGGCAACTGAGTCAAGAAGAATTTACCTTAGAGGCTAGCTGCATGTCTCTGAGCAAATCATTTGATTTCTCCCACCCCCTACCTGTAAAATGGAGAAAAATAATAGTAGTTACCACACAAGGTTTTTATTCAGAAAAAAATGGAATAATATACATATACTGCTTTGCAAAACTGAAGACCTATATAAATACTATCACTACCATTGCTACCAAGAAAAATGTACATATGTAACTATATACAAATACATGCAAGATTATAACGAGGAAGTTTGCTGGAGGAAGCAACTGAGGAGTTTGAGAAAGATTCCTTTTTTAGGTGGCCCTTGAAATGAATTTTTAAGGAAAACATATTCTAAAAATTAGAGGGAAGAAGGAGTAAATTCATATGAAGGATGAGAGAGGAGGGCAGCCTGGGTAAAGATACAGAGACTTTGATAATGTAATGTCATGTTTTAGGGACAACTGGAAGAAAAGTTTGGCTGAACAGAAGAATGTGTTAAGGGGCAATAATATATTATAAGTAAGACTTAGAGAAGTTGGAGCCTGGTAGTAAAAGATTTTAAATATTAAACCGAAGAGTTTTTATTTGATCCCAGAGTTTATTGAGCAGGAGACTTGTTAAAGAAGCTTCATTTTGTCATAATGTGGAAAATGGATTAGAGAGAACATGGACTTGAGGCAGGGAGAAAAATTAAGAAGCTATTGCAAAAGTCTAAACAAGAAGCAATGGGGTTAGCGTTAGAATCGCCCTAACCATCCTATATTAAGCACTGCAAAGATACAAGAAAAATCAAAGCACATAGTCCCTATTTCAAGGAATTTGACAATCTTGTTGAGGAAGGCTTAGTATTACTAAAACATCCTGTATGCCTGTGGTTTAAATTCCAACTCACTTCATATGATCACAGACTTTGATTTGGAAGGAACTTTTAAAAATGTCTAGTGAACTGCCTCACTTTACAACTGAGAAAACTGAGGCCCCCAAAATTTGCCTTCTTAGTAATTACAATTAGTTTGCCTCAGGGCACATAGGTGGAAAGTGAGAAATCAGAGATTTGAGTTCAAGGGTCTGACTACAAAGTCAGCAATCTTTCTCTTATACCAGAGATTCACAAACATTAAGTGCCTACTATGTGCCAGGCATTATACTAGGTACTGGTGATACAAAGACAAAAACAGAATTCTCTTTGCCTTCAAATAAATTATGTAGGGAAAAATGATATGTAAACTTACAAGTATGTGCAAAATATATTCAAAATATATACAAAGTTTTAAAAAACTGTAAGGGGGAACGGGACAGTGTGATGAAGGGAAAGATGAAGAAAAGCTTCTTGTAGGAGATAATACATGAACAGTACTTTTAAGGAAGCTAGGGATTCTCTGAGGGAAAGGTGAAGAGGGAGAGCATTCTAGGCATAGGGGGCAGCATGTACAAAGGCATAGTGGCAGAGAATACAGTATGAGAACAGCTGGAATATAGGATGTATGAGGGGGAATGGTATGGTATCTCTCTTGAAACATAAATTGGAGTTAGATTATTCAGGGTTTTTGTAGCCCATATGAACACTGAGTATCCTTACTCCAATTCCCACTCCTCCAGATGAATCTTGGTTCAAGAGTTAAGCTACAAAGGATAGAAGTGATTTTCCAATGCCATTGACTTAAGCCACTAGTGTGCTTCCCCTTCAAGATTATTATTTGAGAATCAATTTAGTCAACCTACCTAAGGAACTTTTAGAGAGAAGTAATTGTTAAGTTGGCAAAACTCATCTCTCCAAAAGTCACACCACCCCACCCTACTCCATCCCTACCCTGCCAACAAGTACATATAGAGTCTTCCAACTTAGAATTCACATGTGGCAAAGGACTAACTCATGATGACTAGTTTTTGAACTCTTATGTTTTGTTTTTTTTTTTTTCATTCATTGAATGCTCAAGAAGTTCCCCTTAGGTAGGATGTAGTTTCATTGCTAGGTTATTGCAGTTACATGAACATATGTCCAGTCCATGTCTGACTCCTATTACAGATACTGGCATGGGATCAGGATATTAAACCTGGGATAATTTTAGGACATCCATGGGAAAATGGGAAGTCCAAAATCCTGTAGACTTTTTGAAGCTATCAGTATAACCAATAGAGGAAGAGCCAATAGTTAATAAAAGAGGCTCTGACAAAGAAGGGATAGGCAGGGAGGAAACCTGGGATAAGGTCAAAAATAGTACTCTCCTTAATACATACCCTCTCCCAAGCTGTGTATCTTCAGGGACTTCACTGGAAAGTTCTTCTCAATGCATTTGATAACTTATAGATGACCCCTAGGGCTTGATCAAGTTTTCTCAGCTTATCGTTAATAGGACACCCATTCCTGTGCAATGTGGCCAAAGTTCCAGGTCCTTTTCCATAATTAGTCTAAAATCTATGGTTGACTGATTTAAATTAAAGCCCCATGATTGAGATTAATTTATTATTTTTGCCAGATTAAAGTACCCAAGCTTTTTAGCATTCACTACAAGTGGGGTGATATGATTGAATAAATCAATCAGCCTTGCCTTTATACTTTAAATATCAGACCAAGATACTCTGATTCAAATTTCATCTTCATTCCCCTAAAATCCAACTCTTCCTGGTGCCCACATCTTTTAGTGGTACCACCACTTTGCCAGTCACCTGAGATTGAAACGTTGGAGTCTGATTCATTCTTCTTTGTGCCCATGTACTTCCAATCAGTCAAAATAATCCTGAACATCTCTTTCATTGCTTTCTCCCCTTTCCCTCCCTTCCCAGTTTCTGCCCTTCAATAGTTCTGGTCTTCAATGACTCTTATCTGGACTTTTTTCAGATGATCTCCTCCTCCTCAGTGGTTTTCCCCTCTCACCATTCCTGAGCATACTTTCAAGAATCTCTTGTTTCTTGAATTTAAATCCCATATTCCTGACTTTGCACAGACTCCACATATACCTCCTGTACTTTCCCTCCTCATTTCCTTCTCTTAAAACTCATAGTTCCCATCAAAGTTCATCTCAGATAGTATCTCCCTTAAGAGGTCTCTCCTGATTTCCCAGAGTTGTTACTGCAACCCCTCACCAAATCTCTTTTTATTTGCTTATCTAAGAACATATTTCATTTCCCTAGCAGAATGTAAGCTCTTTGAGGACAATAACTTTTTTACTTTTATATCCCCAGGATCTAACTCAGTACTTAGCTTATGGAAAGTCTTAATAAAAGCTTGTTGATTTATTTATTTAAACATTTCCAATGGCTCCCTCCTGTCTATAACAGAAAACCTAAATAAATAGACCAATAATTTAATCCGAAGTCTAATCAATTTATCCAGGATTTGGTTGAACTCTAAGATCTGGTCTCCAACTACCTTTTCAGTATTATCTCCCACTGCTTCCTTTCCAGTATTTTGTTCCTGGTAAACAAGAGGATTTGCCCTTTCCTTAGCTTTTCACTCCCAAAGAATACTGCATGGTGGTGTTAGTGAGAAGAGAGAAGTAAATTCACAATGTATTTGGGTAGAAAACTTGATGGAACTTGGTAAATGCTAAAATATTAAGAATGAAGAATTAAGGGGGTGGAGCAAAGATAGCAGAGTAGAAATATTTACATATGCTAGCTCCAAGTCCACAGACCATAAATTACCTGTAAAAAGAACTCCCAACAAATTCTGGAGCAGTGGAAGCCATACAGCAATGTAGTGGAGGAGATTTCTGTTCCAGAGAGCCCTGAAAAACTGACCCCAAAGATCCGTCACACACCAGACCCAGAGCAGAGCCCAGCCCTGCCTTGGTTGCGTGGCCCTGAGAGGAGCAGATCTAAGCAGGCTTCAGGGACAGAATCTCCGGTGGCCATGCAGGTCTCTCAACCCACATGTGCTACAGGTCAGTGAGAGACCCTATCTGGCCCGCCGAGAGGGGAGCGGGGTGTCTCCAAAACTCAGGCCCCCTCAGAAGGAAACAGCAAGGGAAGCAGCAGAGCTGGGCTCCCAAAGCAAAAAGGAGCTCAGATCCATTGTTGAAGATCTCTGCATAAACCCCCTGAGGGAATCGAGCCCTGTGAGGCGGCCCTGCCCCCACCTGAGCATCTGAACCAAATCCCACTGAATAGCAGCCCCGCCCTGCCCCCCCCTGCTGAAAGCCTTGAGGATAGGAAGCAGCATTTGAATTCAGACCCCAAGCACTAGTGAGGTGGGGGTGGAGAAGAATCTCAGAACTCAAGTAACTGGCTGGGAAAATGCCCAGAAAAGGGAAGAAAATAAGACCATAGAAGGTTATCTTCTTGGTGAACAGATATTTCCTCCTTTCCTTTCTGATGAGGAAGAACAATGATTACCATCAGGAAAAGACATAGAAGTCAAGGCCTCTGTATCCCAAACATCTGAAATAGATATCCAATGGGCTCAGACCATGGAAGAGCTCAAAAAGGCTTTTGAAAATCAAGTTAGACAGATGGAGGAAAAACTGGGAAGAGAAATGAGAGAGATGCAAGAAAAGCATGAAAAATGGGTCAATACCTTGCTAAAGGAGACCCAAAAAAAAATGCTGAAGAAAATAACACCTTGAAAAATAGACTCACTCAATTGGCAAAAGAGGTTCAAAAAGCCAATGAGGAGAAGAATGCTTTCAAAAGCAGAATTAGCCAAATGGAAAAAGAGGTTCAAAAGCTCACTGAAGAAAATAGTTCTCTCAAAATTAGAATGGAACAGATGGAGGCTAATGACTTTACGAGAAACCAAGGAATCACAAAACAAAACCAAAAGAATGAAAAAATGGAAGAGAATGTGAAATATCTCATTGGAAAAACAACTGATCTGGAAAATAGATCCAGGAGAAACAATCTAAAAATTATGGGACTACCTGAAAGCCATGATCAAAAAAAGAGCCTGGATATCATCTTTCATGAAATTATCAAGGAAAACTGCCCTGAGATTCTAGAACCAGAGGGCAAAATAAGTATTGAAGGAATCCATCAATCACTGCCTGAAAGAGATCCAAAAAGAGAAACTCCTAGGAACATTGTGGCCAAATTCCAGAATTCCCAGGTCAAGGAGAAAATATTGCAAGCAGCTAGAAAGAAATAGTTCAAGTATTGTGGAAATACAATCAGGATAACACAAGTTCTAGCAGCTTCTACATTAAGGGATCAAAGGGCATGGAATAGGATATTCCAGAAGTCAAAGGAACTAGGACTCAAACCAAGAATCACCTACCCAGAAAAACTGAGTATAATACTTCAGGGGAAAATATGGTTTTTCAATGAAACAGAGGACTTTCAAGCATTCTTGATGAAAAGACCAGAGCTGAAAAGAAAATTTGACTTTCAAACACAAGAATGAAGAGAAGCTTGAAAAGGTAAACAGCAAAGAGAAGTCATAAGGGACTTACTAAAGTTGAACTGTTTACATTCCTACATGGAAAGACAATATTTGTAACTCTTGAAACTTTTCAGTATCTGGGTAGTTGGTGGGATTACACACACACACACATACACATGCACACGCACACGCACACACACATACATACATGCACGCACACACAGAGACAGAGAGCACAGAGTGAATTGAATAAGATGGGATCATATCTTTAAAAAATTAAGGCAAATGGTGAGAGAAATATATTGGGAGAAGAGAGGGTGAAATAGAATGGGGTAAATTATCTCTCACAGAAGAGGCAAACAGGAGACTTTTTAGTGGAGGGAAAAAGAGGAGAGCTGAGAGAAAAACATGAAGTTTACTCTGATCACATTCGACTAAAGGAAGGAATAAAATGCACACTCATTTTGGTAGGAAAACCTATCTTACAATACAGGAAAGTGGAGGAGAAGGAGATAAGCAAGGGGGGGTAGATGATGGAAGGGAGGGCAATGGGAAGAGGGAGCAATTTGAAGTCAGCACTCAGGGAGGGACAGGATCAAAAGACAGAATAGAAACAATGGGGGGCAGGATAGGATGGAGGAAAATACAGTTAGTCTTATACAACATGACTATTATCGAAGTCATTTGCAAAACTTCACAGATATGGCCTATATTGAAGTGCCTGCCTTTCCAAAGGGAATGGGTGGGGAGGGAGGAATGGGGAGAAGTTGGAACTCAAAGTTTTAGAAACAACTGTTGAGTATGTTCTTGCTACTAGGAAATAAGAAATACAGTTAATGGGGAATAGAAAGTTATCTGGCCCTACAGGACAAAAGAGAAGATAGGGTCAAGGGAAGGGAGGGATGATAGAAGAGAGGGCAGATTGGCAATAGGGGAAATTAGAATGCTCAGTGTATTGGGGAGGGGGGAGGAGAAAATGGGGAGAAAATTTGGAACCCAAAATTTTGTGAAAATGAATGTAAAAAGTTTAATAAATAAATTATAAAAAAAAGAATGAAGAATTAAAAGTGTTAAAGACAAAAAAAAAGCTTGTTGAAAGTTGAAATGTAACACCTAATCTCCATGTCTCTCTAAATATATGCTGTCTGTAAACAAAGCATCCAGATAATAAACTAATTCTTTTTTTAATCCTTACAGTTTAGCATTATACAGAGGCAGCCTTAAGGCTTCCTTCTTCAAAAGTTATCTTAGGTCTCTTTAAAAAAAAAAAATTGTTAGTATTTAAATCTTCCCCAGTTACATGTAAAAACTTAAAAAAAAATTTGGTTTTAAAACTTCAATTTCCAAATTCTCTCCCTTCCTCCCTCCTCATCCCCACCCCACATTGAGAGGGCAAATAGTTCAACATAGGTTATACATGTGTAATCATTCAAAACATTTCCATATTCGTCATATTGTGAAAGAAAACATAGACAAAAAAAACACCTCAAGAGAAAAGTTAGAAAAGTATGCTTCAGTCTGTATTCACACACCATTATTTCTTTCTCTAGGGATGGATAGCATTTTTCATCAAAAGTCCTTCAGAATTGTCTTGGATCATTATATTGCTGAGAATGGTTAAGTCATTCACAGCTAATCATCTTACAATATTGCTGTTACTTTCTACACAGTACATTTCACTTTGCATCAGCTCATGTAAGTCTTTCCAGATTTTTCTAAGATCATCCTGCTCATCATTTCTTATAGCACAATAATATTCCATCATAATCACATACTATAATTTATTCAGTCATTCCTCAATGGGCACCCCCTCAATTTCCAATTCTTTGCTAACAGAAAAGAACTGCTCTAAATATTTTTTTACATATAGGTTCTTTTACTTTTTATCATCAGGCTCTTGAAACTCTAAGCAGCCTCTTTACATAAAATTTTTCTAATTCAGAATACTGACAATGACCTCCTGGGTGTTTCACCAACAAGACACTTTATCTCTCCTTTGGACTTTTCCTCTTACTATCTTCTATGCCTACAATGCTCTCTCTCTCCTGATCTCAGTCTACTGACTTTCTGGCCTTTCCCAGCCTCTCTTAATTCTTGTGCCTTAATCCTACCTATTGTTTGTTTGTTTTGGTATATATTTGTTTGTTGAATCTCCCATTACGCTGTGAGTTCCTTGAGATCAGGGACTATTTTTGTATCTTTTTGTATCCCCAGCATTTAGTACAGTGCTTGGCACACAGTAGGTCTTTAACAAATATTGTATTCATTGACTGATCGAGCTGGTCTGGGTGTGGGAAGATAGGACATTCTATAGAATGCTCTAATTTTTTAAGGAATGTATTAAATGACATTACAAAACAAGAAAAAAGGGGAAAAGAATAAGAAGAAAGTGAAATATAGAAGTAAAACTGATGTAGGATATGAGTAAATGAACTTAAAATTGAAAAGTATGAGTTCTTGAATTGGAGTCAGAAAACCTGGGTTCAAACCTAGGTTTTTCTATTTATTTGATGTATGACTTTGGGAAAACCTTCATCTGGATCTCCTTATTTGTGAAATACAGATATTGAACTATATGGTATCCAAAGCCCTTTTCATCTCTCAGTCCCATGATTCTAGTTAACCTAACTTAGCCATATCTAGTCACAAGATGGTGAATTTTGGGATCATAGAAACTCTGAATGACCATCCACTAAGTTCTAGGGGGTAAAAATCCACACTATGGGAAGGAGTACCATGCTAAAAACAAAGTTCTATATCCTTGAGGCACTGTAGGAAAGAGTAGTCAACACAATCATTTCCTGGTAGACAGTTTTCATTAAGGCAAATCAAGGTATCCTGACCTAAATGACATCAAGAAATCAATTCCTTAACTACTCAAATAACTACTCATTATTCCCTCAACTCATAATGCCTTGGATATGACAGTTCTACAGTTATATTCTCTTTTGCAAATACAGACATAAACAAGGTCTTATTACCATGAATTTCCTACATAAGCACTTGCCACTACTGACCCCTTACTGTATCAGACTGCTAGAAGTATAGAAGATGAGGATGGGGGAAGATATGTTCCTAGAATCTAGAGTTTCTACTCAGAGTTCTGCCCCCAGAAATGCCAGTCTCAATTTAAAAATCTAGGATTTACCAAACTCCAGAGTTGCTGCTCCTGAAAAATCTCTCCGAACTACTTCCCTGGCTCCCATTCTTCGAGAAAGAAACTTAAAGTGGGAGAAGCAAGCAGGACCTCAGAATTCTGATTCAGGGTGGCTTAAGCAGAACACGTAAAACCACTGTAACTACCCCTTCCCCATTTCTTGTAGAAAGTCCCAGAAAGAAAAAGTTACTCACTATATATACTGGAGGAAGAAAGGGAGAGCCAAAGAGTGGAGTAACTTTTTAAAGATCTACTGGGTTAAGGGGGCTCTACGTATCTCAGCAGCCAATCCTTATGCAAGCAGCTCCCTCTTCTCGCATCACTAGGGCCAAGGGATTGCTGTGTCATTCAACACTGCCAAATATATGCCACCCTTCTATCCCTCAGGGCACTATGGATTTCAGTTTTTAGCTGCCAAACTTCCCCATCTCCCTTTGTATGCTAAATAGAGGGTTTCTGAATTAATGAATGTGAAAGCATTTATTAATCACTTACTATTTACTAGTACTGTACAAAATTCTGGGAATAAAAATATAAAAGCAAGATAGTCCCTGCTCTGAAAGAGCTCACATTTTAATAGGTCCCTACACATATAGTAGGGATCATCTGTTGTATAGTTCATGGAATGGACAAATGATCTTCAAAGCACAACAGCAAAATCTGATTTAGGTATTGCTTGTACTGCTGCGTCACCATCAGTAAACCATTTTATTTCTCGGTTATTCAAGTAACCCTGAAAAATTACAAAACCTGTGTCATCCGGCATTGCTTGAGGTAACTTGATCATCTGGAATTCCACATGAAGATGAAATAATAGATCTAGACAAAACAAAATAAACAAACAAAAACCCTCCACAGTGCCAAGCTCATAGAACTGTGATCAGATGTAAGTGTATATGAAACACCTTGGCAATCTTAAAGTGTCATCTATTTCAACTGTTACTATACTTCGGGAGCTACATCCATATTTTCAACTGTGTTTATATAGACTTGACCAGAGAGAAAGAGAAGAGAAAAAGATGAAATAGGGAAGTCAATATTCCCTATGGGAAGCATCAATTTGTGGGGTAGTGGAAAGACCATAGCATTTGATATCAATATAGCTGTGATCAAATCCCTGTTCTGCTTTTTGCTAGATGTATGTCTTTAAATAATAGTCATAAGAACCTTAGTTTACTCCTGAATAAATTGAAGGGATTTAATTCTTTAATTCAATATTCCCTAAATTACCTTCCAAATCAAAATTCCATATTTCTCTGAACATGGATTCATGACTACTGGGGACAGCATGATATGATGGATAGACCACTGCCTAGCTTTGGAGTTGGGAGGCCTGGATTTAAATGCCACCTCAGACATATTAACTTATGAACATGTGAAAGTCATTTAACTTCACTGAATCTTGGGGAATGGGGATAATAATATTTAAACTTCCTAGCCCACAAGGCTGTTGGGAGGAAAATGTCCTGTAAACTCTGAAACACTATGGAAATATAACCTAATATTATGTCCAGCATTTGTGTGACATGTCAGGCTAGCACAGAGGGAGTTGTAGTGAAAAAGAGTACCAGATTTGAAATTATGACTCCTGAGTTAATTATTAACTTTATTTAACTTTATGACATTATTAACTTTATGACATTAGAAAAGTCACCAAAACTCTCTGGGCCTCAGTTTCCTCATCTGCAAAAATGAGGTGGCTAGATCAAATTTATTTTAAGAGTCTTGATATCTCTAAATCATATGATCTTAGAAAAGACAAGAGGAAGATTCTTTACAAGGAATGATCTTATTATTCAAAGCTCAACCATCACAGCAAGAGAACCACTGACAATATTCACCAAGGTGCTCCAGCTGCTACCACCTTGAATAAGCAGTGATTCCATTGTATTCATCAATCTCTAGTAAAGAGTCCCTCCTCCTTTTCATTGGAGAGAAGGACTAAAGGTGTGAAGTGTTACACATGGTATCTATTGGTCTTCCTTATTTTTTTTTTATTACAAGAGAAAATTCACTGGGTTGGGGGTGGACAGGTGAAGTATATCATATCCAGAAATGACTGTGATGTAATAACCAAAGAAAAATAACCAAAATGACAAAGAAGAATGAAAAAAAAGGAAACAACTGTATAATTCTATTTTGTATTTTTCTTTGCCTCATGGGTTGCCAAAATAGCCTCATGTTATCTCTAAGTAGAGATATGTTAACTTCAAAAAATGAAGACTATCTGGAAGAGAAGAAAGGTAACCATGTTGGGAAGGAGGGCCAATCAGATAGCTTCTTTTCTGTCTTCTCTCTCCACTCATTTCTGGTTATCAATGGCTTTGCTTTCCTACCTATGGAAATCTACCCCACCCGCTCTAATGGTAACTTTCTTCTCTGCTCTTGCATTTATACAAAAGAAGGATCAATACCCTAGAATGAAGTTTGATAAAGTCCACTGCCCCAAGAAGACTTTTATTGTTGTCCCAAGTGAGAGAAGGTGGAAAATGGATCAAGGGATTTTGTGTTTCAAAGAAGTAGTCTAAATATCAGAACCACAACTGTATTTCATAGAAAGGATTGTAGACTTTAGAAGTAGACTAGATTCTAGTCTAACCCTCTTAATTTTGCAGATGAAGGTAGTAAGGTCCATAGGGATGAGGTGACTTGCCCAGTAAACAACTGAAATAGAGGGGTGGATGGGGTTTTCAGGGTGGACTATCACCTCTGAGATGAGGGCTCACCAAGACCTTTTCAGGGTTGCTCATCCACCTTTGGTTTCCACCTTCCATCCAACCCTCACCTGTAGCTCCAAGAAGCTGTAGTATGCACAGAGGCTACACCCCAAAAAACTGTGTGACAGATGGGCTGAACTAGGTTGAGGATAACCAACAGGCCTGAAAGTCTTTGGTGATTTAGATAGATGCCTATCCCAAGAATGTGAAGACTTCCCCCTGGAAAATGGATGGATGAGAATAAGTTGTTCCAATGGCCATGGAAGCAACTAAATCTGTGAAGTGCTTGTATTTGGTCAGACATTGAAGATGCAAGGTCATCCACTGCATCCTGGGCCATCACCAGTTGTCCTGACTATTGTCTTACCATTGGACTTGGATGATTCTGGAAAAGAGAGGCTTACAACTTTGTTCAACTCTTCCTTCCTAAAATCTAATTCACGTGCAAGTCAAGACATTATTGTCATTGGTTCTCTTAGAAATGATTAATGAACAACAGAAATAGTAAGTCATAAAAGATAGAATTAAAACTCAGGTCCTCTTACTGCAAGTGTAATGCTTTTCTCCCTATTTCAATATTTCAAAGATCTGTAATTTTGACTTGGGTGGGGAAGGTTCTTCTTCTCCTAGCACAGGATATTAACCCCTCTGTGTTAATCTGTCCAAATCATTCATTCCCTTTCATCTAACTATGGTGATAACTTTCCACACTGTTCTAAGCTGGTTCTAGGACAACAGATGCATAAGCCATCATGAGACATGTACTCAAACCTTTTCTAGTTTAGAGAGACCTCAAGGAAGCTTTGGCTTCATTGGCATAGCCTTTGAGAACCCTGAGTCACTTCTACTCCATGATTAAGTAGAAGAATCAGGCCAAAAAAGGTTTCCTGATAAAATTACTCTTACTAAAATAAATTTGCTATTTCATTAATATTGTGCCAATATTGTACATTGTAACCCATCCATGTCCATCTGTGTCATGTTATCCTTGTCTTCTCATAAGTTCACCATGGGACATCCATTCAATATGCTAGGGGCCTTCGTGATTTCTTATTGACATCATGAGGCTGCCAGTGGAGCAATTAGACTAAGTGGTAATTATCCTTCACTGTTGCCATGTGACCAATTCAAGTTGCTTTCCAATTTTACATTGCTTTGATGGCATCCTTTCCTCTAATCCTTCTTTATAGTTCTTTGTTTTGTTTTATAGACTGCTATCATTCATCATATTCCTCTCTATTGCCCTGTGAATGCTACTCAATTTTATTTCTTGACTTGCTATAACATTTTGTGACTTGTGGTATACAACAACATCAATAGAATATTGGCATTTTATACATATATATATATATATATATATATATATAAAACTTCTGCAATTTGCCAAAGGCAATCCAATCCACTCATCTCTTCCTATTCAGCTCTGGACCTAACTCATTGTCCATTTGCAATGTCTGTTCAAGTCATATGTACAGATTGATAGACTAGATATGTTCTATAAGCATTGTTCATCTGACTTCATATCAAATTCTGTACAGTAGGCATCATTCATCCATTAGAAAGTGTGCTTTTTAAGAGCAGGGACTGTTTTGCTTTTCTATTTGTATTCCTAATGCTTAGTATGGTGCTTGGCACATAGTAAGTGCTTAATAAATGTTTCTTTTTTCTTTTCCATTTGATTTTTCATATATGGATACTTGGGCCAAGCTCCTTTGAGTGGATAATGGATCTTGTCCAAGAAGCTCTACAATGTTCTGGGACTTGATGCAACCAGGACAATGTCATCTGCAAATAGGAGCATCTGGAGAACCTCATCATCTTTGGGAAATCCCCCTTCATTTCAGCCTTTATACTGGATCTTCGCCATGACAGTAGTGAACATCCTTGGCAAGCACATATCTGACTTTTTTATGCCCTGCTCAGAATTAATAATCAAAGCATCACCGAAGAAGGTTTTCTTTGTTATATCTTTCAAGGAATTTCATATAATTTTGATATATGCATAGGAAACATTGTTGTAAGAGAGTTTAAAGTGGCACTTTGTTCTACCAAATCAAAAGCTTTTTTTATAGTAGGCAGACAAAAGTCACAATGGGATTCTCTACATCTTTCAGTCAGTTGTGTCACAATAAGATAAAAATGTGGACTACTATAAAGTATCACCTGGGAAAGCCTGCTTGTTGTCTACTAATAGCATCATTAATGATAACCTGGAAAAATGGATATATTATTCTCATAAAAATGTATATAGATGGAAAAATAGACCTATAGATCAATAGCTGGTGTTCTCTTGGTCACATTGTATTCATATTAATAAAAAGCCAAAACATTTTTCTTTGAGTTTAGTATCTTTCCTTCTTTCAGATACCTTGCAAATCCTGAACACCTTTATAATTGTGTTCCCTCTAGTGCAGATCTCATCCTCTGTACTCGATCTAATTTACCTGATTTCCCCATCTTTTTCTCCATAATACCATTACTATGTAACACTTCTAGGATTATGAGATTAGAGTCCAACTGTGGCTATTCTACTTTCTACAAAGATGAAAAAAAGAGTATCTTATAAAAAATCCTTGGGACTCCTTTCCATCTTTCAATTTTTTTGTTGTCCTCAAGCTTTTTCCTTTGATACCCTTGGGATGAGTTTGCTTGATTGATTCTCTCAGTGTACTCTCTTTGAGTTGATTTTAACCTCTATTCTTTCTCTTTCTTATGAAATGATACTTTTCCTAACCTTCCCCAATCCATCATAAAATTTTTCAAATTCATTAATATTTTGAACTGGTATTGCTTTGAGCTGCCCTTTATCTCTGCTTTGCAAGTAAGTAATGTGTTTGCTGATTAATGTAATTTTTGGGTTCTTTTGGCTACCTAGTTATGGCATTTGATTTACAATGGTTGAGTGTTTATATGGAATTAATCTAATTGGTGCCTATAACATTTCTTTCACTCACATCCTATTTTTCATTGTCAATATCTCAGCTAAATAGTTCAGGTTGGAGTTGTTTTAATTACATGTTAACTACAATTTCCTCATTTTTATTCTTGCTTCTAGCTTTGTACTAATTTTTATCTTTGTTTTAACAAGCTAGTCATCTGTATGTACACAGACAATTGATAGAGGAATAACCTCATATCAGTAACATGTCCTTTTCTGGCTGCCATTTCCTATGTCATTTCTTCTTTTTTGTAGGATTGTTAAGTGCTTGTCAGGTCAAACATCTTTGAATCCTTTGTCAAAGAAAGTATTCACGATATAAAGGAATTAGTCTCTTGTCTACAAATATGTGGCCTCTATTATGGTCTGAGCCTGACTCAAGCTAATCCTCTAGTACTTTAAGTTTCTTATTAGAATGAAATGAAACAATTATGCATCATTCAACAGTCAACAAAAGGAGGTTTCCTTAGTTATACTTTCAAAAGGATATTTGACAAACTTACAACATTCAGCTAAGACAGATGGTCACTCAAGATCTTTGCCAAAGTCCTAAAAACTGATTTTGGGCTCTTCAAATCCAAAGGGCCCCTAGCTGGGTTTCATATCAATCCATCTAAGGGCAAGTCAACCCAAGCTTCCTCAAGTGTAACCACAACTTCCTTGTTCTCAACAATCTTGGCTACTTCCCGAATTCTCCCAGTATCCTGACCAACAAAACTTCTCACCTTGACCTTTGCTGCCAAATACCACAGGCCAGCAGGCTCACAAAACTCCACTTCATAGCACAACAGCCCACAACATTTTAACCTTGCAGCAAAAATACTAAAAAGTCTCCAGCAAAACAGAAGAAAAATGCCCTTTTCTATCACCAGCCTGACCAACTGACTGGGACTGAAATTGCTTCCAAAATGATTAGGGTCAACTGAGACCCACATGCCCCATGTATTCACAGGTAGCTGGTGCCTACACTACTATCTGCCTATATGGTAAAATTCTGCAAACAAGGGGACCACTGTCCCTTCTGCTGCTTTAGGCTGCTGCTTTAAAGTCCGGGATCCCTTCTAAGGTCACTGTCTCATTGCTGCCAACACCATCAGGGCCAAGGCACTACTGTTTTTCTATTATCCAGCTGCTGAGGAGCATATCACTGCCACTGAACCAATTATCCTGCTAGTCAAGACACCACTGCTTTCTTCATATTGCTGGTCCTGGTACTATCCAAATGTTACTGTCATTATTACTACTAATTTAGGTCAAGGGAACTATTGCCCTCTCAAGTTCTGAGTGATATAGTGAATTAAATGTAGAAGTGTCTCAGACATCAGCTTATTAGCATGTTAGCCCTTCATCATCTTACAAACCCTCTAATTGCTCAAATAAATTTATTTTTCTATGTTTCATGAGTCTTGTTTTCACATTTCAAAGTTCCTTCCCAACTATGATTTTTTTTCCAGTTTTTGTGCTGGAAAATCCTCTATTCCATAAATATTACTCTTTCCTCCAAATCCCCTATGTTATACCTAGCTTTCCTAGATAAGTGATTATTCTTTGTTTTAAGCCTAGATCTTTTGTCTTTTGATATATTGTATTCCAAGATCTCTTCTTGTTTTTAGTAGATGCTGTTAAGTCTTGTGTGATGCTCATTGTGATTTCTTTACACTACCACCTTTTCTTTAAGGCTATGTGCATGCAATATCTTTTCTTTGACGTGGAAACTCTGGGTTTGGTTATGGTATTACTTGTACTTTTTCTCTAGGCTATGATATTACTTGTACTTCTTGCTGTAGGTGATGGTGGATTCTTTTTGTTTTCACTTCTCCCTCTAGTTCTAATAGGTCTGACCAGTCTTCGTTTATAATTTCTATTTTTTTGGAGGGGGAGGCAGGAAGAGGCATGAAATTGTGTTTTCCAGGGAGTCTGATCATTTTAAATTATTTATCCTTCACCTCCACTTGTTTTCCAGATTAGTTGTTTTGGATAGCAGATTTTCTTTTATTTTTTAAATCTTTTTATTTTGTTTTAATATTTCTTGACATTTCATGAAGTTATTGATTTTTGTTTGATTCATTATTGGATCTATTCTACCAAGAAATCTACTCGTTGAGTAAGATTAATCACTTTATTTTCTAAGTTACTTTGTCTTCCTAATCCTTTCTTCTAGAGCTTTTATTTCATTTTTTAATCTCTTGCTTTATTTCTTCCAGGTATTCATCTGGTCCTTCAGATAAATACCATCTTTTACTCTGATTCTCTGCTTGTAATTGCTATGGAGTTGGTCTGCTAGGCTAAATTATTTGGGTATCTTTAGATCTATTATAATTCTTTATAATGATATGTTTAAAAAATAGAATATTGTTATCCAGCCATAGTTTATAATTATATAAGTTTAAAAAATAAAATATTTTTATCCAGCCTTAGTTCTTGAATTGAGGATTTGTGCCAGAATCAGGATCTACCCTCTCCTGCACTTTTGGGTAGGGTGCTTGACCTTGATTGATCTTGACACAGGTTGCTTGGATTTCTGCACTTATCTAGAACTCTCTTCCTCAAAGCTGAAACCAAGACATTTATTCAAACACCAGAAAGTCAAATCCATCATAATAACAAAGAAATCTATACACATTATCAATCTCATGTATGTCTTCATCCCTTGAAAAATTAAGCAGTATCATCCCTTGTTCTTAGGAAAACTGGCTAATGAAGTTTGCTTCTGTGATGGCTCCCTATGTCATTGACTATAGTAAAGTGTTAGATAAGTCAGAAATTCCCCTAACTGGACAGAGGGACTTCTGCAAATTATGAAAATGGAATGAGAAAAGAAAACTTTGCCCACATAGATTTAAAACATAGCTCAATCATCAGAAACCCATGTAATCTTCCTTCCTTCATGGACTACTGACTTAGTTTTAGGCAAAAGTCAGTTTTGGTTGGAGTCAATTAAAACTATAATGATCTCAGAAGAAAATATGCCTTCAATAAGATGTCACATGGGCCTGTCAAGTTTCTTGCAAAAGGCCAGGAAGGTGTTGTCTAGAGCTTATTATTGTTGGAAAAAAATACACCTGGAAAATAATGGGGAAAAATCATGCATATAAAACTTTCCCAGAAATGTACTCATTCAAGAGTAAAATTTGAAAAATAAAATAACCAGATTTCAAGGACAGGAAACATCAATAATAATGAGCTTTATTCTCCCCTATTTTGAAGGGTATATAAAGTCTTAAAAAGTATCATAAATGTAAACATAAATCTATTATATTCCAGTGACACAAACTGCTTGGGCATTAATTTGTATATTGTTTTCAGGAAAGGAAGTTATCCATTAACCCCTACTACTGTAATGGAACTGCTCTCCCTTGAGGTTACCAAATTTCATAGTCTTTTAAAAGTTGCCTTCCTCCTTGTTCTCTCTGTAGCCTTTGATACTGTTGACAGTATGGTAGTTACTCTCACTTCCCATGACTGTAGAGGTGACAACAAGCTCTCCTGACTGCATCTCTACTTCTCTAAATACTCTTTGTCTACCACTTTCACTGGATCCTTGACCATTTCCCAGTCCCTTAATGTGTACGTTCTTCAGGTATTAGTCATTGACTCTCTTCCATATCTAGATTTTCTCCCTTGAGATCCTGATTCATTCACTACCACAGCATCAATTAACAGTACTATAGTGAAATGACGATGCCTGCTTCTGGAGCTCACCTGAGCTCACGCTCCTATCTACTTACAAGATATTTCCACTTGCAAGGCCTACCAGCACAACATGAATAATGTATAGCTTATTAATAACTATACTATAAATATAATTTACTATGAAGAAACCTTGTGGATAAACTTTATCTCTTCATATCTAGTCCTTAAATCTCATCCTTCCCTAACGTATTATTTCTGCCCTTTCTGTAGTTGGAAAAATAAGAGTATCTTCTCTCATATCCAAACAGTTAATAAATTCTATGAGTTTCACCTCTACAGCATAAGTTGCATCTATCATTGAATCCCTACTACTACTATATCTACCTTAATACAGGCCCTTATTATAACTTGCCTAGAATATTGCAGTCTTCAACATTTCCCAACTCCATTTTCTGCCTGCTTGAATGCAACCAACATAGCATTGACAGATTTTTTTGGGGGGAGGGGGCAGTATGCACACAGCTGTTCATGTCATTAGCCTGCCCCGAAATCTTCAGTGGTTTTCAGTAGCTTCCCAAATAAAATTCAAATACTGTTACTGTAAAGCCAGTAAGATACCTACAATAGCCTCTAGGGATATACAGTGCATTTTCAGGGTAAATTCGCAAAATATAAACTCTCTTTCTCAAAGATGAAACCAAGACATTTATTCAAACACTAGAAAGTGAAATCCATCATAATAAAAAATAAATCTATACACATTATCAATGCAGGGAGCAGACCATCCCTAAGCCTTCCCTCGGTCATTCATCCACACAAACAAGCTCCCTTAGGCAAAATCACTCCCTCTCTCACTCATTCAAGCTGCTCTGCTCTGCTCTACCTGCTGTCTCCCAAATCTGCCTCACTCTACACCCTTCCTGTGCTACCCATTCAACAAGCTCTTCCCATCATTGACTCCATCTGACTTGGGCTGTGCTCTGGGCCAGAGGTCAAGGCAGGTCACCTGGGCCTATTAAGGGGCAGAAAAACATAATCAGATTCTCTTACCATTACAGCTACCTGGGAACTGGTGCCAGCATTTACTCATACCCTTCCCTCAATGCAATTTATGTTCCAGCCAAACTGGACATCTTACCCATTTTATTCCTCTCTAGTCTCATACTTTCTTCCTTCTCTCAAGTTATTTCCTATTCCTGGAATTCTCCCTTTACCTGTTGAAATCCTACCCATGCTTTATATGCCAACTCACATGTCCCTTTATCCAGGAAGATTTCATTGATTCCTCCAATTCATAACTGGCTCATTCACTTAGAAGGTGCATGACCTTGGGTAAGTCACTGTTCTCTGACTTTCAGCTTATCTAAAACATAATGATATCTGACTTGTAGGCTCCCTAAAGATCCAATTTGGCATTTTCTAGTCCTCCAGGTTGCATCTGGTTTTATCTCATTATAAAGAGCACAATTCCTATTTTTTAAAACTAATTTGCTTATTTTTAGTTTTCAACATTTATTTCCACAAGATTTTGAGTTCCAAATTTTCTCCCCATCTCTCCCTTCAGCCCCCAACCCAAGACAATGAACATTCTGATTACCCTGTCCCCCAATCTTCCCTCCCTTCTATCACATCCCTCCCTTCTATGATCCCCTTCCCCTCTATTCTTTTGTAGGACAAGATAGATTTCTATACCCCATTGTCTGTAAGTCTTGTCTCAGTTGCACATATAAACAATTTTTAACATTTATTTTTAAAACTTTAAGTTCCATCTTCTCTCCCTTCTTCCCTTCCCATCCACCTCAATTGAGAAGGCAAGCAATTTGATATAGGTTATAGATGTGTTGTGATGCAAAACACTTCCTTAACAGTCATGCTGTGAAAGACTAACTATATTTTCCTTCCATCTTATCCTGCCCCCTTTTATTCTATTCTCTCTTTTGATCCTGTCACTCCTCTAAAGTGTTTACTTCTAATTACCCTCTCCTCCTATTTGCTATTCCTTCTATCATCCCTCCCATCCCTTGCTTTATTCACCTCCCTACTACTTTCCTGTAGTGTAAGATAAATTGTCATACCAAATTGAGTGTACATGTTATTCTCTCCTTAAGTCAGATTTGATGAGAGTAAGGTTCATTCTTTCCCCTCACTTCCCCACTCTTCTACTTCATTGAAAAAGCTTTTTCTTGCCTCTTTTATGTTTGAGATAATTTACCCTATTCTATTTCTCCCTTTCTCCTTCTCCCAATATATTCCTTTCTCACCCTTTAATTTTGTTTTTTTAGATATCATCCCTTCATATTCAACTCACCTTGTGCCCTCTGTCTATATATATATATATATTATATATATATATATATATAATATGTATGTGTGTGTATGTGTGTGTGTGTATGTATTCCCTCCAACTACCTGAGAAAAGTCTCAAGAGCTATAAATAATATCTTTCCACGTATGAATGTAAACCATTCAACTTTAGCAAGTCCTTTATGATTTCTCTTTCCTGTTTACCTTTTCATGTTTCTCTTGATTTTGGTATATGAAAGTCAAATTTTCTATTCAGCTCTGGTCTTTTCATCAAAAGTGCTCTGTTTCAATGAATGACCATTTTCCCTCTGAAGTATTACACTCAGTTTTGCTGGGTAAGTGATTCTTGGTTTTCATCCTACCTCCTTTGACATCTGAAATATTGTATTTTAAGTCCTTTGATCCCTTAATGTAGAAGCTGCTAGATCTTGTGTTATCCTGATTGTATTTCCACAATATTTGAACTGCTTCTTTCTGGCTGCTTGCAATATTTTCTCCTTGACTGTGGGAGCTCTGGAATTTGGCTACAATATTCCTAGGGGTTTTCCTTTTGGGATCTCTTTCAATAGGTGATTGGTGGATTCTTTCAATATCTATTTTACCACCTGATTCTAGATATCAGGGCCATTTTCCTTGATAATTTCTTGAAAGATGATGTCTAAGCTCCTTTCTTTTATCATGCCTTTCAGGTAGTTCAATAATTTAAATTGTCTCTCCTGGATATATTTTGGATATATTTTCCAGGTCAGTTGTTTTTTCTTTTTTTCCCAATTCACATTGTCTGTTATTTTTTCGTTCTTTTGGTTTTGTTTTATAATTTCTTGATTTTTCATAAAGTAATTAGTTTGTATCTCCTCCATTCTAATCTTTAAGGAATTATTTTCTTCAGTGAGTTTTTGGATCTCCTTTTCCATTTCGCCAATTTTGCTTTTTAAGGCATTCTTCTACTCACTGGCTTTTTGTGTATCTTTTGCCATTGTGTTAATCTTTTTTCAAATGTTATTTTCTTCAGCATTTTTTGCACCCCCTTTAGCATCCCCTTTGATGATTTTCTTGCATCGCTCTCATATCTCTTCCCAATTTTTGCTCTGTTTCTCTTACTTGATTTTCAAAATCCTTTTTAAAGCTCTTCCATGACCTCAGACCAATTCATATTTTTCTTGGATGCTTTGGATGTAGGAGTTTTGATTTTGTTATCTCCTTCTGGTTGGGCATTTTGATCTTCCTTGTCATCAAAGTAAAATTCTATAGTCTGATATTTCTATTCCTGTTTTTCTCATTTCCCCAGTCAATTATTTGACTTCTGAGCTCTTTGTCATGGTAGTTCTCAGCTTCCAGTGGGAGTAGAGGGGTATACTGCTGCTACTGTAGCTGCTGTGGGTTCCTCTTCCCCTTCCACTGCCCTGGGTCTGGGTCTGGACCACTGTACTCTCACACAGGTTGGAAAGATTTTTTTTCCTCTAATCTTCCTATTTATCCTTGGTATTTTGGGGCCATGAAGTCTGGAAACCACCACAGGTGCCAGTGATTCAGTCCCCCCAAGGTCTGCTCAAGTTCTGTCTGTGCTGGCACAGCCCATTCTGGACGGCACTCTGCTCCCAGCCTGGAGAGGTAAACACTTCCCATTGACTTTCCAGGCTGTTTTGGTCTGAAAATTTGCTTCACTCTGTCATTCTGTGAGTTCTGCATCTATCTCTTGAATTTGTTTAGAGTCATTTTTTTCCTGGTATTTGGATGGGTTTGGGGGAAGAGCTCTAGCAAGTTCCTGCTTTTCCTCCATCTTGGCTCCTCCCCCCCAACATAATTCTTGTTGATCAATTATGTTACAATAAAAATATCATAGGCACCCCAGACCCAGCACAGTGTACTCTGGTCATCTGTCTGCACTAATATTTTGATATACCCAATGCCTTTTGCAGGCTGATCCAGGATTGAGAACTCCTGATTAATATGGTCACCATTTTTAGATGCCCTCAGACCCACTACAATGCACTCTTTCATATGTCTTCCAGCCCTATGCCTTCCCAGACCAACACACTCCTCTGTGACCACTGTGGTCTTAGGTTTATTGTCTTCTATTAGGATGAAATTTCCTTGAAGTCAGGGGCTTTGTGTTCCCAGAGCTTAACATAGTACCTGACACATAGTAAACTCTTAATAGATTAAAAAAAAAAAAGTAGTTCATTGAGCCTTTGAATCTCCTAAGAATAACAGAATCATCAGAGTGGGTCAGAACCAAAGTTGATCTCATCTGATATTGAATCTTGAATAAAGGAAGGATTTATAGTATGAGAACAGGGTAAACCCCTCCCCTCCCCCACCCTTCCAACAATAGGTCACAATTGTAACCTTAAATATCCTTAGCTTCTATAGTTCTAATGACAAGTGTCTAAGCTTAGTGGATAAATCAACTAACTTGAAGTCAAGAAGGCCTGAATTTAAGTCTTCCCTCAGATCCTTATTAGCTGTATGACTCCAGACAAGTCAATTATCTTTCTTTGACCTCAGTTTTCATTTTTTCTCTCTTTTTTTAAACTTTATTTGTTTACAGTTTTCTACAGTCATTTCCATAAGTCTTAGATTTTCTATAAAATGATGGGTTTGGACTTGAAAATTTCTAAGATCTATGCAGCTCTAAATCTATGAACCTATGATTACCTTTTGAATAAATGCTGAAGTATGACAGATTCTCAGTTTTATAAGATATCCAGTTGATGAATATGAAACTACCTCAATTGCCAAGATAAGAGAGATTAATAACACTAATGTTTAAGTAGAAATCTTTTACTTGTAAACAATAGTAGCAGTAACAAAAAAAACCACTAACTCTCAAACTAATGGGTAGACATTGAAGAGAAGTGAATTTTGGCTCATTTGAAGGAAAAATTTTCCTAGCATTCTAATTATCTAAATTATCAGAGAACAGATAGGCTGCCTCAGGAAGTTAGCTGACCATTTTTCAGATTTTTTATTTATTTTGTTTTTGTTTCCTTCAAATAAGGGTAGAACTAAAGGTCTTCAGGACTTATCAAATACTGGGATTCCAGAAGAGCTCTTATTTTATTGGTGTATTTTATTATCTCATTTCATCCTTACCCTGGCCCTAAAAGTTAGACTGACTTAGCAAGGTTGGTCCTATAATGCCATTGTGAGGGAGAACACAAAAAAATCTAAGATTGAATCTTTACATAATTTGCCCACTAAATCCTAAAACCTACAGTCATGTGACTTAGAGTTGGAAGGGTCATTAGAAACCATCCATGTCATGCCCCTCGGTTTACAAATAAAGAAATCAAGAAACAAAGAGGGGAAGTGACTTCCTCAAAGTTACATAATCAATAAAAAGCAAAAGCAGAATTTGAACCCAGGTCATCATAAATCAAATGAATACACATTCCATAGTACCTTGATATATCTTACCTAAATCTCTCAACTTTTAGAACTGAGCTCTTTCTATTATTCTTGCTGTAGGAGAAGAAAAGCAAATGCTCTTTGAGCTCTCCTAAATGGGAGAAGAGACTGGTGGCCGGTGGGAAATATGGACTCTATATTTACTAAACCTTTTCTATCTTCACCAGTTTAGCTTTGACTACAGGTAGAGGCAGTTTCTCATTCTGAAATTCTGAATGTCAAAGTCTGTTGGAAGAGGACATTTATTTTCAGCAATGTGCCTTGTCAGGTCATGTGTAAATTCTTGCCTGGGGAGAAACAAGGGAGTCATGTCAGGTGATACCAAGCTCACGATGAAGGTAGCTGAGTTTTACTTCTGCTGAGATTAGCATGGCCACTGCATGCTATATGGCTAACGGCAGTGACAAAAGGAGCTTTTGAACAACAGAGCATTTAATTGTGCACTATACAGGTTATTGAGGTAGGCTATAATATCTATAGCCTTAATCGCACCTCAGAGACAAGGTACTGTCTCTACATCAATTGTCATTCTTCAAAGGAATATAGGTTGAGGGATGAAAGAGACTACTTGGATAAAATAAAAATCCCCACACTGCTGTTGAAATTAATCCCTTAAAAGAGGGGAAATTGCTTGTCAATCAATGGCCAGCAAGTATTTATTGAGTTTGTACAGCTCAGCTTACCTCTTTATAGTACTTTACGTTGCAAAATATTTTATTTACACACATTATTTTATTTAATAATAAGAGAATGGAAAGACTGGACATGGAGTTTAGAAACCTAGATTCCAGTTCTTTTTCTGCCACTAAATTACCATGTGATCTTTGGACAACTCATATCCTCTCTCTAGTCCTCAATTTCCTTATATCTAAAACTGGAGGTTTGGGAAGGGTAGGAGAGGGCTCTATTAAATATTTTCTAAGGTATGTTCTGGTTTTAATTTTAAAAAGTACCAATCTGTAAAGCATCCTGGAGAATCCCTAAGGCATTGTCCTTGAACTCAAGGAGATTCTAAGGTACCTGGGAAGAAAGGACGCATGTTGAATTAAAGAAAAAAAAAACACTCACAATATCCTTTATTTTGTTGAAGAAGAGTTGAGAAGACAGAGTTAGGAACTTTTTGGAAGCTCCTTCTACTGATGAAGAAGGAGGAGGAAGAGGAGGAAAAGTGTGAGGTGTGAAGTGTGGGGGAAATCTATCACTGCAGTCCCACAACTTAGTTTCAGAGAATAATTGCCTGGAGAGGTTTTTTCACTTGTCCAGAGTCACATAGCCAATGTACGTTAAAGAAAGCATTTAAAGCTAGGTCTTCCTGGTTTTGTTTCAAGTTCTCAATCCACTGTTCAGTACTGACTTAGTGTTAATTTATATTAATATTGACTGATATTTATATTTTATTTGTTATTTGTATTAACATCTAAGCATTGAAGTAGATGGTGGTGGCCTTGGAGTCAGGAAGATGTGAGGTGAAATCCAACCTCAGACACTTACTGGGTGACCCTGAAAGTCACTGAAGCTCTGACTGCCTATCCTCATCTGCAAACTTGGGATAATAGTAATACTAACCATACCTACATCTCAGGGTTGTTGGGAAGAGCAGATTAGATCATATACATAAAGTGCTTTGCAAACCTTCCAACACTAAATAAATGCTAGCTATTTAGTATTAGTCACTCTTTGTTCATATTTAATTTATAGGCACTTGAAACTCCTAAATCCTTCTCACATGAATTGTCATTCAGTCACCTGTCTCCAGTCCTACATGTGTGCTACTGATTTTTGAAACTGGAAACAGATTTTTCTTGGATCTTTAATAAATGTCATTTTTGTTTCATCCTCCTATCTCACCATTCTAGCTTATTGATTTATTTGAAATTCAAGATGTTTCTCCCTTCCACTTCTGTGCCATCCACAAATGAAGTAAGCCAGTCCTCTGTGTCTTTATCTAAGATTTAAATAAGAATATTGAACAGGTGAGGGCCAGGGCTAGCGCTCCATAGCATGTGATGACAGACTTCCCTTCCAACTGACATTCCACTAATCTATAGACATAGAAGAGGAAGAAGAAGAAGAAGAAGAAGAAGAAGAAGAAGAAGAAGAAGAAGAAGAATGAGGAGGAGGAGGAGGAAGAGAGGAAGAAGAAGGAGAGGAAGAAAGAGAAGAAGAAGAGGAGGAGGAGGAGATGATCTCCATATCAGAGAGACATTATACAAAATATTTATGGTTCTGCTTCAGTTAGGAAATTGAAACCATGGAAAGAATGTGGGCAACTTGAATGCTGCCCTTGCATTTTTATTCATTTTAATTTAAACAGCAGATTCATAATATTTGAATTTAGTTTCTTTGTTTGGGGATTGGAGGTGAGTGGATAGCGAAACCCAATAAAGTACAGCAGTGGCAAAAACATTTAATATATAATCTGACATGTGGATTTGAGAGAGTCACTCATCTGCTCAAAAACCTTCAATGCCATCTTGCTGCTTGACACTTAAGGCCGTTCCCAATCTAGTGCCATTTAACCTCATATTACTAGTTTCTGTGTAATCTGCCCTGGTTCAAATGGTTTCTTTTTCCCTCTGGAGTTTCTATCCGTCTTTTAAAGGTTGCCTCAAATGTCACTGGCTCCAGGAAGCCTTCCTTGATTCCCCTCTCCAATAAGGGCTTTCTCCCTCTACTCTCATATTGTTCTTGGATTTGTACTCTTCAAATGCCCCTTATCCTATAATGTCATGTATTATGATTATTTATCTTGTGTCATATGTACCTACTGGACTGTAATCTTCATAAGAGCATGAATTGTGTCTTCTAAAGTTCATACTTCTCCCTGTACCTAGGATAGCAGTGAATACACAGTAAGTGTTTAATAAAGGCTGGTTAAATAAACAAATGAATCAACATTGAACTTTCACTCTAAGTAAGGCACTATTAAAAAACATTAGAAAATGCAAAGATATGGCTTTTGCCCTTGAGAAACTTACAATTTAATGGGAGTAAATATGATTAGCCTTTATGAAAAATGATGAATGGATCAAGGGAGTTTATGCTATCTACTGTTATTGGTATGGACAGAGGTAGTGGAATTTGAATTGGGCTTTGAAGTCAATTCAAGCAAGGGTTGAGAAGAGTGTGTGTTTGTGTGTATGTGTGTGTGTATTTCTCCTGAAAGTTGCTTGAGAAGGGTGTGGAGTTGAAATTCTCAAATTTACTTTTTCCCTAAAGTTGGAAATTTCTGACCCATGCCCTGGTCAAATGAGTTTCATGTATATTTAGCTCAGTGAGTGCATAGCTGTCCTACACTTTTGAGAGAAGATTTGGTTCAGATATCAAATGAAACAATTACCATTGTATATTTCCGCATAGCAGCTGTTGTAACTGTTTCCCAAGGGTGGTCGAAAATGTGCTCTGACGTCCAAATCTTCATGGTTCCAGCGACTAGCTCGATGTCCGGGCGGCGCTAAGGGACACTAGAAACAATTACCATTGTCAGAGCTGGCATTTCATATTAAGCCTGGAAAGAGAATGAGTTTATAATCAGAGCACCTGGCTTTGAGTAGCTGCCCTGCCCCTTATTTCTTGTGTGACTTTGGGCCAAGTGACTTCTTTTCACATCTCAATTTTCTTATAAATAAAATGAATACTCTGGACTTGAGGACTTCTAAGGACTTCTAATCCAGATCTAAATCTTGGATTCTGTGACAAACATAAATACGTATCACATAGCAATTGAGAGTGTATCCTCACAACAACTCCTTGTAATGGTCAGATGATCAGGACAAGGATGATGATGATGATGATGATGATGATGATGATGATGATGAAGATGAGGGAAAATGACTTAGTCAAGTTCACAGAGCAGTATAGGGGCCAAACTGAAACTGAAAACTCCTGAATGGAGTGTAGGGTTCTTCCCACTATACTAGATTACCCAAGGGATGGCACTTTTAATACAAAAAAAATCAAACTGGGAGGGGAAGACCCTCAGGGTTCCTGGTAAAAGAGAAACAGTTACTATTTGGTATTCATATTCACTCTGTGCTAGGAGGGTGGATACCTGTTGTCCAATCTATGAGCTCCGGAATGAACTGGGTTTAAGGCTTGATCTTTGAGCAAGAAATCTAGCCAGTAAACCCAAAGGAAAAAAGGCAGCCTTTAGTCACTGAAGTGTACCTTCCCCTGGCAAAGCACCACAGGCAAGGAGGGAGGGGAAAAGAGAAGAGAGAAGAGGAGAGGAGGGGAGGGGAGGGTTAAGGAGCTGCTACTCACAGGTTGTTTGTCCTTTGTTCTGGAAGAGGACCATGACGTCAAGATGATGACATGACTTGCAGTTGACTGATTTGAGTGAGGGAGGACTATGCAAGGCCACCAGTCTCACTTTCTCCTCCAAAGCCATCTGGGTCCAGTGGCCAGATAGTCATCAGAATAACTGGAGATGGCCCAGGATGCAATGGGAGACCCTAGTCATTTTAGTCTTCTTTAAGCAGTTACTCAAGGGATGGCTTTTTTAATAAAAAAATCAAACTAGGAGGTGAAGACCTTCAGGGTTCCTGGGTAAAAGAGAAAGAGTTACCACTTAGTATTTACAATCACTCTATGCTAAGAGGTTGAGCTCCAGAGTGAATTGGGTTTAAGGCTTGGTCTTTGAGCAAGAAATCTAGCCAGTAAATCCAAAGGAAAAATAAAACTACTTAAAGAGGCCTATTCATTGAATGGGTATATCTCACTCAAAGTGAAAATCTTAGCCTACAATGGCCAGGGTCTCCCATTGCATTCTGGAACATCTCTAGTCATCTTGATGAATATCTGGCCACTGGACTCAGGTGGCTCTGGAGGAGAAAGTGAGGCTGGTGACCTTGCACAGCCCTCCCTCATTCAAATCAAAGTCAACTGCAAGTCATGTCATCATCTTGATGTCATGGTCCTCTTCAAGAAAGCACAAACACAGCAACTAGATTACCTCAAGCACTTTCTATGTAGTCCCTTAACATATTTCAAATCCCTTTTATAATGCTGGTGTGGTGGAACAGAGGGTCAAGGAGCTGGGGGTGGAATAAACTTTCCAAATTTCTTTTATAACATTGTTTTGGGGGTGGTATAGAGGATCAAGGAATGGGGTACATGAGCTTCCTGACTTCAGTGGATGTTAGAGAGGTAGATTTTGGCTTGATATGAGAGGGAAAGATTTTATTTTGGAATTCTGCCTTGGATTGGTGAAGTCTGTGACACTGTAGATTATCAAGGAGAGTTTGGCTTCCTAATTAGCTAATTTTCATGAAAGCTACATCAAGGAATCCTGATCATCAGGTGCCCATGGGACTTCGTTATTATTGTTCAGTTGTTTGGCTCTTTGTGACTCCATTTGGGGTTTTCTTGGCAAAGATAACCCAAAAAAATGGTTTGCCATTTCCTTCTCCATTTCAGTTTACAGATAAGGAAACTGAGGCTAACAGGGTTAAGGGACTTATCCAGGATGCAAAAACAGTCAGTGTCTGAGTCTGGATTTGGACTCAGGTCTTCCTCATTCCAAACCCTGAGCTCTATCCACTGCACCACCTAGTTGCCCCAAGTTCCTTCTAACTTGATGTCAGGAGCATGGGATCACTGTGTTATTTTGATCTGACTTCTGTTTCATGAAGTTGGTATATTTTACAGGCATAATTCAACTCTATTGTGTGCTATATGTCTGCCTTTCTGCAAAAACAAGCCATGGAATAATAGATCTCTGATCAATAAAAGCAATTCACTTTTATATATCACTCTAAGTTTGGCAAATATTTTCCTCACTTAGTCCAGCTCTACCATTTTGTTACGTTTAGTTTAATCTTAATTTAATAAATTTTATTGATGTCTTTTTTATATCACTGTCAATTCCAAATATCTTGCAATCTTCCCTCACTTCCAACTAAAGAATTCTCTCACTAAAGAAAGAAAAGAAAGATAGTTAAGCAAAAACAATCTGCAATCAGTGATTACATTGATCATACACAAAACTTTGGTCTCATAGTTTTCCATCTCTTAGCTCAGAGGAGACAGTTGTGTTCCCTTTTCTATTCTTCATTTTAAAGTTAAGAAGATTGAATCCCAAAGGAAAGTGACTTGTCTAAGGTCATATAAATAGTAAATAGTGAGAGAGCCAGTTTCCTTATTGCTACCATCTCCTTTCTCCCATAGTTTTTTCCCCATTATCCTACTTCATCTCATATCTGGCTAGATTGAATACTGCTATTTTGCAATTAGTTCCTTCTAATTGAAGAAGTTAAAAAATGGCAGAAAGAACTTTATTGTTGGTGTTGATGGCAATCTGGTCAGGAGGTGGGCTGCCCTGGAAAAACCCATTTTATTTGGAGTCAGAAGAGCTTGGTTCAAATCTTGTATTTGTTAAATTGCTAACTATATAAACCTTGAACAAGTCATTTAACCTCTCTGAGTGTCAGTTTCCATTTACAAAATGAGGGAATTGGATTAGAAGACCTCTTAGATTCCTTTTAGTTCTCAATATGTGTTCCTCCATTATTGAAGAGGGTATTCTTATCATACAAATGAGGTGAGATAGAAATCATAATATTCTGATCCCAATCCTTGTTCTTTTCAGGTGAGCTACACTGCAATGAATGTGTATGTATGTACTCATTTACATCCCCTGGCTCTCTCTATTTCTGTTTCTCTCTGTCTCTCTTTATCTTTCTCTCTCTCTCTATGTCTCTCTTTTTCTCTCTGTCTCTGTCTTTGTCTCTCTGTCTCTTTCTCTGTCTCATTGTCTCTCTTTGTCTCTTTACTCTCTCTCTGTCTCTGTACATATGTATGTGTATATATATACACACACACACAAGCACACACACACACATACATCACAACTCCTGCATAAACAATGGAACCTTATTTTTCCCTTTCTCCTTAATATATATTACCTGGATTTGCTATTAAAAAAAAGTTATACTTCCTACCATAACCCCAATTATTCTTTATGAAAAGACCTTATTTCTCATGATATTTTCACATTACATATTGGCATAGATAGGGGGATAAGGTGGGGAATATTTTTCAGAAGGTGCAAATAAAAGTCCAAAAAAGTTCAAGATGGAAGCCTGGGTCAATTATTAAACTTTCACATGGTCATATACAGTTCTGGGTTGAAAGTAGGGCATACAATGTCAAGAATATCTAATTGTGCATCAGAAGATATAGTACTTGTTTTATGCTAGGACCAAGCTTTGTCATTAACTAGCTTTATGAAGTTGTCTAAATCACACCTGTAAAAAGACAGGCATTGGACTAGATGAACTTTCAGACTCCTAGTTTCAACATTCTGTTTTCAACTTTGAGACTTCTAACCAGCACTAAGCATCACATATGCTTATAATCACGGGGATAAGGTAGCATCCATTATTGCTCACCTTTGCTCTAATGTACAAAATAACCGTTTGGGAAGAGTTAAGGCAACATAAATATGCCTTGTGCCTCCCCCTCTCTCCATTGTTTCTCAGGAGATATCATCAGCTTTAAGAAGCCAAATTTTCATGTAGCCAGTGGCTAAAGTTCATTAAGACTAACAAACAATTATGAAGTTGTTTGTTAAGATCATTAAGTGAGTGTAATAAAAGAAAGAGAAGATATAACCATCTCTCAATTTGTAGAATAGATATGTACCTGAAAAGAATTACTAAAGAATGAAATTTTGATTATTGAACTTGTTTTTTTCATTTACTATTATTAGATCGTGAGCTCCTCGAGAGTAAGGGTCTATATCTTTTTATCCTTGCATCTTCCACACCCATCACAGTGCCTTTAATATAATTTGGGTTTAATAGATGTTTGTTAGACTCTAACTTTTTGTTGTTGTTCTTAGTTTCTTTCCAAATCTAATATTCTTTGGTTGTAATGGGGAGGGATAACTTGAAGGGAACAATTAATTTTAATGATGTCATTATCAGATACTTTAAATATATTTCCATATTAAAAAGATAGGTCTTCTTTGAAGGATATAGTTAATTAAGGCAAGTTGCCATCACATCTTTTATAGGCAATTTGAAATTATAGGAAACATAAACTTTTATTAAAGAATACCATCAATTGACTTATACATCTAGTAATTTCTCCTCATGTTTAAGGGGGAAAAAAAGTTAAGACCTAGTATATTACTGATTTAATAAATGGAGAAACTGAGGTCAAGAAATACTAGTCCAAAGTTTCAAGACAAGTTCTTACCAGAACATAATTCTGAGCCTGGAATCCTCAGCTTCCATTATGATGCTGTCATCCTTTTATACTGCATTCCCTCTTTTATGGGGGAGGTCTGAGTCATTCACTCATTCTCAAAATCTGCATACTTTCTAGAATACACATTCACTGTTGGCTCCTACTCTTTTACCAAGGGGGCAGGAGTAATCTGAAGGCTCTGAAATAAGGAAAGAGCAGCTAGGAGGACTGAAAGGCACGTTTCAGGCAACAAAGCCCTTTTTCAGATTGTAATTTCATCTTCATGTTCCATTATGTTATCACATATGTAAGGATCATACAGCATATTTTTATCACTACTTTATTTGAACAGACCAGCAGCTAATAATTTATAATCCACTACTGCTAACTCATTTTGACTTGTAAAACATTTTGGGGAAAAAAGCTGATTTGCCATTAGGGGGAGCTTTTGAGTTCTTTCAAGAGTGGAAAAAAAAGACTATATGTACATGTATGTATATACATATATATATATACATATTTGTATATATGTCCCTGTTCAGAAACAGATCCACTGAACAGCAAACAGCCAGACTTTTCTTACCTGTGGCTACAGCTATGGTAGAAGATTCAAATTTCATATATTTGAAAAAATAAGCCAAATTAATCTCATATTTTTCTAAGGTTAAAATCATTAACAAGCAACAATATATATGTATATATATTATATATATAATATATATTACATGTTTTTAAATTTCTTAAGCAAGCCTTTGGAAGCATTCAGAGATCCATCCTACTGCATCCACAGCTGAAAGGCAAGGGCTCTGGGAGATGCCTCTTTTCCTTTTCTTCTAATGATTCGATGAGGACTTTTGAAGCAACGTTTTCTTTAGCTGTACACCATTGCACTGAGGGGAATTGGAAAAAGGGGAGTCTTCATCCTTGAATAACTTTAAAGAAATAATAAGAGGGAAGAGGAGAGGAGAGGAAAGAGGGAGAGAGAAAGAGAGAGAGAGAAGGAGAGGGAGAGAGAGAGAGAGAGAGAGAGAGAGAGAGAGAGAGAGAGAGAGAGAGAGAGAGAGAGAGAGAGAGAGCAATTTAAAAAAAAAATCTGAGAATCAAGTTTCAGGACTCTTTATGTGCTGTGCAGCAAAGGATGAGGTTTACCAGCAAAGTGCAAGGGGGATCTTGAGAGAAGAAATAGATTTTTTTTCTTTTGCCAGAAAAAAAAAAAGAGGAATGTGTGTTTTGAACTGGATTAAGAAGGAAAGCTGGGGAGACTGCAAAGGGGTGTGTGTGCAGAATTTCATTAAATTGTTACCTTAACATTGTCTTCTTTAAAAAAAAAAAAAAAAAGAGGGGGAGGGAAGGGGAGGGAGAGGAGAAAAAGAAGAAAAACATAGCCAAAGTGGTGGAAGGCTGTGCAGCTATCTGCTTCTTCCAACTGATTGATTAGTCATGAATCCCGCAGTTTTAATAGGGAATCATTCAATTGGGAAGGTGGACCGCCCTTGAGTAGATTAGCATATTCTTGTTTACTCGTCTTCTGAGGGGCTTTTTTTTCCCTCTTTTCTTTCATTTTGTGAAGAAGGAGGGAGGGGGGCTGGGGGAAGAAGGGGGCTGTGGCTTGTGTTATAAAGGAAGCAAAAAAAAATAAATAAATTAGAGCATCTTTTTTGGGGGGAGGGAATTCAGTGTATCCGAGTCTTGGGGACGCTGCTTTTTTTTTTTAAGAAGGAGAAATAATATCAAATCAAATCAAATCAAATAAAGGCAAAGAAATCCCATCAGAGAAATAGAAAAGAAGGCATCCCAGCTGTGGAAAAAAAATAAGGCAGATAAAGGAGGGAAGAAAAAATTGCAAACCAGGAGGAGTTTGATTGTATTTTTAAAAGGGAGGGGGGATAGATACCTTTAGAAAGGAAGAAAGAAAGAAATAAAAGACAAGTTAAAGGAGGACCAAATACCCAAGGAGGGTGAAAGAAGAAGAGAAAGTCGAGGCGAGGAGGAGTCCAAAGCTGGCAGGTCGGAAGGATTTGCAGGGGAGAAGGGGGGGGAATATTGGAAATGCAGCTCTGGAGTTTGGTGCTGACTTTGGGGCTTCTCTGTGGAGCTCTGGCCAGCGGAGCCGAGTGTGGGATGGACGAACGCTCACGCAGGGCTAGAAGGGACACGCGGCCGAGCCGCCACCTCCACTCGGCCGCTCCCGGCACCTGTGCCACCAGGTTAGCCCGCGGCCGCCACTCGCCCTCCGGCTGGGAACCTCTCCGTGCCCCCCGCAGGCGGCAGCAACGGGAGGTGAAGGGCGAAGAGGACTCTCTCATCCCGAGCCGGGCGCTCTATTTCAGCGGACAAGGCGATCAGCTGAGGCTGAAAGCGGATATCGAGCTGCCCCGGGATGCGTTCACGCTGCAAGTGTGGCTTCGAGCCGAGGGAGGACAGAGGTCCCCGGCTGTCATTGCAGGTAGGTGGCCCGGCTGCCGCTGCCCCGTCCCCTTTCCTCCGGGCGGCAGACCTCGGGGCGCGCGCGCGCGTCTCTGTATGTGTGTATGTGTGTATATGTTTGTGTACGTGTGTGTGCGCGCGCGTGTGTGTGTTTGCAGGGGGAGGGAGAGGAGAAAGACAGAAAATCTCCTATAGCTTGTGCACATGGGAGTGTGTGTTTGTGTGTGCTTCTCCGGAACTGCGTGCGTGTCTTTGTGTGTCCGTGCGTCGGCCTCGCTCGTGTGTTAGGCTTTTGCACTGGGATCCCTTAGGGATGACCGGACAGGTCCTTTGTTTGTTTGTTTATATGTTTGTTTTAAAGAAAATCGAAAAGTATTTCAATGCCCGGCTTTCCTGTAAAGCCTCCTTTTTGTCCGCGAGAAGAGCGGTTCCCCAAAGTGTTTTTAGAAAATTAAATGGCAGGACCGAAAACTACCTCGTTGTCAGTCACCTATTTGGATCTAGGGATAAACTACCCTCGGAAGCTGCCTGGGGGGGCGTGTGTGTGTGCGTGCCTGCCCGCGCGCGTGCGGGTGGTGGCGTGGTTCTGATTGTTTCCCACTTTTTATTGGGGTATCCCCCTTTATTTCAGCCCCATTACCCCCTCGAGACTGACAGGGGTGGAGGCTGTGCTTTCTAAAGAGCTATAAAGGAAGATGTTATTCTGAGAACGTAGTAGCCCAATTAGCGGGGAGTCGCTTTGCCTTCGGCCGCGCCGAAACACTCCCCCTTGGAAACACGACTGTAGCGCTTGGCTGGCGTCCTATATTTTCCCCCTTTAAAAATCACAAGTCGAATGCAAATTGGTTGAGGGTCAACTTGCTTAACGAAGACCTTTCGGAAGTCAGCCTACTGGAATCTGACCATACTGACCGATATGACACTTTTCTTATCTGCATTTTATGATCCTGTAATGAATGTGAATATTCTGCGGACATCTTACCCTCTTGACGTGCCCCCCACCCCCATGAAGTTCTAGTGAAATTGGACACTTAAGGAGGGTTAGAAACCGTAAAGTAGCATTAACACCCATCTTTTCTCTAAATGAACCTGTAGAAGTGTCCTTAATAAAACTGGGAGGGAGAAGGGGGGTAAGGGGGGGGCGGGAAGAAGAGGAAGGGAGGGGAGAACTTTCAGTCCTCGGGCTAGGAGAATCCCTAATACCGAGAAATAACTTTCCCCGTCCCAGGATGCTTTAAAGAGGTAGAAAGGGGTTCCCCTTTCTCTTCTGAGTTAGTTGTTACACTGCAAACAAGTGGATACTTTCTCCTCCCTCCTCCTCTCTCCTTGAGGGGAGGGGAGATGGAGAGGGGGAGGAGAGAAAAAGTCTTCATCATTCCTGTCAGTGAGTATGGTATCCAATGATTTCCTCACTCTTAAGTCATTTTCGACTTTGAAAATATTTCAGTTTCTCTTGTCACGTTTTCATTTTTGTCCTATTCTCTTTTTTCCCCTGGCTTTGTTGATCTTAGTCAAAAATCCAGGGTTGGAGTCCCGTTTCTCCCAACTTTTTAACTTTGTGACCTTGGCCAAGTCATTTCTCTTCTCTCTGAGTCTCATTTTCTTCAGCTTTAAAGTTTTGGACTAGGTGACCTCTAAGGTCCCTTTCTAGCCCCATGTCCTGATACTAAGTTTGCTACTTTCTCCATTTTTTTCCCCTCTGCTTCCTAACCTACCCCCAACCTCCAAAGAGCTCTTCTTTCTCTAGGGGAAAAAACAAAACAAAACACTACCCTTACTTTCCCCCATATCTGGCATCTGTTGTGCTGTCTCTGAAAGAGCTCAGTCAAAGTTTATCTATGAATGGGGATCCCAGTCCCCTCACTTTCAGCCAAAGTCGGGAGGACACAGCCGAGATGACTAATCTCGGGCTGCACAGAGGTTATTACCAACAATAATACTATTTATGGAGTGTTGTATGTTTGCATCACTTTTACAAACATATAAAAGCCACACAGAGACCCTGGCTTGAAGGATCTTAAAATATTAGGTCTTTTATTCACAAACTATACTTTCACTACCAAGGTTCTGATAGCTTCCCCTCTGGTGAAGAAAGCCAGAGAACAGGTTTAGACAGATATCATCAATGAAAACGCATAGTAAATGTATTTTTTTTTTTTAATACGACACCTGGCGTGCCACATGAGTCTGTTTTACAAGTATCTGTAATTCAGACAAGGGACCTCTCTTCACACACACTCTCTCTCATGAACCAAGATTGTTGCAGTAAAATACTTTAATTGGATGGGGGAGGTTAGGTTATTGCTTGTATAAAATACCTGGCCCATTTTATGTGTGGAAATCACATTCCTCTCAAAAAGCAGTGCTGTCCCGTAGCACCAGAAAGCCTGGAGCTTTCCTCTAGAGGATTCGGGCGATATTTCCCCCCTTCTCCAGCTGAAGACAAGCCAGATTTGGCTGTGTGTAAACACCTGGAATGAAGCCAGAGAAGGACTCATTCTGAGTGTCCTCCACACAGTACAGCCTCTTGGACTAAGGAGAACCTGCTCCTTCCTTGAATTAAAAAAAACAAACAAACACAGAGGTCCCTGGCAGACAGACTTGAGGCTGTATCTCTCTCTCATAAGTTTTGAATTGGAGTGTAAAGGCTGATGTGAGTTG
The DNA here is from genome assembly GCA_023548195.1 of Bettongia penicillata ogilbyi. Classification (NCBI taxonomy): domain Eukaryota; kingdom Metazoa; phylum Chordata; class Mammalia; order Diprotodontia; family Potoroidae; genus Bettongia; species Bettongia penicillata. Next base: position 2,930,050 of record JAJHZJ010000039.1, on the reverse strand, counting down.
TCTTTTTTTTTAACTAAAGCTTTTAGAATCAGCGCTTTCCCTGCCCGCCCACCCCCAACTAAACCTGAATATCTCAGTGAACACTGTTCTGTTACTGACCACCTGCCTAGAGGAACTATAGAATCCCCTTTGAATGTACAGAGCAGAGGGTGTTGTTTCTTTAAGTTATTACAAGCCAGGAATCCCAGGTTACCAGTCTCCAGAGAGAGGTGCCCAGCAGGGACTGTGCTGCTATTTCAGGCAAAGAGTTTCTGTTTTGCTGTCAGGCCAAACTTCCTTACATCACCCTCTGCTGCAGGATTCAATTTGGTTTCGTAAAGGGCTAATTTTACAGCACTGTTAACCAGGTTCGTCATGGGGTTGGGCCAGACCTCTCTTCCCTGTAGGCGGGCCCAGGGTCCAGAGTGTACGTGTGTGTGTGTGTGTGTGTGTGTGTGTGTGTGCAGGGATGCTGTCCCTTCGAAGACTTTCCTACCATTATGAAAAGTAGAGCAAGGGAGAAAAAAATTACACTTTTGCATCTGACCTTCAGAACAGGCACAGACCTCTTCAGATGAAGGCAGGGTACAGTTTTGTCTGTGTCAAGGCAAAGCCAGGCCTAGAAAGTTGGTTACTTATCCTTGCCCAGGGCTTCTCACCAATGCTACAGGCTTCTTTTACAAATACCTCATCACCTCTCACCCCATACCATCATTGAACTACCACCACCTGGGCAGACCTACCCTTGCAGAGAACCAACTGTGAGCCTTTTCTTGGGAAGAGATGGTTTCGGACGCTGCCTCTTCCTTTTGGTAGGACTTCAGTCTCCTCACCCCACCCCCAAGGTGTCCCTCCTGTTAGCACAACAATAGGGTCAATTTGCTTGGGACAGCTGGGGGGCTTGAGCAGTTAATCTGGTTAAAGTTTCTTAGAATCTGGGAGATAAAATGAAATGTGGACCTGGCTGGTAATATGGATTACAACTGGAATCTTCGGTTTGGGAAGAGAAAGCGGTTTGACCCTGCAGGCCCTTGCTCTTTACACAAACTCAGTCCATAACTTCATTTAGAGATAGGTCTATGGTTCCTTCAGGTTGTTGAGGGAGTCGAAACTAGAGCTCCTGAGGAACATAACTTAATAACTGATACATATGCTACTTTGTGAGGCACATAGAAGCATTTTCTCCATTTTAAAAAAGGGGAGACTGAGGCATAAAAAGTGATTTATGCCAGTTTATTCAATCGATCACTTTTTCAATAAATATTTAAATACCATTTTGTGTGGTACACTATGACCAGCACTTAGCAGTGCCAGGCACACAGTAGGCACTTAAGAAATGTTCATTGACTGCACCAAGATTGAAAATTATTCTTTACTTTTGTAGTACTTTTGAATTTTAGTAACTCTTTAATTTACAATAATTCTGCGAAATACTTTCACAAGTGGTTTTCTTGTTAAGGCATTTCATCCCAGCTGTGTCCGGACCTCATTTGGGCCCAAAGCCACGCACTACAGCTAATACATGGCAGAGCTGCTGCATTAACCCGGATATTGAGACTCTAAATCCAGGATTCTTTTCGCTGTGTCTGCATCTGAATCCTGACCCTGTGACTTTAGGCAAGTACCCTTAACTCTTTGGGACTCAGATTAGGAAAAGATAGGATCTGGAGTAGTGACTTCTTTAATATAGAGAGCTCCCAGGTAAGACATCAACTCTGCAAATTTACAGTCTAGAGACTTCCTCCGGGTCACACAGCCTGTATTTTGTCACGGCTGGGACTTGAACCCAGATCTTCCTATATCCAAAGACAGATTTCTGTCCACCATGCCCTGTTGCCTTTCTGACCTTCTCTTAACTGTTTATATAATAAAGGATTTGTAGTATTTGATAGAGCTTTATGATTCTTTAACTATCATTAGATTCTTTTTGGAAATAGAGATTACCCACACATCCTCTTTTACCTGACCTCCTTACAACTGCAGTTCCTTCTCTGTAACTTATTTCTCTTTGCATTCCCACAGTGCAAATGGGATGAAGGATTTGGACGCATACAGTTGGAATTTCCTGATTTTACCCACTTTTCCTCCCCAATTCACTTTGTTTGACCTGTTAAAAACAAAAACAAACAAACAAAAACCCAAAGCACTGCTGCTCAACATTCATTCAACAAACATTTATTAAACACTTACTGAACGCAGGGCCCTGTGTCCCTTAAACTGAAGATATAAAATTTCAGATTCTAAGTACCGGACAGAGCACTTTGTTAAGCTGAAGGGGGAGGTTCCTTCTTGGACATTTTGTTTTAGGTAGTTTCATCACTATATTTCTTAAGAGATCTGGTATAAACCCAAAGCCACAGGACTATGGTGCATGTTCACCACTTCATCTCACCCTTGACCTAGAGGGACCACCCTGGACCTCACTGGACAGTGAGAGTTGGGGGAGGGCCTCAGGGGTCATTCAGGCCTCTGGCCTTTAAGCTGAGTCCCTGAATAAGACAGCCAATTAGTACTGGGGTGAGGGGGAGTGTGTGTGTGTGTGTGTGTGTGTGTGTGTGTGTGTGTGTGTGTGTGTGTGTGTGAGAGAGAGAGAGAGAGAGAGAGACAGAGAGAGAGAGAGAGAGAGAGAGAGAGAGAGAGGAGGGGAGTGGCTTGACTATGAGGAAGAATTCCTTCCTCTCCCCTCTCTCTCATAAGCCTCCTCTCCACCCCCCACCCCCACCTTCCCAACCCCCCCTGAGAATGGGAAATGAAACCCCTCACTCTCTTTGGTCCAGGTCACTGAACCATCTGTCAGACACCTTGTCATTTGTGACATGTCTCTGTGTGAGTGATTTCTACGCTTCCTTTCAGAACACCCTTGGTCTCCTTCTGCATTGCTTGGCCCTTGAACCACCATTCAGTAAGGATGAATGAATGGGATGGAGTCTATTGGTATCTGGGTTGTTTTGTTCAACTGTCTTTACCCAAAGGAAGGCAAGGGTGGCCTTGTACCTAAACGACTTAGTCTGGACAACCCAGTAGTTTGATTTGAGGGGCCCTGGGAAGGTCTTTTCCCCCACCCAGGTAACCCCAGGCTTGAAATTCTACTCTTGGAAATTCGTTTCCTTCTCACTGAGGCTCTCTTTTAAAATGCAAATCCTTCTGAAAGGGGTCATTGGATTTAGGACTAGTAGTGACCTCCTAGATCTTCTAATCCAACCCCCTTATTTTAAATATATGGAGGCTGAGGCCCAGAGAGGGGAAGTTACTTCCCTGGGGTCACACAGGTAGTAAGTAACAGTACTGGGATTCCAACTTTCTGTCTTCTAATACTAATTCTCTGCCCTGTCTCATCTTGCTACTAACACAGGAATTAGTTTACCAGCTGCTTTGAGGAAGTAATATGAATTCGAGAACATTAGGGGCTTTGAAGCGGAAAGATAAAGAAATAGGAAGAGTTTTGGAGAAAGTATATAGCAGAATATATTCTAGGCTGGAAATCAGGAACCCCAAGATTTATCCTAGCTTTGCCATTAATTTGGTGTGTAACTTTATTTTTTGAGTCTCTGTTGCCTTCTCTGTAAAGAAGGAGGCTTGAACTATGGCTCTATTCAACTCTTCTGGCTCAAACATGTTCTTAGGTCTCTTCCAACTTTAATATTACATGTTCTAAAATCCTTCCATCTCTAACATTCCATGTTCTTGAGTCCCTTCCAGGTCTAACATTCTATGTTCTAGAGTCCCTTCCAGGTCTAATGTTCTATGTTTGAAACCCTGTTTCTTCTGATTTTTATGTTTTCTGTTAAATTTCTCTAGGCTTATTAAAAGTTCTTTCCAGATCTAACATTTTATGCTTTCTATTATTTCACCATTTTGCCCAAGGTCTCTTTTTCCTAAACCCTGCCCTCACTCCCAATCTCTGTTGTGTTGGTGATGTTTTAAGAATACAGAAGTTCCTTCCATGTGTAATGAAGCTCCCAGTATAGTAATGCAACTCCTATTCCATCAAAATATTTCATCATGTCCTTGTGTGAGGAAGGTAGTGTAATTTTCATTAACCAAACACTGAGCCTAGAGTCAAAGGACTGGTTTGAATCCTGGCTTTGATACTGACTTGCCGAATGACTTTGGCCAGTTGTTCAATATCGCTAGCCTCAGTTTCTTTATCTATAAAGCCTGTGTGGAAGGTGGATTAGACTAAATGACCTCTCAAGCTCCACACGATTCTAAATCTTACCATACTTATTTTAGAGATGGGGAGACATAGATTAATAGAGAGTGAAGTAAATCGTCCACATCCATGTCCAACTTTTGCCCAAGGTTTTGATCCAAGTCTAGGACCCTTTCCACTTGACCATACATATCTGCCAGGGCAGTAGAGCATATCTTACTTGGAGACTGTGCCCTTCTACCATGCTCATTTCAAATGCTTGCCCCTGAGCTTTGAGGGAGTTTTCTCATTGTCAACTAAAGGCATCCCCCCTCTCTAACATTAAGGATTTAGTTGCTAATGAATGCCGTGTGTTTTCCTGTGTTTTTCTTCGAAGATCTATTTCAAAGCGTGTGATGAGGGGGAACAACCAACTGAACAACAATTGCATGGTTCAGGCTGAGGTAACTAGTACTGAGAGAAGTTTTGAGGTTGCTTATTACCCTTTTCTACATGATTTCAGGGTTGGGACTAGAAGTCAGAAGACAGGTTCTAGGTCTACCTTGGTCATTTGAGCAAATTGCTTTACTTCCCTATCTTGGCCTGAATTTCCAACTAAATGATTCCTAAGGTCCTTTTCAATTTTGAATCTTATGAGCCTATGATTGCTTGGGGTGGGGGGGAAGAGAGGGAGATACTTGCTGTGGGCATTAATTACAAAATTTGAAATAGAGATCCCTGAGTAAAAGGCACCAAAGTAGTCCCAGAGGGGTACTTCCTGTGGCACTCTCTATCCATCATTCATTTTGCTAAGCCCTTGATTCCTCAAATCCCAATAGTCCCTAATTAAACAAAACCTACTCTAGCCAGATCCCTGTCTCCCCCCTCCCCATACACTCCCCCTGGCCTGCTGTTTAAACCTTTGATATCATTCTAATAGGGTAGTTTCACAGATTAAAATGTTTAAACTGTTTCTGCCATCTGGGGTCATCTTTCCCTCCATTTTATCCTGCCTTCTGCCGGAAATCTCCAGCCAAGGGGATATTCTCCATTAATACCTGCTCATCTCCCATCCCTGGAATATCTCTCCAGCTCCCTCTCTTGCATGCATGCACAATTCCCAAGGCCCTTTGATTTTTCTCAGATCAATAGAGCATTTAAACTCCAATCATAAAGAAAAGAAAGGGTGTTTATTCTCCTAAATTGTTTGACAGGAATGCAGACGCCTGCAAAAGGGGCAGGGGGTGGGGTGGGGGGAGGGCCGTGTGGTCCACTCATTGTTTACAAGGAGTTTGCCATTCAAGTTTCTGGAAGTCTAGAGTTCTGGAAGCCCATTGAAAAGGCAGGTAGGAGGGAAACTTGGGGTGGTATATGTGTTTGTGGGTGTGAATGTGTGTGTGTGTGCGTGTGTGTGTGTGTGTGTGTGTTCACTTTTGAGGGATAGAGGTGATAGGGAAGGCTGATGAGAAAGTAGAAAACAGGAGAGAGTGTGAGAATAGGAAATTAGGGAATAATTTTCTCCACTTGGATTGTTTCCATTCAAATTCAAGACCTGTTTCAGTCTTGTCTCTTCATATCTTTTCCATCGCAGTTAGAGGAGAAAAAAAAATTTATTTTGCACACACAGCTCTCCTGTTTCTTCTGCAACTTTCCTCCCTCGTTTTTCTTCTCATCTTATCAGTTGCTGATTTGAGCCTCTTTGGCCCTTGCAGGCCTATCTGTTCTTCTGGTATCCCCTCATTTCCCTCTTTACTGGTTAAAGGGCCTTTCAGTCTATTTCCCTTTGGTCTGGCAAGCCTTATAGCGACCCCTGTGACCTCAAGATCTCAGACCATCTATTCATTGGCCACCCTTTGAGGAGAATGAGCCCTCTTCCTTAGAAGTGCTGGGATCAGCTCCCCTGGATAAAGGCATAATTAGCAGATCCTTTGGGAAAGTCGTCTTTGTGGATAGTCTTGGCATGCATTGTTTTTGACATAGAAAGGGCTATCCAAGGGAGCTACTGATTCATGGCTCTGAGTATATGTGTAAAGTGTAACTGTAAAGTTAGGCAGCTGATTAACACACATCCTGGAACTCACATGTCAAAGTGACTGCTGTCCCTTTCAAGACAGAATTGTGGAATTTTAGAACAAAAAGGGACTGAGCCTTAGTGGTGGGTGGAGAAAGAACAACAGACCTGAAATCAAAGAATTCCTGCTCCTGCTACATAGTCCTTATGTGACTGGGTAAATTGCTTAACCTCTTTGGGACTCAGTTTTCCTTTTCTATAGAATGAATAATTTGGGTCAATCTCTTCAAGTTCCTTTTAGCTTTAAATTCTGTGAAATCATCTAGTCCAACCATTTAATTTTACTGATTAAAAAAAAACAGAGATTATGAGACGTGAAGTGTCTTTTCTAAAATCATGTAGTCAGTGAAGAATCTGTAGAGATCTCTATTGCTCGATTTATCATTATATATCTAATATATAAAAGACATAGTGATGTATACACACACATACACATATACACACATATGTATGAACGGATATAGTGCTATAGCAATATTTGCATATTTTTAGAGATACCTATCTTTCTTTATAAGGGATATCTATTTGAATATCTCTTACCTACATGTGGTGTCTATGTACATAAAGATGTATAGACATATCACTATATAGAAATCTTTCCATACATATAGTCTATATTTATAATTTATCTAGAGATATCTGTATCTAGAGATCTATGATATATCTTCACACACATATATGTATATGTGTGTATGTGGACAGTATATGTATAAATTTTAGTGCTTTAAGCTTTAATAACTTAAAATTAATCTAAGACTTGCGAAAATGTGTAATGTGCTTTAACGCTAACAAAAGTGCTTGACATATGGTGTCTCACTTGAAATTTACTGAAAATTTATAAACATATGTATGTACACATTTATACATATGTGTGTATGTGTGGTTGATAAGTAAAAGAAATATTTTTGATTGATTGTTTCAGTATACACAGGCATACTCATATGTCTCAATGTGGACTTTTATGAATATGAGGCAGAGGAATTGTGAAATTCAAAACACTAACAAAATAAGGAATGGTTTGTTTGGGAATGGCAAGATGTGAAATGAAGTTGATAGGCACAGACTCAAAGCCCAGTAGATCTGGGAATGACCTTGGAACGTTGATTGTTAAAACATAGAATGTTATAACTATAAGGCAGCTTGGAGTACAAGATGCTATAACATATCCTAGAATACTAAAACTGAAATGGGCCTTAAAAATTATAGGATGTTGGATTTAGACCTGGAAGGGACCTTAGAGACCATCTAATCCAATGCCCTTATTTTACAGATGAGGAACCGGAAACCCAGAGAGGTTAAGGGACTTGCCTAAAGCCACATAGCCACATACTGCAAAAACAGTATTGGAATCCAGGTCTTCTGACTTTACTCAGTGTGATGACCTAGGTTAACCTTTTTATTTTCCAGAGGTGATTGTAACCTAGAGAATTGAAGTGATTTTTCCCAGATCATCTGGTTAGGAAATAACAGTACTGCTATCCAAGGACAGAACTCCTGATTTCAGGCTCAATACTTTTAATATTATACCATACTGAGGACCTGGGAGAAATGATAATAGTGGGAAATTAGAATTGAGGAATCATAAAAGCAAATATATTTTATACTGTGCTTCTTGAGATGTGTCTTTCAGAAAGTGTAAGTTTAACTTAGCTGCCTATAAAAATCAGTTTCCCTTTCTGTTGTAGCATGATTATCCAATTTATATTTTCATTGTTTCTTTATGGGATTTTCTGACATGTTTTTCTCTTCTTCTTCCCTTCAGTCTCTCAGTTTCCATTTTTTTTCCTCCTTTTCTTATAGTCTTTCTGGAGCACCAATCTGGAATCACCAACTACCTCTATGATATCTCAAAGTGGATCCCGCACAAGTAGCTCAAACTCAACATATCCAAAACAGAAGTCATCTTTCCACTAAAAACTCTCTCTCTTTCTGAACTTCCGTAATACTGACATAGGTCCCATGATCCTTGAAGTCTCCTAGGCCTGCATCCATGGCATCATCTTCAACCTCTCACTCAAACTCAACCCACACATGTAATCTGTTGCCAAATCTTGTCATTTCCTACCTTCATAACGTGTCTTGTATGTCCTCTTCTGTCCTTTGTCACAACCATCTGTACCTCAGTGAAGGTCCTCATCAGTTCGTGCTTTAACTGTTGCAGTAACTTTCTGGCTGTTCTTCTTGCCTCAAGTTTCCCCTCCATCCAGTCCATTCTCCACTCAGGTGTTTCTTAAATTTGACTATGTCACCCTTCTACTAAATAAATTTCAATGACTCCCTATTACTTGTAGAATCAAATATTAGATCATCTTAAAGCCCTGCAACATGTCCCCTTCCTAACTTTCTAGGTTTCTTACTCTAGTCCACTTCAAGTACTCTGTGGGGCCATCTCCAGCCGTTCTGATCTGTATCTGGCCAATGGATCCAGGTGGTTCTGGAGGAGGAAGTAAGGCTGGTGACTTTGCACAGCCCTCCCTCACTTAAATCCAATTCACATGCAAGTCATCTTCCTGATGTCATGGTCCTCTTCAAGAATAAAGGACAAACCACACAAGTGCTTTATGATCAGCAATATCTATGTCTTTGCTGTCCCTTGAAGAGAACATTTCCTCTTGTGTTTCCATTTCTATCCTTTTTTGCTGACTGTCTCCTATGTTTACAATGATCTTCCTCCTCATCTCCACCTCCTGATTTCTCTGGCCTCTTTCAAGTCCCAGTTTAGATCCTTCAGACCTTTACTGACCTAATCCCTGTATTCTCCACTATTACTGCTATCTTTGTGAGGTTATCTACCATTTATAGTTTGTATATTATATGTCCATAGTTGTTTGCATTTTGTTTCCTCCAACAGAATGTGGGTTACTTGAGTTTTTTGGTTTTTTGTTTTTTTTTCCGTTCTTTGTGTCTCTATCTCTTAGCAGTATGCCTGGTACGTAGGGGCCTTAATAAATGCTTGTTGATCTCCTGACTTAATTGCTTTCCAAAGACCTACTATCCTCAAGGAATGTCTAGAAGAACAACTTTTCCTTCCATTTCTCTAAAAAGTACTAGGATGCTAAAGGATTTGACACAGGAAAGTAGAGCTCAATTCCTTGTTGGGGTAATATTATATGTATTTTCTGGTGGTGGAGTGAATATAGTATTGAGATGAGATTCAGTGACTCATCTTCGTAGGATCAGACATAGGAAGGGACCTTAGAAGCCATTTCAGTCAACTAATTCTTTTATTTTACAACTAAGGCCAAGAGAGATTGAGTGACCAGCCCTGAAATGATACAGATTTGGAAGAACCAACATCGCATAGGACTTAGGTCCCACAATTACCAAGTTCATTGCTTTTTGTGCTTTACCTCAATGCTTCCTGGTTCTTGCCACAAGCTGGTTATGTGACCTTGAGCAAGTCACTTCATTTCTCTAAAACCTTGGTCTCCCTGTCTGTAAATGGAATTCACAGATTCATAGAATATAAGGCTCAAAACACAACAACGTTAGAGGTCCCCCACTACTCTAATTTTAGCAATGAAAAAACTGAGGCTCAGAAAGTTAGACTGATTTATCTGTTGTCATAACTAAGTGGCAATGCATAGAGTGGGACAGGTCTCCTGCCTCCCAGTCCAGGGCTTTTTGCACTGAAACGGGCTACCTAGTTTACTGGGCTGTTGTAAGGATTAAATGAGATGAGAGGTTTAAAAATATTTTGAAGATCATTAAAATGCTGTGTGCAGCCAATATTATTATTTTTATCCCATGAAGTACTCTAAGGCCTGTGTATGGAGAACACGAGTGCTCATTGTACTAGACTTACTCATTAGATCAATAAAAAGGTCAGTGACTGCCTAAGCACCATCAACATGGTGCCTTGTTCATTCTTTAAAGAAACAGTGTTCCTGAAATGACTATTGGCCCTTGATGGAGGGCACTTTTTTAAGTAAACAAGAGCTATAGAATAAAACAGTGCATGTGGTGAAAGAAGCAAGTTTATCAGTGGGTCAGCAAGAGGAAAATCTCTATAAAGTGGCTCAGATCTGTGAGTTCACAATTTTCTGAAGGAATAAGTAGTATGATGACTTTGTGGTGTGTGTGTGTGTGTGTGTGTCTCTGTGTGTGTATGTGTGTGTGTGTGTGTGTTTGTGGGGGGATGCCATGGGAAGCTCTCAGTGTAGGGTTGTTTAGGTTGCTAAAGCATTTTCTCCATGTACCTATCATATTCCCACTAGCCTTGTTAAAACAAGCATATTCATTTAATACAGTACTGCCTTTGTGTTCTCAGCAACAAACACATACTTGGGAGCCTACTGGACACAACCTGCCTGCTTGCCTCTGCCTCTCTCTCTTTCTCTCCCTCCTTCTCTCTCTCCCTCTCCCTCATCATCATCCTCTCACTCCCTTTCTATGTATGTCTCTGTTTTTCCCTCTCCTTCATTCTCTCCATCTTCCTCTGTCTCTTTCTGGCTCCTCTCTTCCCTCTATGTATTTCTCTATCCTTCTGTCCTCTATCTATGTTATTCTCTCCTCCCTTTCCTATCCTTTCTTCTCTCTCTATGCCTTTTCCCTCTCTGATTGCTTTTCTTTGCTTCCCTTTCCTCCTTTCTTTTCCTCTCCCTCTTTCATCCTTTTCCTTTCCCTTCTCTGTGCCTCTCTCTTTCCTTCTCCTTCCCTCTCTCTCCTTCCTGCCTTTTCTTCCCCCTTCCCTCTCACTATCTTCCCCCTCCCTCCTAAGTCAAATGCCAGCAGGAATAGCTGTTTACAAACAAAGACTCCAGGAGTCCCGTATCTGCAGGCTGAGTGTGTAGTTTAAATAAGCCCACAGAAATCTGCTCCAGACCCTGTGCTTTGAACGTCCTCGCTTGACTGTGTATTTCAGTGAGCATCTCTGTGTCAAAAGCTTCCTGATTGTGCAGCTCTCCATCTGCCTTAATGTCTGGCTTCCTCTGTCTCCTTCCAGTTATTCATTAAAGCCATTAGAAGGAGGGGAATGGAAAGGCAGGCTGCTGGGAGCATCCGTCGCCAGGAAGATTTGAAAAACAAAACACAACATGGGATTTCTAGAAAACAACCAAAGAACCAAAACAAACCCACCACATTAAGGCTGTAGTAGACTGTGATGTAAATAGAGAGGAGATGAGACAAACCAGTCAATCATGTGGATTTAAAAAGAATAATGCCAAAGACACAGCAACAGTCCATCTAGCATCACTGAGGGAGTGTTGAATATCCACATAGGTGAAGAGACAGTGTGACTCATGGGGAGGTACTGGAATGACTGGGAATCAAGGGAATCGGATGGGAACACTGTCCTTACCAATTATTCAGGTGGCCTTGACTACTTCTTCATTCTTGATCTTTCTTTTCTCACTTGTAAAATAACTGGGGAGTATTAGATCATGTCTCATACCCCTTCTAGCTCTAAAATGTTAGAAATCCTTGAATGATCCAGATAACATCCACCAATAGTCCAAGTGGGGTGGGTGGCACTGTTTAGTGGAAAGAACCCTGGTTTTAGAATCAGATAAAACTGGGTTAAATTCTCTGTGTGATACTTAATCCCAGTGTAACCTTGGGCCTTAAGTCACTTTGTCTTAACTTCATTTTTTCCATCTGTAAAATGAGAGGATTGGGCCAGATCTAAAATTTTAGCACTGAAACTTTTAGAAATAGATTTTTAGCTATTTGGGATGAAACCTTTCTATTACATTCATTCTTATCCTGCTTTCTTAAATAAGTAATGTAGAACATCATTTAACCTTTTCCAATGACTCTAGCAATAGCGAGTTGATACTCAAGATAAGTAAGCAGAGAGTAAGACAGCATCAGTTTGCCTTAAATGAATTCAAGTCACCTGGTCAAGATGAACTGCATCCTGAAAAAACTGAAAGATGTGATTATGGAGCTACCATCAGGGATCTCTGAGGGACTGTTGACAATGAGAGGAGATTCAAGAAAAGCTGTCACATTTTTTTTTTTTAATGGGACGAGATTAGAGTCCACAAACTATAGACAATGTGCTTGGAATGGTGAAACAGATGCTGAGAAACTTCAGCCCCGTGCAAAAATGGGTGAAGATTAGTATCTGTGAAGAATTTACCACTCTCATAAAGAATGTTCAGCACAGAGTCCAAATGGACAGCGTTAAAGGCCAAAACAGAAGAATCATTGAAGACACGGACAAATATATTCCTAACTGATATCTGGGTCAACAATCTCCTCTCATTCCACGTCATCTTGTTCAGCTCCACCAGACAAATCTTCCTAAAATCCCACTTTCCCAGTGTTATTCTCCTGTTCTGAAACCTACCAGGGCTACTTACCAACAGCAAATAAAATTGAAGCTACACAAACATGGGCCCTACCTATCTTTGCAAAATTTTCTAATAGCTTTGGCCAGGCTAACTTACTCAGGGATATTAATGGTAGAAGTTGATGCTATATTTGCCTTCTTATCCTGTATGATTCCTATGTCCTCCTAAAAGTTTTCCACAGAAATTATGTCCTCATGCTGATAACTTCCTCTAAGTCTCTTGATACATAGCCACCAATGCAGTGTGCAAGCTATTCATTGATTATCCCTTGCTCTTACTATTTGAGTAACCTACTCCTTTTTTTGGCCATTTATCTTTTATGAAACTTTTCACATGTAGTTCTTCATTGTTCTTTATTAATGTATCTCTACATTATCCCTTGGTTCATCTACAATTTTGATTCTATTCCATGATTTATGTTATAGAACATTACTTGATGAATATTGATATTAAAACATGGGGTTTTCAATCAAGAAGAAGCTCTGAGTTCTTAAAAGAATTTGAATCCAGCTCATTGTCTTCATACCCAATTGTGCTCTCAGATCACTGTCTATAGTTTTTGTGCAAGATACATATGGTAGAAAATCCATCCTGGTAGATGAACTGATCAACAAATTGCCTCGTAATCTAGACAAGAATCATCTTTATTCACTTGGGATTTCCTACATGGATAGTTAGTCTGAACTTTACTGAGTGATTATGGACCTCAGGAGGCTCTGTAGTATGCCATGGCTTGTTGTAATCAACACAATGTCAACTGAAAATGGGGTACCTGAAGGATGTCATCATCCTTAGCAATTCCTCTTCCATTTGGACTCTGTGCTGAACATTCTTTATGACAATGGTAAATCCCCTTTGGTGGGCATGTTTCGCAGTCTTATGCCCAGTTTGATAGGTGTAGTTAATATTTGATAACAATAAGGAGAATTTATATTGCACTAATGTTTTCAAAACACTTTACATGTTATCTCATTTGGTCATGTCATTGTTGTTATAATACCTGCTTTTCAGATGAGAAAACTGAAGTCAAGTGGTTAAGTAACTTGTCCTGGATTATGCAGGTAATGAACATGTAAGGTAGGATTTGGACTCCAGTCTTCCTGACTCCAAATTCAGTTCTCTAATCTACATTTCTACCTAAATACCTTAGTTATACTGTTTAATTAATAATTATGAGGTCATCAGATACCATCACTGGGAACCTTAGCTTTGTTCAGTCTCCACTCTGGTATTTCTCTTTTTCCTCAACTAGTCTGGCCAGACAGGAGAGTTAAGTTTATGATTATGAAATACAAAGTCAACTTTCCTTTTTTTTTAAAAAAAAAAGTCATTTATTTATAAGGTATTTATACAAGGTCAGACCCTTATTGTTGCACCCTTCAGCAAATATTGTATAATTTAACATATGCAGGGAGACACCTGATTGGAGGAAAACTATTAAGGAAGGATTTTATACCACCATGAACAAATGTTTTTGTTTGTTTTTTTTTGTTAAAGAAGTTTTTTTCTGTCTATACTTTTTACTCACTCATGTGACTACAAAGATGTGGACTGGTACAGAATATAAATTGTAAAATTCTGCTTGTTCCCTTCTTGTATTTTCATCAGGAATGTGCTCTGTATGTATGCAGATTATTCTCACATTTTATAGAGATGAGAAAGTAGGTATGTGAATTATTGTTATTTTCTGAATTATCTTTTTTCTGGTAGTAATCACATGCGATGATTTGTTGCAAGTGTAGCATATCCTTCCTTCTTTAAGACATCTGAAAATGAGACTTAGTACCTTCAAAATTGTGTCAGCTCTAGGATGGACTACGAATCTTGGACTGGTTCACTTGTTCATCCCTTCTCTGTATGTTTCAGTGTCATTTCTATTGCTTCATGCTACACATCAAAGACTGGGATATTGTGGTTCAAATATATGTTATTAGCAAGGGAAAAAGTGGTTTAGAAATCCTGATGGATCTTTTCCATTTTTCATCTATTTGTTCTGCTCTCATTCTTCATGTTTTCAATATAATCTTGCTTAATGAGCTAGCTAAACTTTCTCATTTTTTTCCCCTAACATTTCTTGCTTTTTTTGTGAGGTGATGTTACTTTATCATTTTCCACAATATTGTTCTGTAAGATTTGATGAATGACTTTGTATTCTTACCCGTTGTTATTCTTGGCTGCTGTATTTCTTCACTAGGCAAAGGTCAAGTATGCCTTTACCGAGGTGGTTTTTATGCCCTTTTGGCTTTCTTGTTGGGGTTGATAGCCTGTATTGATGCCCAGTAAGTTAGAGGAAAATCCTATTGAAAATTCTTAACCTACAGTTAAGTCAATTTTTAGAGACAAAAAAAGTGTATGATGCTTCCTTTTCTGACATGCTACCACCATCCCTCCAGCAGAGGAAGGAAGCAGTCTCAGAACCATTTTTTTCATTAGGTTAATTATTTCATGGGTTGTTTTGGTCAAATAATTCATCACCTAGTTACCAACCTATTGACGATGGGCCTTAGTCTTAGTATTTAGTCTGGCTGGTCCTTAGAAAGCACAAATAATCCGTTAATGCAACCATCATCTTCCAGCTTAGTAGAAACTAGAAGAACTTATACTCTACTGACATAAACTTTGAGAATTTAGCATCAAGCTCATTGATGCTAAATGAAGCTAAAATGAAGCATTATAACAGGATTTTGTAATATACACACATTTATTATATATGTATGTATGCATGCGTGCTTATATGGAAAGCCTGAACCCTTTCCTCATAAGTTGTCCTCACAACTGCCATGTAGAGTTGGAAATAACTTAACTTTGATCTATCTCAATAATAAAAATATTATTATCCTCATTTTTAAAAAAGAGATAAAAATTGTGACTTAGAAAAATTAGGTGAGTTACCTATAGCCACAGACCAGGATGAGAACACAGACCTTTGGACTACAAGTCTAGTGCTCCAACCTCTACACACTAACTTTTAATTTTTCAGAGAATTCCAAGCCATTTCTTTTTGGCCTTGTAATTAATTATTTGGTGGAGGGGAGAGGTCACTAGGGAGGATGGGAATAGGAGCAAAGGAACAAGTGATTTCATTTCCTCAATTTGTTTTGATGGTCAAACAGTAAGCAAGGAATTACTGAGCATCTGTTTAGTCCTCAGCAGTGTGTTTTCTAGACACTGTGGACCATATAAGAAGCTTTAGATACCAAGGCATGGTCTTAAGCTCAAGGAGCTTAGAATCTAGCTAGAGGCATGCATCATGTGCAACAACCAACAAGGAACTCAAGAGAAGAAAGTATCATGCTAACTGCTAAATTATTTGGAATCATCTGGAAGTGGTGTAAGGAATTATTGTCTAGTACAGAAGGAATAATGGGCTGAGGAGACCTGGGGTCTTTGTTCTTTTCTGCATCTCCTGTGTTGCATTTACTTCTTGAACTTCTGTTTCCTCACCTGTAGAATAGGCAGGATATGGAAGACAAGGTCAGGTTCTGTGAGTGTGTGAGGGGAAATGAAGAAGACCTGGATTGTTGGAATAAGGCATCTTCATAGTGGTGAAACTTTAACTGGGCCTTGAAGGATGGGTAATTAAAATGAGCTTACATTCCTTAACTACATACCAGCTGATGGTGGGGCATGTGGTGGCTTAGAAGTGGGATAGGTGGTAGAAGGAAGCCAGACTATAATGAAAATATTGTCAGAGATGAACCACAGCATGGAGAATCTTTGAGCATATGAAGGAAAGTTGTGTATGTAATTTAGGAATTTCTCCTGGCATTGGCTTACGATTATATTTTGATCATCCAATCAGCCAATGGGAAGCCCCATGCCACTGAAATTCTTCAGCTATTTGGGGAAAGATCATCTTCCTCTTTCCTTAGGGTGTAGAACAACAGAAAACAAACATAGAACATCTAGGCTCAAATCTTAGCTCAGGTACTTAGTAGTTGTGATCTTAAGCAAATCTTCATCTCTTTTGTCTCAGTTTCCTCATATGTAAAATGAGCAGAGCTGAAATAGATGATCTCTACTGGCTCTTCCAGCTCTAGGTTTTCCTACCCTGTGAACCAGGATATCCTAATTCCGAGTCCAGTACAAGTTTCCAGTAAAGTTGTTGCCTTTCTATAAAAATGATTTTGAAACTCATGTTTATGACCCATTCATTTTGAACAATATCCAAAACAAGAGAGTTTTGTTATAGCAGAAGATTTGGGAGGATCCCATGAGATTCTTTGTGATGGCGTTTCACCTGTAGTCTTTCAAGTATGCTAATGAAGCAAGTGATAAATACCAGACAAAATTCCTACTTAACCAGAAAGTAATAGTATTTTGGAATGTTTGACAGGGGCATGTAATGACATTAAATTAGTTTGGATGTAAAGATGTGGATTTCAGAGCATTTAGGCTAACTTGGTGTTTTCAAGTTAGTTTTCACTGCTTTTATCAGTCGAGTACATAGCCAACAGCAAGACGTAATGTGTTGGGCTGTGAAATTGTTGGGTGAAAATTTAACCATTTATCCTTTATTTCAGCCAGGATTTATTGTGTGACTTTTGGAAAGAGAGCCCTGTATTAGTTACCATGGAATAGGAATACAAAAGAAAGCTATCAAAGGAGCTCCAATAAAATTGGCATAACAAGATACATCTATACATTTACACACATACATACATGTATGCATTCATGTAGAGCTATATTTAAAGGTGGGCAGAGAGGGTGAGGGGGTACAATGGAGGATAATTTTAATATGGCATTATTTGATGCACATTCTTTTCAAGTCAGAGATTTTTACTCTCTATTAAATGTACCATACTGAAGGCAATGAATAGCATATGGAGATGGTGGTCATGGGGCACCATTTTCAGATTTTTGTCTCAGACTTACAGGTGCCTGATCCTAGCTCCACATATGTGACCTAACTGGAGAACAAAAGCAAGGCTGTGACAATATGCCCTTCACAAGCTATGTACCTTATTACTCCCACTCTCCAATATAATCCTTGTCCTTTTTACCTTTCACCTGGGCTTTTTCATCAGCCTTCCAGCTGGGTTGCCCACCTCCCAACTTTCCCTCCTTGATTTGTTCATATGCAAGTCATCAGAGTCTTCACAAAGTTATATCTGAGTTAGAAAGACCTCACAAGTTCCAGAGGTCTCCAACTCCCCATATTCAAATGTAATTGGGAAAACAAATAAAAATACAATAAAACATAGATAATGTTACTTTGTGGTTTTCTAAGTCAATAGGCAGCCCAATCCATTTCCATTAACTACTGACCTGATCCATTAGAAACTGAACAGGAATATCCTTTATCACGTACCCAGCAAGTAATCAATCAGCCACTTTCTGTTTGAAGACCTTTAGGAGAAGAAATCATTATCTTACAAAGCAACCTTTTCCGTTTTCTGACAGCTTTGACTGTTAGGAAAGTTCTCTATGCCTCTTTGTAAAGCTACACTGATTGTATCATTCCTCAGTTAAGAAGCTGCCATGGCTCCCTATTGCCCCTTGCAATTAGTCCAAATTATTCTTCTTGGTATTTGAACCCCTTCACCATGTGGCCTGGATCTCTATCACTCAGGTAATCATTCTGAACTGCTTACCAGCAAGTCACTTAAGTATATCACCTAGGTAGCTAGTAGATATGTATTTTGTGTATGTATCATACACAGGTATGTATCATTTGTGCATTATATGTGTGTTCATACATGTGTTCACACACACACACACACATATATATATATGCACATGCATTTATACAATTGCATTGTTATGCCTTATATTTGTGCCGTACTAACAAGTTTGGAAGTAGCCAGTGGCTCAGTAGCACTGGGCCTGGAGTCTGGAAGAAGTGAGTTCAGATCCAGTCTCACACACTTACTTCCTAGCTGTGTGATCCTGGGCAAGTCACTTAACTTCTGATTGCCTGACAAAATAGATCCACTGGATCTATGGGAGAGGGCAATGGCAGGCCACTCCAGTATCTTTGCCAAGAAAACCCCACTGGGGACATGACTGAAATGACTGAACAGCAGTAACAGGTTTACAAAATGATTTCACATCCATTATACCAGTTGATCCTCATAGTAGCTTAATGAGGCAGGGCAGCTAGTCAGACATTTGCTTTACAGATGAAGAAATAGGTTTCTAAAGTGTCTTCCCTTTCTAGAATGACCTATGTACAATGAGATCCTTTTCCATGTGTGAACTGAGTATTTACTGCCTAGTCCATATAGTTTCCCTCAGTATTACATATTGCTTTGCATTGTTCTGCGTCTTGAGCTAGTCTTGTCTCACCAGCAGGACAACACATTTTTAGAAGGCAGAATTTTTCTCTTACTCCTGTTCTGTGACTCCCCCAGTGGTAGGTCTAGAGGAACCAAAATAAATAAATAAATAACAACCTAACGTGAAATAAGGCAGTAAAGATATGGTGGAGATGGATGAAGTCAATCAGGTAAGGTTTCCTGGAAGTAGTCAATCTTGAAGGATACATTGACAAAACATTTGTAACTCTAGAATGACTATTTTGAAAGATTTTGATAGAATAATAAGCAATTTCAAAATCCAAATAAACTATGGTATCAAATTGATGCCACTTTGTAAACTGTAAACCACATATATAAATACAGAATATTATTTTAACATGAAAATACTCCTGTTGGGAAGTGAATAAGGTTGGTGTGGAGTGAAAGTTGATCTGTAGGGGAAGTTTCAAAGGTGAATTATTTTAAATGATTCATCAAATACAGAATAGGGTTGCAGAAAGAGCATTTAACTGGGAGTCAGAAGATCTGAGTTCTAGTTTTGTTTTTGCCTCTTTCTGGCCTAATTTCTTTTTTTATTATTGAAGGCATGTGGCTAGTTGATTTCTGACATTTCTTCCATCTCCAGGATTCTGTGACATGCTATGATAAGCCCTATAGAACAAATTTGACCTGTGTGCCATCAGGTTTGCCTACGCAACCCTGATATTCCTGCTTCAGAAAGTTATTTCAGATTTCAGTAGGGTTTCATAGCCCAGACTGACCTGCCTTGCCTAATCCCATCTTTATCTCCCTTTGCCATCTCTTCTTGAAAGACTAACCTCTCCTCTCCAGTGTAGGCAAGTAGGAGTCAATCACAGACACACTGGAGAGAAGAACTATTGTCTGAGGTGCACAGCCCACACTGTCTGGTCTGCATTTTTGCATAACTTGTTGTGGTCCTGGCTGTGTTGGGAAATTTACATCACTTGGCTCCATGAGGTGGGAACTGTCTTACCTTCTGCTCCAAGATTGTTTCAGTGTTTTATGCCTTCTAATTCATTACTACTATGTGTATCATAGGCACTAGGGAGAATAGAAAAATAAAACAATATAAATGTAAGACATTTTTTGTCCTGATGCTTGCAGTCTAGTTGGGGACTTACACAGAGCTTTCTTATCTGTAAAATCAGATGGAGAGTTTTTAACCTAGAGAACCCATGGACCCTAAGGGATTTCCAGGAGGCGATCTATACATTCCTTTTAAAGCATATAGTTTGGTAACTATATTTGAGTATGATTGGTTTCCTTTGTGATTCTATGTATTTTATTTTTTTGCATTAAAAAAAAATGTTCTGAGACAGGGATCGTAGAATTCAAAGATTAACAAAAGGGGTCCCGAGATGGGAAAAAGTAGAGAATTTCTAGATTAGGTGATCTCTGAGGTCCCTTCTCATTCTGACATTCTACATTTAAAATTCCTTTTAACTCCATCATTTTATGTTCCATTTTCCAAATTTGATGTTTCAAGGATGCTTTTTAATATTTGGTGTTCTGCATTCTAACATTTTGAGTCCTATGATCCCTCTCAGCTCTGACATTCTATGTTTTAAGGTCCCTTTTGGCCTCAAGGTTCTATGTTCCAAGGTCCCTTCTCTTGTCTAGCTCAATTTCTTCTAACCTACTTTTCAGTGTTATCATTCTATACTCCATGTTCTCTGTGCTCAGCTCCCTTTTAATTCTAATTCTCTGAATCTGTAAGTTTACTAATTCACACAAGTGACAATATGAGAGTCAATGTATGATTAAATACCAGAGTAATATGGATTCATAAATGCTAGATAAGCCCAGAAAAAGTGGAGATTTTTCTCTAGTTTCACTGGAGTGAGAGAGAAAGGCCTTTGGGGAGGAGATAAAATCTGAAATGGGCTTTGAAGTATTAGGTAGGATACCGGTAGGGAGAAGTGAGAGCGAAGGAACACAACATAGGTCAACCTTGGAGTCAGGCAGGAACATGATTGTTCAAGGGTCCCTTAGGAGACTGGCCTGACTAGATTGGGAAGTCACATAAATCGGAATCCCTCCTGTGTGCTCATTGCTCTACGTTTTATGAAGTGCTTTCACATGCATTCTCTTGTCTAAACCTCACAATCCCATTGTAGCATAGGCAGGGCTACTATTTAATACATCTGTTTTATAGATGTAAAAACATAAGGTTCAAAGAGGGCCAAATTCATGTAGTTGAGAAGAATTCTTAGATCTTTTCATTGGACTAAGCATACCAACATTTTATTGTAAATTTGTCGTTTTTGTAGCATAGACTAAAATTCCAACAGGCCAACTAATGTTTTGGGGTACCTATGTGGCGCAATGGATAGAACGCTGAGATTGGAATCAGGAATACTCATCTTCATGAGTTCAAATCTGACTTAGAAATTTAGTAGCTGTGTGACCCTGGACAAGTCACTTAACCTTGTTTTATCTGAGTTAGATCTGTAAAATGAGCTAGGGAAGGAAATGGCAAGCTACCCTAGTATTTTTGCCAAGAAAACCCCAAATGGGATCTCAAAGGGTGAGAAATGACTGAACAGCAACTGATGTTTTACAATGGTTTTTTTCCTCTGGTCTAGAAATGCCCTTGATATACCCTGGTGGTTTGCATGTGACTACTATTTTCATACCAGACGGGCTTTTAGATGATAGCTGCCCTAGTGTCATCCTAGAACTTCATAGGGTTCCCTGAATGCAAAAGAAATTCATAGACAATGCTGGAAAGGACCTTAGTTCAGATCCCTCATTTTACATGGGAGGAACTGAGGCTCTAGGACACCTGAGTGATTTGCCCAAGGTCAAATGAGTTGGGATTTGAACCTGGGTCCTCTGAATCCAAATCCATCATTCTCTCTACTGCACCATGTGGTCTATCTACCTTGACTCTCCTACTAGCTCTTCTACTTAATATTTATATGTATGGGCAGATTTTTGCCCTTGCCACCAGGTAATGATGAAGTTCAAATGGACAGTATCTGGTGTTGACTATCTGGGGCCAGCACAGGTTTTGAGGAGCAAGTAGTTTCCTGGAAGACAACAGTATGCATATGTGTGTGTGTGTGTGTGTGTGTGTGTGTGTGTGTGAGAGAGAGAGAGAGAGAGAGAGAGAGAGAGAGAGAGAGAGAGAGAGAGAGAGAGAGAGAGAGAGAAGCTCTTGAGTCGCAAAATAATCAAAATTACAAAACATCGGAATGCTACTTTTCAAGACTGGCACTGGGGAGAAGTCAAAGTCGATCTTGTTGGTCCATGGGGTGCCAGTGAGTGGGGCTGGTGAATCTCTTGAGCAAGAAAGGTTAGAACAGATTTCTTTCTTTAAGAGAACATAATAATGCAAGTGAGAAAATGGAAGGGTTTCTAACAAACTCTGATACAGTGAAGTTAAATTTGAAAAAGTGGAATCTATTTCACAGAAAGAAAAATAAATAGCAACACAAGGTGGTGGTAGGGGGGCAGTGCAACGTTTCTGACTATGTATGAGTGAAGGGGGGGAGAAGGGATAAGAACAGAATATAGACTGGATCTTATAAATATAATCATTGATGTAACTCTGTTATCAATATAGTGCTGTTCTTTCTAAAACACAAATAAAAAGATTTGAGAGACAGAACAAGAGTGGTTCAGGATCAGTATATACTTACATATATCTGTTTATGTATCTGTTTTCTTCTATGAAAAAAGGGTTAAGTTTCTTGAGAGGATAGATTGTTTTATTCTTTGTGTTGGTACCTCTAGTGCATCGGTAAACAGTAGGTGCTTAATAAATGTCAGACGGTTTATTGGAAGTTGTAGTAAACTACAAAATCTCCATTTAAAAAAATCAAATATTGGGCTGAATTTAAAAAAAAAAATCTTTTGTCCAGGATGAGGGAGCTGATAACTCCATCGTTGTGTGCCCCAATTAGCTTCCACCAGGAATAATATTCAATTCCAGAATATTGTTATCCTTTTTCAGTCATGTCCAGTTCTTTATGACCCCATTTGGAGATTTCTTGGCAATGTTAGTGGAATAGTTTGCCATTTTCTTCTCCAGTTGATTTTACAGATGGGGAAACTCAGGCAAACAGAATTAAGCAGCTTGCCCAGAGTCTCACAGCTCAATGTTGCCAGATTTGAATTCAGGTCCTCATAACTCCAGGCCTGATGCCCTATCCACTGAGTCACCTAGCTGTCCCAAAATATTGAGTTCATTTCTAAAATATGAATAGGGGAAAGCAACCACAATGGTGAGGGGACCAAAATACTTGCCAACTATAACGATTTTATAAAGACTGAAGTGACCAACAAAGTAGAAACTGGAGAAGACTTTGGGGGAGAATGATGTTCATTGTTTTCAAGAAGTTGAAAGGCCAATATATAGTAGAGGTACTTGTCCTGTTATGTCCTTGAAGGCAGATCTAAAAACAGCTTATGGAAAACTCAAGTAGGCTGTTTTCAGCTAGAAAGAACATGGTGGCCACCATAGTTGCAAAAATGGATGGAACTGCTGCCTTAGGAGGTAATAAACTCTCTTTCACTGGATATCTTGATATGGAGGCCAGATGACCACTTGGTAAATTGTAGACAGGATTTCTGCTTAAGTATGAGCTGGATTAGAGGAAGTCTGGGGGAATAATGTACCCTGCACCTTTGAAATTCTATGGTGTAGGGGTCTATTAAAAGGCTTTTGTTAGTGCAAAATGGTAGGTAGGATTTTAGGACCTAGGAGCTATATTCAGAAGAATTTAGACCATCCGCAGGCTAAAAGAATAGCACTTCACTTTTATAGTGCTTGACTTTTCTTTTCAAATTGCTTTCACAGGTACTATCATTTTTGATACTTAGTTAATTCTGTCAGGAAGATATGAAAGGAGCTATAATTCCCATCTTAGCTCAAAGAGGACAGCTGTGTGGCACAGTGAATACAGTGTCCGGCCTGAAATCCGGTAGACTCATTTTCCTGAATTCAAATCTGGCCTCAGACATATACTAACTGTGTGACTCTGGGAAAGTCCCTCAACTCTGCCTCAGTTTTTTTATTTCATTTTTAAAATGAGCTGTAGAAGGAAATGGTAAACAACTCCAGTATCTCTTCCAAGAAAATCCCAAATGAGGTCACAAAGAGTTGGACAAGACTGAAACAAGTGAACGACAAGCTTCAAAGACAGGTATCCATGTAAGATCAAACCATTATTAAGAGGAGAGCCAGACTTCAACCCAAGACTCCTAATCTACCATTCTTGCCCTCATGTCGTGCTGTTCTGAATCTACCTCCTAACTCAAATAGCCTGCAGATCTGAAAGCATGTTCTAAACTTAGTTAAGTGAGTACGGAAGGAGAACAGTTGCCTTTCTCTTTATCACTCCCCAGCCCTCTCACACAGCAAAGCAGGACCATCAAAACCCAGAGGTGCCTGGTGCAATCAAAGAGTCTGTCAGTCACTGAGGCTGGCATGGGTTTAGGCAACCCCCCCCTTCTGCTTCTATCCTCATTTGAATTATTTAAGCCATGCTGTGTGAGGGAGAGAGAAGGTATGGAGGAGATAGCCTGTATATCTGCCATGAAATCCCAGTTTCCCCCCCAGTACCGAGGACAGAACTCTGCCAGCTCCTTCCACTGGATCTTCTCTCACCCTACTACTTGGAACATGGGTATACTTAACCCAAATCTGTCTGTTTTAATTACCCTCCTCTGGGTAGATAAAAGCTTTCTATAAGTTTGCTCTCTCGAGCATTCCTCTGTGGCTTCAATACCAGCGATTAAAGTTTGAAAGGAAAACAAAATAGGAAAGAAAAAGAGAGAAAAGGAAAAAAAAAAACAGCCCCAACCTTTAGCTCCTTACTCTTGGTCCCCTGACTACTGCTTTCACTGCTGACCTAAATTCCCCTTTCTTAATTGCATTTTATCCCCTCTTGTTGGATTCTTTGGGTACCCAACTTTCCAGCCCCTTTTCCCTTCTCCCACATCGGTCCTCACCCTTCACCCTTGTTCTTAAAAGATATGCAGACTACCAAAGCACCTCTGAAATGGCCAGAGGAAGACAACTTGAGATAAAGGACAATGCATTTGAGTAGGAGTCCAGGAATATAAGCTCAGATCCTAGCTCTCTTGCTCACTACCTATGTGGTCTTGTGCAAGTCACTTTATTTCCCTGGACTTCCTTATCTTTCCTTATCTTTAAGATGAAAGGGTTGGATTAGATTTGTTGTTATTGGTTGATGGTTTCAGGCATGTCTGACTCTTTGTGATCCCATCTGGGGTTTTCTTGGCAAAGATACTGAAGTGGTTTGCCATTTCTTTCTCCAACTCATTTTATAGATGAGGAAACTGTGGCAAACTGGGTTATGTGACTTGGCCAAAGTCATATAGCTAATAAGTATCTGCACTCAGGTCTTCCTGACTCCAGACTTGGTGCTCCATCCACTGTGACTAGGTAGCCTCTGAGTTTGTTTTTTTTTTTTCCCAGTCCTAGAGCCAACGTGCCATGGTACTGAAACCTCCTCAATCTCATCTAACTCTGTCTGTGATCTTATAAGTCTCAAATCTCCTTATCTAGCTCTGCTTACCTCCAACCTCACACCTCCAAATGTCTTTCAGATATCTTGAACAATATATTAGAGACATATTAAACTCAACATGTCTAAAACTGAACTCATTATCTCTTCCACTGAACCATCCCTTTTTTCAAACTTCCCCATTACAGTCTATGACAACACCATCTTACCAGTTCCTCAGGCTCACAGTTGAGGTACCATCTTTGCCTCATCATTATCTCTCACCCTCCATATTCAATATGTTGCCAAGCCCGGTTGTCACCTTTGTAATATCTCGTATATTCCTCCTTCTCTTCTCTGAAATAGGTACAGGCTCTCATCCCTTCACATCTGGACAGTTGTAATAGTCTTATGGTTGTTTTGCCTGCTACAAGTTTTCCCCCACTCCAGTCAGTTCTATATTCCTCAAGGGTTATCCTCCTGTACTCATTAAACTCCAGTGACTCTTATTCTCCAAGTCAAATACAAAATTCTCTCTTTGGTGGTCATAACTTACTTCTCCCCACCTTTCCACTCTTCTTACATCTTATATTCTCCCATATACTCTGATCCAGTGACTCCGGTCTCCTTGCCATTCTCTAAACAAGACACTTCTGCACTTGTTCTGCCTTAGAATGTTGTCCCTCCAAATCTCTATCTCCTGGCTCCCTTCCCTTCCTTCAGATTCAATCTAATACCCTACCTTTCTCAATTTCTCATAATTCTACTGCCATCTTTCTATTGATTATTTCCTGTTCATCCTGTATATGATTGTTTGTACTTATTTGCTTACTCATCTTCCCAACTAGAATGCAGACTTCTTTTCCCTGTCTTTATATCACCATTGCTTATCATATAGTTCCTGGCACATAGTAGGCACTTAACCAGTGCTTATTGACTGACCAAGTATGAGCCATTCATTTATTCTTCTATCCATGAAACACTACATGTTGATTATGTCTGAGGCTCTGGTCTGGGTGAACACAGAAATGCAAAGATAAAAAAAGACAGCCTTTACCTTGATGGTGGTTATAATCTAGTAGGGTGCTAAAATAATGAATGTAGATGGACTTAGTACAAATCAGAACATGATAAATGCATAAGAGGAGTAGAGGGTACTTTGTAATGAGGTAAGCGAGTAATCAGTTTCCACTAGTGCTATCAGGAAACAAATTTCTTAAAGCTGAAGAGGGTAAGGAGACCATTCTAGTTATAAGTGAATAAAAGCCTGGAAGATGGAAATCATAGGACAATTTCTGGGGACTGTGAATAATCCAGGGAACATAGAGTATATGACGGGAAATAGTGTGAGATAGGTTTGCAAACTTACTTATAGCTGGACTCTGATCATGGAGGGAATTGAATATCAGGCAAAGATGTCTGTCGTTCATTCCTAAATAAGAAAATTGTCATCAGCAGCACCACCATCATTGTCATCTTTTGCATTTAGATAGCATTTGACAGTGAGCTACACTGGACTGATAATTGTCCTCCTCATTTCACTGCCTGTTCATCTGGGATCCTTCCAACCCTTGAACATCACTGACTAAGTGACTAACTTGTATATGATATGTTCTCCCTCAATCTTTCTTAGGATCATAAAATCGTAGAATATTAGTGCTTAGAAGGGACTTTAGAGAACATTTTATTCAGACTTCTTATTTTAGACCTAAGGAAACTTGTTCCCAGAGAGTTGAAATGCCTTACTTGACTAAAGCAACACAGGTCTCAGAGGAAGATACAGATGGTCCTAGAACTCAGGTCTTCAGATTTCCAACACAGCCCTTTTCTATAACATGACAAATATTATTAAATGCAGTTGTAAATGCTGCAGATGAAGCAAATATAGTTGGCTTTCACATATCAAACTCTTAATAAATGTCCGTTGAGTTGAAATCAGTGTCCAAAAAGGAAAGTTTCTATGATCTTTCCAAGTTTTCTCTTTTCTACCACCTAAAAAAATCAATTGTTGGTATTATTTTTGCTTGCTTGGTATTTGGAATAAACTTTCCATTTCTCTGACTCTTGAGGGTCTTGTGGTTTTCTCCATGTACCCAGGTTCTGAGACTTTCATCTTCCTACTCAATATTTCGGATGCTATATCTGTACTAGTGGGTGGCAAGGAGCTAAAAGTAAATACCCAACTCATGGGAAAACAATAAAGGCATTTCTACTTGAAGATAATTTAAGGACAATAACATTATGAGGTGGAAAGAGGATTGGAATGAGAATCAGGAGAGCTGGCATCTTTGCGTTAATCTTGATGTGCATGTATTTAAGTTTTCAGTTGTCTTTGGGTCTACTACAGTAAGCCAGTCACCTCCTACATCTCTGAAAGGACGTGTTTAACATTTGCCTAGATATAAAAGAAAGGTGATTGTTGTATAAATTCTGGTAATCTTATGTTCAAATCCCAGCTTTGTCACTAATATCATTTTGCTTTTATACAAGTCACTTTCAACGCTCTGGGCCTAATTTCACCATCTGTAAAATGAAGGAGTTGGTCTAGATTAGAGCTCTACCTCTTTTGATGGAGCTCTTTGACAGCCTGGTGAAATCTATGGGCTCCTCAGAATAATGGTTTTTAAATCCATAAAATAAAATAAAATACAGAAAATTTTAAAGAAAACCAATTACATTAAAATATAGTTATTAAAATATTTTTTAAAAGGCAAAGAAAGAAATTCATGGACTCCGAGTTAAGAGTCTTTGGTCTGATAATAATAATTGGTGTCTTTTATAGCCCTTTAAAGGTGTAGTATAGTTTATAAGTAGTTGTGGTGTAGTTTATAAGCATATCTCATTGGAACGTAACAATTACCCCATGAAGTATGAACTAAAGGCATCATTATCCCTACTTTGTAGCTCAGGAAACTGAGGTTCTAAATATATAAATTGTCCATGGTCACAAAACTCGTATATAACAGACGTAGGACCTGAGCCCATGTTTTTCTGATATTCTAGGTCAATATTCAATCCACTACCAGATGTGAGGTCCCTTCTTTCTCTATATCCTGTGATTCTGTGGCCTAGCATAGACTTTACCAATTGCTTCAAGAGCCTGGACAAAGTCACAGCCTCTATGAGTTTCATTTTCCTTTCTGTAAAATAAAGGGATTTAAACAAATGAAGTTGGAGGTTCTATAACATGCTAAGATTCTATTAGACTTCAGAGTTGATATGGATTTATGCTAATGCTATGCAAATCACATGCAGAATTACGTGTGGCCCTCCAGCTTGGTACATCTGGATGTGGCCTCCCAGGGAAAATCCTCTGGGATTGTTCTGCCTAGGCTCGTACTAGGAAGCACTACTCCCTCATCATGATGTCTATTCCTCTCCCCCCATTCCCCATCTGTTGGAGGGTCTCCCTGTACGCCCCAGAGTGCATAGTTTGTTTGAAGCACTGTTAGGTGTGAAACAGGAGAAGAAAAAAGTAGCTTTAGCTCTTAAAGAATACACATAGCAATATGAATTTTTGGAAGGAAACGACTTTATAGAGAAATAAACAAATTCCATAACCCTGGCCCTGAACTTCCCAGTTTGCATTCTCCTGTCTTCTTTCCCAGGTAAATATTTCCCAGAGAATTTCTGGGAACATTGTCTCAAACCTCTCTTGTCTTTTCATGTGTTTTTGTTTTTGATCCCCCTTGTTTCCTGTGAACCCCACTCTTTTGCCTGTCTCCTTTACTTCTGGGCCTGTTCTTTGCCTTTTTCTTTTGCTGTCTCTTGGGTCCTTGCTCTCTTCCCCTTTTCTATCTTTGCTTTGAACAGAGGCACACTCAGAGAGCAAAAACTGGTCTCAGAAAGGTTCTGAACTGAGGGCGCCCTACAGATGTATAAACATTTTACCTTCCTAACCCTGAGATCTCCCTTCCAAAGGCAACAGGAAAAGGGGGGAACTAAGAGCCCCTGGCAAAATAAAAGGGGGGGGGGTTGGGGGATGGCCTGTTTCAAAATTTTCAATTTTCCCATTAGAGGTGACTTTCCTTCTCCTTTGAGTGGGGGGAGGGGGGTGATGGGGAGGGGAGAAGGAGGGGTCAGGGCTGGGAGGTGGGAAAGAAAATACAATGAGCCCTCTGGTAACCTTTGCTCTTGTTGATACTAGACAAGACCACACCGTTAATGAGTGATCGTTAGCAGATGGCTGTTGAGCAACTTGGTCAGAATCAGGAGTGAGGGCCGGGACCCTGGGAGGTGTGAGGGAGGAAGGAGACCTTAGTATTTTGTCTCCTAATGCCGACTGAGATGACAAAGATTTATGATTTCCAAGTGGGTTCCTTTGGTGGGAGTTTGTGGAGGTTTTCATGTTTTTGGCAATTGACTCATGGACTGTAATATGGGTGCCATGTTTTTATGTTCTTGTCTATTTCACTCTCTTTCCACTTACTTTTCTTGCTGCAGATCCCAGATTATCAAACCCAAGAGGACAGATAGAGTCAGTATCTTTTGTCTTCCTGTGTCCTTCCAGTTGTAGTTCTAAAGATATGAATAAGCGCCCTTCGTCTCACTGTTCCTTTCTTTCCTATCTACCAGTTCTTTTAACAATCACTATACTCTTTGTCTTTCTGATAATTTCTCCCTCTGCTGGCTCCTTCCTCTCCTCCTATTGAAATATTCAGGTCCCTCCTATCCTTAAGAAAAAAGAAAAAACGTACACTTCGCCACCCTCTCCTTTGCCACCCTTTCAAGATGTCATCTCTCTCTCTTCCCTATTAATAGTCAAAGCTGGTCCCTTTCATTTCTTCATTTTCTACTTGCTCTTCAGTCATTTGCAGTCTGATTTCCAATCTTACCACTCTAGAAGATTACCAATCACCTTTTAACTGCCAGCTTCACTGACCTTTTTTTTTTTTAATTCTCTCTCTCTCTTTTTTTTTTTTTTTGAGTAATCCACTCGGGCTGCCTCCTCCTTCTGGATACTCCCTTTTCCTTAGTTGTTACCGTGCCATTGTACTTGCCTGTTTTTTCTCCTACCTGTTAGACTACTTCTCCATCTCTTGAAAGGTTTCATCCTTTTCCTCCCCCCTCTAAATGTAAATCCTAAGCTCATACATCCTGAACTGGAAGGCATCAGAAGTTATCTAGTCTAACGCCTTTATTTTAAATTTGAGGAAATTGAAGACCAATTAAGTGACTTGACCAAGGCCATACAAGTAACTATATTGCCTCCATCAAAGGAGATTCTGTCCTCATATCTCTTCTCTCTCTTCACCCTTTTCAGATGATTCACACACATGTATATGAGGCCACTAAGTGGTTCAGTGGGTAGAGTGCCAGGCATGGAGTTAGGAAGAATCATCTTCAAATCTGATCTCAGATACTTACTAGCTGGATGAACTTGAACAAGTAACTTAACCCTGTTTGCCTCAGTTTCCTCATTTGTAAAATGAGCCAGAGAAGGAAATAGCAAACCACTCGAGTATCTTTGCCAAGAAAACCCCAAATGGGATCTTAGACACTATAGAAAAATAACAGAACAGCAAAACATTCATAGGTAGGTAGAAGGATATTGTTTGGGATTTTACTGGTATAATGAACTCCTTTGAAGAGGTTCATTTTGCTAATGCAAATGTCAAATGCTCTGCAGCTTTTGGTCTTTAGAGAGTTTGGGGAGGTGAGAGATTTGAGTTCCCTACGGTTTGGCAGAAACAGTATTTGTCAGAGGTAAGACTTGAATTCAGATTTTCTTTACACTTAGAGTAGCTCCCTTTCTACTACACCTTGTTTCTTTTCACTCACACCCTCATACATACCACCCCCAAGCCCCGACCCGTACACATACTGGTCTTGGTCCTAGAGATGTTCTCTATACTGTGATGCCTTGTGTGTGTGTGTGTGTGTGTGTGTGTGCTGTGGTGTGTTATATGCACAAAAATGCAGCATCTATGAATGTATCCAGCCCCTGAACTCACATGAAATACAGGGCCACAGTTTTACTAGCTTACAGGATATTTACACTTGGATATCCCATAGGGATTTCATATTTAACATAACTAAAATTAAATTCATCTTCTTCTTCCCCTCCCTTTCATCTTCTCCCCTGGGGCAGCTAGGTGGTGCAGTGGATAAAGCACCAATGCAGGAATCAGGAGGACCTGAGTTCAAATCTCACTTCAGACACTTGACATTCACTAGCTGTGTGACCTTGGACAAGTCACTTAACCCCAATTGCCTCATCCTGGTTCATCTCCAGTCATCCTGATGAATATCTGGTCACTGGATTCAGATGACTCTGGGGAAGAAGTGAGGCTGGTGACCTGCACAGCTTTTCCTCACTCAAAACAAAGTCAAGTGTAATTCATGTCACCGTTTCTCTGATGGCATGGTCTTCTTTGGCAACGAAGGATGAACACGCACACTCTTCTCCTCTGTACCTGTTGATGTTACCAATATCCTCCCCATTTCCTCCCCTTCCAAACCCAAATCTCTGAGTACCTGTGATTCTTACTTTGCTTCAAATGTCTGGTCAGTTTTCAAATCATATCAGTTTTGCCCTGGCAGCTTCTTTCACATATCCACCTCATCTTTTCCATTCATGTAGCCACTACTTCGGTTCCTTATTAAATCTCTTCTAGATTGTTGAAATAACTTCTAAACTCTTTCCCCCATTCCTAATCTCTTCCCCATTCTCAAACTCATCCTTCACACAACTGTAAAATTAATCTTCCTGGTGGACAGGCCATATCATTCCTCTATTCAAAACCTTTTGAAGGCTTTCATTCCCTGTGTGATAAAATATGCTCTTTAGCCCAGCATCTAAGGTTTTCCATGTTCTAGTCACCCTTTCACCCTCATTTCCCACTCTTCACCTTTATGACCTCTAATTTTCTCACCTGATTGGACAAGTAGGTATTCCCAGGTCATGTCTCATAATCTCCCTCCTCTGTGCTTTGCATGGCCTTCCTTCAAAAGCTCTTCTAGTGCATTGCTGACACATGAAATGACTTCACTTGCAGTAAACTGCAAGATTCGGGTGAAATTACATTTCTTCCATAAAATTTTCTGAGATGTTACCAGATAGATGAAAGTGATCCCTCCAATTCTCTTATAGTACTTTATCTATTCTATCCTTTGTCCTTATCATATTTTACTATATTTCATATATATTTGTTGACATACTATGTGGCCCCTGTAATGTTATCTGTTCCCTGAGAGTAGAAACTGTCTTTTTTCCACCTTTGTAACTCCAGGGCCTTGCACATATAATACTGGGAATGTAACCAGCATTTGCTGAATTATATTGATTGTGAATAGAGAGTAAGAAAATAAAAGATATGATTGTGAGAATGATATCCATTTATTCATCAGCAGACATTTTTAAAATACTCATTATATGCAACAGATTTTGCTAGATCAGGATAACATGACCAATGGAACATAGTTCCTACCCTCAAGTAGTTTCGAGTCTAAAAGAAGATTTAAGCTACTTATTGGAATAAATATGATGCAAATTGGGATAGGATTAGTGTATAAAATGAATATAAAATGCCTTGAGATAAGCTTAGTGAATTGGATTTGAGGATCTAATGGAGATTAGTCAGCAAGAAGTTGCCAGTTTGAGACATTCTCTGACATAAAGAGAAAGAATAGCTATGTTCATACTTAGTGCAAGACCCTAAGTTCAATGTCTGAGGAAAGACTGCGAGGACATTCTCAATTTATTATGCTGGACATTCTCCATGAGCATCCTATTAGCGCTAATGGAAAATGTGCAGCTTAAGTTATGATGGCGGAAATCAATCTTGAGCCTGAAGTAGAAATTGTCTAAAAGGGTATATTGCATTCATTTTTATCTCCCTCTTCTTTCTTTCTCTTTCTGGCTCATATATTATTGTCTAGTGACTATGCTTTATTCTATATTTCACAGAGACTTCAGAACTCAGAATGTCAAGGAGCTTTAAGGGTCATTTAGTCAAGTTATTATTGTTATTGTTTGTCCTTCCTTCTCAAAGAGGACGAGGGTGATGTCTTGGCTTACTAGTGAATTGGATTTAAGTGAGGCAGAGCTGGGCAAATCTCTAGTGTTATCAAACTCAAATATAAATGGCTACCTGTTGACTGCCTATCAACTTAGAAAACCACAAATTAACATTATCTATGTTGTATTGTATTTTTACTTACTTCATTAAACATATCCTAATTACATTTTAATTTAATTCTCTGCACTCTAGGACTGGGAATTTTGCCTGTCACAAGTTTGACATCTCCTTTTCTAGTCCAGTTCCTACTTGAAGCATCTATGTGGAAGAGGTTGGACTGAATGACCTCTGAAGTCCCTTCTAACTCTGAGATTTTAGAGCTAAAATATTCTCATAATAGAGAACTTTATAGATATTCCTTCACTCCCCTTTTCTATGTGCCTATAGAATATTGTGTATTATAGCTAGCTATATTTATCTTATTAGTATATCAGACCATAAACTCTATGAAGGAAGCTGTTGTATTTTTTAAACCATATTTGACCATACCTAGTATAGTCTTCTATTCAGCATGCTGAAAATATGAAAGTGTGAATGTACAAATTCCATTTGCTGAATGTGTAAATGAATGAATGTGTTCAAGACAAGGCATATGTCTTCATAAAGACAGACCGGGCAGTTAGGGAAGGGATGAGCAAAGGAATACATTTAAAGATAAAATCAGTAGAACCTTTTCCTGAGGTTTCCTCTGGTAGATCAACAGTATAGTGGAACCTTCACTATCCTATGAAAAAAATTGATACAGACACAAAGAATGACTTTCCTTTATAGTGAATGTCATAGCTAGCCTGGCTTCTGGCCAGGGAATAGGAATCATATCTATTTTGCATGTCTGGAGCACTTGACCCCCAATTCTCCTGTCTAGCTATTGCAGCAGTTTAATTGCTAAGACAGATTTTCATAAGTTGAGGAGGGGTGAGGAAACAACTTTATGTTTTGTTATGTTTATTCATTCATATTTCTTTTTTGGGGACACATAGGACTGTATGACAAATGTTCTTACACCTCTCGTGACCGAGGATGGGCCGTGGGGATTCACACCATCAGTGACCAGGGCAGTAGAGATCCCCGTTATTTCTTCTCCATGAAGACAGACCGGGCTCGGAAGGTAACTGCCATCAGTGCTCATCGAAGCTATCTCCCTAATCAATGGGTGCACCTTGCTGCCACATATGATGGACGATTGATGAAGCTCTATGTGAATGGTGCCCAGGTTGCAATGGGTGGTGAGCAAGTGGGTGGAATCTTTAGCCCTTTGACCCAGAAGTGTAAAGTGCTCATGCTTGGTGGGAATGCTCTAAATCAAAATTATCGGGGTTATATTGAGCATTTCAGTCTTTGGAAGACAGCTCGATCTCAAAAGGAGATCATATTGGACATGGGGCGAGCAAATCATGGACTAGGCACTGGACTACCTCAGCTTGTTATTCAAGAGAGCTTAGAAAACATGAAAAGCATGTGGTCTTCTATGAAAGATGGAAGCAGCCCCCAAGTTGAATTTGGCTACCACCATGGTTTACTGCTTGATACTAGTCTGGAGCCCCCCTTGTGTGGACAGACCCTCTGTGACAATGTAGAAGTGATTGCCAGCTATAACCAGCTCCCTAGTTTCCGCCGCCCGAAATTGGTACGTTATCGAGTGGTGAACATTTATGATGACAACCATGAGAATCCAACAGTCAGCCAACAGCAGATTGAATTCCAGCACCAGCAACTGATAGAGGCCTTTGACCGCTATAACATCACATGGCAACTGGAAGTGCTGGAAGTTAAGAATTCATCCCTTCGCCATCGTCTCATCCTCGCCAACTGTGATATCAGTAAGATTGGAGATGAGAACTGTGATCCTGAGTGCAACCACACTCTGACAGG
The DNA here is from genome assembly GCA_023548195.1 of Bettongia penicillata ogilbyi. NCBI lineage: Eukaryota > Metazoa > Chordata > Mammalia > Diprotodontia > Potoroidae > Bettongia > Bettongia penicillata. The sequence goes on along the minus strand of JAJHZJ010000039.1, from coordinate 2,894,919 downwards.
TTATGATGGTGGGGACTGCCGGCACCTTCGACATTCAGCATTCAGCAAGAAGAAACAGAATGGTATATGTGACATGGATTGTAATTATGAGAGATACAACTTTGATGGCGGAGAGTGCTGCAACCCCGAGATTACTGATGTCACCAAGACATGCTTTGACCCAGACTCTCCATACAGGTAGGCATCTTTTTCAGCAAAAATCTTATACAAACAGTACCTGTAGTTGCTAGTGGAGGCATTTCTACAGATGAGAAAATAGAGGCACAGAAAGAAAAGGTGAATTATGCAAAGTCCCAAAGCTAGGTAGTGGCAGAGCTAGAACTAGGAGTCAGGTCTTCTGACATCTAGGTTCACTGTGCTCACTCTTTCATGCAGGCTTTAGAGGGCATATGCATGAGGAGAGACTGGGGGAGGTAGGGAGAGTACTCAGTCTACTTAATAGCTGACTGAACTTCCACTGTGGACTATATAATAAAACCAGAAACCCAGAATCAAACTGTCCTGAAATTGGTCCAGGCTCACTTCTGGGAATGTCCTTCAAACCTGAGGGCTAGTGATCCCAACTCAAAAGAATCAGAATCAGAATTGTTCTGAGTTTCTCTAGTTAAACTGAACTGTTGACAGTTGCTTTCCATTTAACACATATAATAGTGGACTTGCTGATGTTTTCAGTGAGTTTGCTGGTCTTTGCATGTTTGTTTTGCTTTGGATTTTTTGTTCATTTTTTTTGCTGACTCTTCTCTTAGAAAGTGCTGGACTCTTGAACACAAATACGATACCTATGGAGATAGGGATGCTGGCTGGAGGAGTAAGGAGATGGACTGTGAATCAAGGAATTCTGGGAATCAGAAAATATAGGAGGCTCTTTGCTTGAGACATAGTCTTGAACTTTCAAATATGGCATTTTAGAACTTGAAGGGACATAGTACTCCCCTTGTTTGGACCTCAGTTTCCTTTTATGAAAAATAAATGGCTTGGATTAAGTGTTTTTTGTTATTCCTTTTAAATACAAAAAATTCCATGATTGATTGATTCTAGGTTAAGGACAAAGAATTAATGGGAGAATAGTTTGGCTCCTAGAATAGTCTCCTGGAGCCTAGAACACTCCCTCCTTATCCCCCAACTCCTTTTAGGGCAGAGGTTCTCAACTTCTGTGTGCCATAGACCACTTTGGAAATCTTGTGGAGCCAATGGACCTCTTCTCAGTATAATGTTTTTAAATAATTGAAAGAAATGCTAAGTTTCAGTTAGGGTTTAGTGGGGAAAACATATATACTTATTTACATGTATGTATATATATGTGTATACATAGCTACATATATGTATACATATATGTATAAATATGTATACATATATATGTATAAATATGTATACATATTTATTTACTTCCTCAGTTTATGATCCCCTGAAATTTACCCATAGATCTTTTGGGGTTCTAGACCTCAAATCAAGGATACCTATTAAGGTAGACTATATAGAAATCCATCAATCAAAAATAATGTATTAATGCCCATAGGTCTGTGTCCAATCTTGTGCAAGGGTCCACAATTGAAGCAGGCATCTCACTTGGTTTCTTTTTTCCCAGTTGGCAGTCTTTTTCAGGAGAAAGGACTAATATTCTTTTTAAAATTATTTTATTTGTTTTCAGTGTTCTACAATCACTTCCGTATATTCTAGATTTCTTCCCTCCCTCTCCCTCTTCCCCACTCCCTCCCCACTCCCTTCCTGAGATGGCATAGAGTTTTATATAGGTTCTACACATACATTCCCATTAAACACATTTTCACCTTAGAAAAACTAATATTCTTATGAAAAATAGTGAGCAGCATAGGGAAGTATTGAATTTGATGATAAATTGTATTACAGATTTAAATTCTTTAGAGGTTCAGAGGAGAGGGGAGCCAATGAGAGGAGGGTAGTTAGGAAAGGTTGGTTTTCAGATGGTCCTTGAAGAATTGGTAAGGAATCATATTGATAGCAACAATAATAGTACTTACATAACATCTTAAGGTTTGCAAAGCACTTTCCATAATGTATCTTACTGGATGCTCACAACAATCCTGTAAAATAGGTGATACTACTGCTCTTATTTTACAGATGGGGAGGTAGGAGGACATTATTTTACCTGAGGTGAACATAAGAATGAGGGTAGAATGGCAAACATATGTAAATAAATGGTAGAGAGAATCACTTTAGGTCTTGAAACCAGAGAAGAATTCTGCAAGAAATTTAGGTGAAATCAGATCATTTTACCTCCCTCAGTAGTCCTTTCTGTTCAATGAGACTTTGGGAGGAATGAGTCTGTTCACTGGAGTAGACTAGATAACCTCAGAGATTCTTTCTTGCTCCAACAGTCTGTGATCTAACATTTGATATTCTCATGTCCTTCCAAAGATATAATATCTAACCTTAGTTAACCTTACAGCTCTAATATGCAATGTTCTACATTTTCTTCCTGTGCTAACATTCTGCGTTGTAGGGTTCCTTCCATTGCTAACATTCTATGATTTGATTATTTCTACTAGAAGAGAATGGTTGAGGAGGTGAAATACGTATTCTTTAAACTGACAGGCAAATTTATCCCACCTCCGTGTTCAGGTCAAGAGGGGGATTCTAGCATGTGCAGATTATACTTGAAAAAGCCAAGAGTGTATGCTCAAACCATCTCTTGTTTCCTAATTCCCTGGACTGTGACTGCCCAGAATCTCTGACTACATCCACGTGCCAGTGTTTTGAATGAGCACCAGAGATGCAAGTTTTCTGGCAGTGAAAGCGATACACACTGGATTAAACCAGCCAAACAAAGACCTTTCTCCTGAAAATACCTAAGAATTGCTGTGCTCAGCCACAATGGCCCAAACCACATCAGCTCATGTGGACAAAGGGAAGCCTGTGGAAACCTGTGTGTAAAAAAGGAGAATGGAAGGGTTTTGTTCAGGTGATTGTGGGGCTTAGGTTCTGTTTTGGGATATGAGTTTTCTTTGCTTTGAAGTCTTTTAACCTCACACTACTCCCTTGCTGTGCTAGTCATGTTCCTTCCTGCCTAGCACCATTTGTCTCCTTAGGAGAGTTTTCTGTGACATGCATTCTGCTATGGGTCTCTGTGTAACACAGTTTAGAGTGTATGCGTAGTGTCGTAGGAAGAGAGAGGGAAGTCCTGCCTCTTCCATATACTGAGTGTGTGATTGTAGATAAGTAACTCAACTTCTCAAGGCTCTAGGCAACTTTGTGAAGTTTTAAGTTGCAGGGAAAGTACTGAACTTCCTTGTTCTTCTATTATTTCTATAATAATGAAATATGAAGGAAGAAGAAAGGGAGAGAAGGAGGGAAGGAGGAAAGAAGGAAGAAAGAAAGGAAAGAAGGAAGAAAGGAAGGGAAGGGGGAATGAAGGGATGGAGAAAGAGTGGGGGAGATGGATTTATTTTCAGGAGATCTAAGTTCAAATCTTGCCTGCTTGTATTTCTCACTTAGGGTTCTTAAGTATGTAGTTTTACCCCAGTGAGACTCAGTCTCCTAAAATGTGAAATGAGAAATAATAGTAATTACACTGCCCATCTCATGTAGTTGTTATGAGTAATGTGTTTTGTAAACCTTAAAGTGCTTTATAAAGATGAGTTATTTAAGAAAATTCAATATTCAGAACTTATGAAACTGATCAACTAGTGAGATACTGGCTTGAGTTATGAAAGGTCTTCAATGAAGTGTGTTCCCATGATGCACTGAAGATAGAATTAAGTTTGCTTTCAAAATTGGAAAGAAAAGAAGGAAAAAAAAACACCTAAATTTAATGCATAACTTTTTAGGGAAAAAAATGAAACCCCTCTATAGTTCCACTTGGCTAGATCAGCACCTATCTGTGAACAGTATCTCTATCATTGGATGGGTGTGAAATCTTTATCTTTCCATAAATAGGCCATACAGTTAGAGATGGAAGGTACTACTAATAGCTGCCATCAATATATAGTGCTTTAAGACTTGTAAGACACTTAGCATTGGTTATTTCATTTGATCATCCAAACAACGTTATAAGGTCAGTCCTGCAGGTTTCATCACTTTCATTTGAGGACCCTGAGGCCTAAATATTTGGGTGACTTGCCCAAAGTTGAGCTAATAAGATTGGTTAGCAACTAGCAAAGCCAGGATCCAGATTCAGGTTCTCTGACTCAAGATCCCACACTTCATCCATGACACCATGTTGTCTCTTATAAACCTCACACTCTCCTGGATTGCTATTGTAGGCCAAGAGTATTTACCCACCAAATTCTCAAGCCAAAATAGGAACATCAAACAGTTATGAACAGGTTCAAGAATAATAGAATGTTGTAGCTAGAAGAAATTTAGAACGTACTAAAGTTCCTCAGAAGATATCTAGTCTAATACATGCCTGAATGAGAATCACCTTTACAAAATATTTCAGGACTGGTCATCTTGCTTAAAAACCTCTAGTGAGGAAAAATTGACTATCAAAAACTGCTTCCATTTACATAGTATGTTTAGTTACAAAATACTTTATACATAGTATATTATTTGTTTTTCCAGCAATCTGGGTAGGTACTACAGAAATTTTCATCTTACAGAAAAGGAAACTGAGGCTTGGTTAGAGTGATGAAGTAATTGGACAATGATCACACATGCCACTAATAAGTGTGAGGGATGAGATTTGAACACAGGTCTCAAATAATTCTTAATATGTTAGAATTATATATCTCCTATGCCATGTTGCCTCTTTAGCAGTATATTAGAGGTTAAAGGAACAATTTAAAATTTGTCTGAGCTGTTCACCTCCTTTTACATAAAAGAAACTAAGGTCAGGGAAGAGTACCTGACTTGCCTAACATTGCAGATATATATGTATAATACACACACACACATATATATATGAATATATATATGCATGTATACATATATATATACACATACAACTGGTAGGAGTAGATCTGGGGCTAAGATTCAGATTCCCCAATTCTATGTCTGTTTTTTTTCTGCAACATCCATTGCACAGTATCCTATTTACAGTTAAAGGGTCTTTGGAATTTAATTTAACTTAATTTGTGTTACATCCACATGACCTGTCTTGACTTTTATGTTGTCAGCAGCTTCAGTAAACTGTGGGCAACTATTATTACCTATGTGGCACTCATTCATCCCTTCCTGTTCGGTTATTACCATCCCCAAATTGGATATATTAAAGCCATGTCAAGAAAAGGAATAGCTCAGTACATGAGAATCTTAGTTTGGAAAAAAAAAGTGGGCAATCCCCAATTCTCCAAATATCTATTGAGTACCAACAGAGTACTGAGTATTATGGTAGACTCTTGGTGAGATATTAAGTCAGAACAGAACTATTGCAGTAAAGTAGGCTTGTTTTGGTAAGTTCTGGGTACCACTAGGGCCAGGACAGCAGTGATGAAGAGGAATTTGATTCAGTCTAAGAAAGAACCATCCAAAAATGAGAGATATTCAAAAATAGAAAAAATAAGAAGTTAAATTCGTATCCCTGGCAGTGACCCAAGTCCAGGCTGGATGAGCACTTGTCAGGGATATTCTACAAGGGATTCCTGCAATATACTCCTGAGGTGCTGCAGGGTTGTAATAAGCCAGGGAATCAGACATTTCTATCAGTTTTTACCAGATTTTGGCTGATTATATTCTACCCTTCATTCCAGCTCCTTGGTGGCTTTAGTAATATATTTATATGGTCTTTAAGGTTTATAAAACCTTTTCTTTACAATTATCCTGTAAGATATAGAGTACAAATATTATTATCCCCATTTTATGGTTGAGAAAACTAAGGTTTATAAATGGTGCTGTTACCAGTCATGCAATCCATCCGCATTGGAGTCAGAATTTAAACCCAGATTTTCTGGTGTAATTTTTTTTCTTTCCCTACTTCTTTTTCTACTTCTTTTTCACATAGCTCACGCTTACCGTATTGGTGTGCACTGATTATCTTGCACTTGTAATACCCATTTTACAGAAGAGGAGAGTGAGGTTTAGAGAGGTACAGTGTTTTGTCTATAATCACACATCTAGTGATGAGGAAGTTACAAATAGAACCAGGAAAATGTGCCAAAGGGTGACTTTGAGGGAGGTGTTCCTGCAAGAGGGATGAAAGTATCCAGGTTCAACTTGACACCCAAATTGACGGGAACAGTTAATAACTGGCAGACACTATGACAGGTTGAAATTTGCAGTCCATGTGTTATCAGTCAAGGATGCCTGTTGGAAACATATATACAGAGAGCTCAGTCACCACTGTAGAGATGCAGACTTGACAGAAGCATGGAATTCTGTCAAAGGGTTTAAGAAGTGAGTATGAGTTAAGTAGAGGGTACTCTGCATGAGATTTTGAAAAGGAAAGGGAGGCAGGAATAGGTAATACAAACCATCAGATCTCAGGAAATGCAGAGTGAAGCCTGAAACTCCATCTTGTATGCCCTCTCCAGCGATGGAATAGTGCAGTTGATCCAGACTGTTCTCTTTGGGACAAATCTTTCAGAGTATGAATGGTAGCACTTTAAAGATGGAATTTCACCTCTGAGTATGGATATCCCAATTTGGGAAGATTTGAGGTTCTGGAGTGGGGGAAAGGGGAGAGAAAAAAAATAACATATTCCTTGATTGTTGGTAAAATTTTCTGGAAAAACAAACTTTTTTCTCTTTTAAAAAAAACAAGATTATTCCATAGAGACCAGGATTTTATGTGTGTATAGATAGATGGTAGATATAGATATAAAGATATAAATATTGGTACTGAGTCATCATTACAAGAAGTTTTAGGGAAAAGGCCAAAAGAAGACCTTTTACAAGTCTAAGATATCAGATACTAAGGGACCTATCTCAGGTCTATGGTTCTAAGGATAGTTAGTATCAAAGACTTTTCTCTCTTTCAGATAAGGTAGTCTTCAGTCTACCTCACCTTACTGTTAACTAACAGAAGTGCTTTCTCATTTTGTACTCATTTATCTTGGGTCACCTAAGTGGTGATCACTACTTGGTAGGATCCACAGACTATAATCCCTTGTTTCTCTTTCTCTGAAAACCTTGCATAGAAAAATCAGAATCCAAACTGTTTGAGAACTCTTAGGTAAAAGGAAAAACCCATTCAGTGGGGGGTTAAAAAATTAGTGAATCAGTGAAGCCAGATTCTTATCACTCAATACATGTTAATAGAGCAACTGTTAGAGGATATCAGAACTAGGATGGACCTGAGAGGTCATTAAACCAACCTTCCCATTTTTCAGAGGTAGAAACCAAGGCCAAGAAAGGTAAAACCCCCTAGCTATTCCATTCCCCATATTGCCTCTTTTACAGTCAAAGCACATGTTGAGTGTTTTGGAGACAAGAAAACATGGTCCCTGTCTTCAAGGAAAGTCTCATTGTTTGTTTTGGTAGATAAAACTAATTCATGCATGAAAATGTTCAAAAAAATCAAATTCTATCTAGACTGAAGCACAGGGTTTGTGAAGCAGAGCAGTGACTATAGGTAGCAGTCTGATAGGTAGACTAGCGTCAGGCTGGTGAGTGATTTAACTGTGGCGTTTAGACTTTATCCTCCAGTCAGTGGAGAATGATTGGAGAGGTTTGAACAGGGGAAGGCCAGGACACAAGTGATATTTTAGGAAGCTTAATTGGATTGTGATACATAGGATGAATCGCAGGATAGAAGGATTCAATAATGAAAGTGAGTCTAACCATGACGAGCTGGTTATCACGGCGTGTGACAAACTCTGGGAATGGATTGCACCTACAAGACCGAAGACAGCACATAGACAAGGAGGCTGTGTTTGAGATATTGTCTGCATCAGAATGAGATTAGGGCTGGGCTTCTTCCCATTTACCTGTGGGGATGCCAGTGGCATTGTCGTATCTTCATTTAATGACTTTCCCACGTGTTCAGATTTGAAGGCTATTTCATGGATATCACCACGTTCTGTCTTATTTTTGAAATTAATATCTGACTTCCTTTTAAATTATTTTAATTAGAGCAGCTGTATTTCTTATTGAAATCTTTTGATTTTTAAATCACTTTCATTTTCTGAATGAAAATTTCTCCCTCCTGTACCCAGTGAGCATCCGTCATAACAAAAAATTCTCAAAAGAGAAAAAATAATTTGATGAAAAAGCCTAACACTTTGCTTTTGTATGATAGAATATGGAATATTACATGCCTGTAGTCTTCCATCTCTTCAAAGAAGTGAAGGAGGTACATTTTCTCAACAGCTTTCAAAACCAGCTGAATACTATTTCTCCCTCCATTTACGGGAGGCAACATGTTGTAATAAAAGCATAAATAAATAAAAGTAAAGAAATGAGCAAGTAAAAAAAAATAAATGGATGAATGAATGAAATGTTTTGGTTTGAGCCAGAAGACTTGAGACTAACTAATTGGCTATGGGGCAGTCAGAGTAGATAGAGCAGCTAGGCCTGGAGTTAGAAAGACCTGAGTTCAAATGTGGCCTCGGAAATTTATTAGCTATGTGACCCTGAGTAAGTCACTTAACCCTGTTTGTCTCAAGTTCCTCAGCTGTAAAATGAATTGGAGAAAGGAAATGGCAAGTCACTCAAGTACCTTGGCCCCCAAGTAGGGTCACAAAGATTCAGACGTGACTAAAATAACAGAACAAGAACAACTGACTATAAGATATTCAACAGGTTTGTCATCCTCTTTGCATTTCAGTGCTTACAATATGGTTTCATTTTCCCTTTCATCATGGGAACAAAATTTTTTCCCTTTTCTCTTTCCCTTGCCTACTCCATGCAAAGTTCAGATGCTGGGACGTATACAGACAAGAAGGAACAAGCTATATCCTTGAGGAGCTTACATTCTATTGAGTGAAGGCAATTGGGCCAGAAATAAGTATGGTACAAGGATAATTGAGGAGGAAGAGAGAGAAGGCTTCATAGAGGAAGTGACACCTGAGTTGAGTTGCTTCTTGAAGGAATATAAGGCTTTTTTAGAGGTGGCAAATTCAATGTGAGGAATATGGATGTGAGGATATATGGAAATAGAAGATGGTATATCCAGTTATAGGAATGAGAAGTGGTCCATTTCAGCTAGGATGTGGAACTTTTAAGGGAATAGTGTGTGTCTCTTTGTGTGTACAGATAACATGTGTATATATGTATATGTACACATTCATATATATGTTTGTGTATAATTGTATGTGTATTTGTATATACATTGCCAGATAGATCATGAAAAGCCTTTAATGTTAAGCTAAGGAGTTCGTATTTTATTCTCTAGCCTCTTAAGTAGGGAAGCTGCAATCTCCAGGTCACATGTGGCCGTTTAGGTCTTGGGTGCAGACTTTGGACTAAGTCTAAGTTTTACAGAATGAATTCTTTTATTAACGAGATTTGTTCTGTAAAGTTTGGATTCAGTCAAAAAGACCTCACTTGAGGACCTAGAGGATGACTTATGGCCTTGAGACTGCAGGTTCCTCACCCCTGCTCTAGAGTCTAGACAATGGGGAGTCACTAATGGTTTTTGAGCAGAAGAATGGTGTGATACGATTTCTGTCCTTTGAGAGGTTAAAGAAGTATTGCTCTCACTCAAGATGATAGTTTTGAAAGTTTTGTGGAGGATGAATTGGAGCATGGAAAAACTAGAAGCAGGGAAATAAATTAAGGGATAATTATAGTATTCTAGGTGATTGGTAATGAAAGCAGTGAACTGCCATACTGGCTAGAAAGAAAGGGATAGATTCAAGAGATGTTTGAGAGTTTGACTAGATAAGATACTTGTTTGGATATGGGGGCTTGACCATAAGGCACAGGGGTGACTCCAGGCTCATAAGCCTGGAAGACTTGAAGTGTATTGTTAAACTAGCAGAAATCAGAGAGTCTAGAGGTGGGGCATGTTTAGAGGAGGGGAAAATAATGATTTCCATTTTGAGTTTGAGATGCCTACCGTACATACAGGAGATTTCCAGCAGGCTTTGGATCATATGTAATATTAGAGTTTAGTTAAATTTGGGAGTTCATCTGTTTAGAGTTAACAACTGAACCCACAAGAACTAATTAACTTTTCATGACAGTACATATAGAGAAAGGAGAGACGGCCCAGGACAGAGTCCTAGGGAATACTTATTGCAAGGGTAAAGGAAATACATGATTATTCAGGAAGTGCACTACCATGTCAGGAGAAAGGAATGGGTGGTGAGGAAGTGAAGGCAGTGATATTCTTCCTAGGAATTTATCAGGGAAAAAGAAGGAAGATATGGACAAGAGCTTGAGTGAATGACTGGGTCGAGTGAGGCATGTCTGTTTATCTTTTGTTTTTAAGAATGAAGTAGAGTTGAGCATGTTCATACATGTCAGAGAAATAATCAGTAGGAGGGAAAGAGTTAAGAAGGAGTGGTGATGGTGGTGACGATGAGGGTAATGGTGAGGCAAGCTTTGGAGAAGATAGGAGGCATTGGGATTAAGGTCACAGGAAGTGGTATTGGTTTTGGCAAGGAGAAAGGCAAATTCTTCTTCAAAGACAGGGTTAGGAGGGTTGAACATAACATGTAGAGGTTTGATGTATTCTGTGATGAGTTCATACCTGAAGATCTCTGTTTTCTTCAGAAAATAGGAGCCAAAATTATCTGTTAGAATAGAAGGCAGAGGAGGCCTCTAGGAACTTAAGGAGAGAGACAGAGATAGAGAGACACACAGAGAAACAGAGAAAAGAAAACGAGAGAAAGAGAGAAAGACAGGCAGGCAGGCAAACAGAGACACACAGAGAAACAGAGAGAGACACAGAGAGAAAAGAACATCTTTGAATCAGCCCCAGAAAGAAGTGGGATAGAGTCCATAGAGGAGGAATAAATGTTTTGCCACAGTGAAAACCCAGTTGAAAGTCTGTAACATGAACCTCTAATAGGCCCACTTGACTTCGTGCTATAACTTCCTCTAAAGTCTACCAGCAACAGTAGGGTACCAGAGAAATGAAAGATTGAGGTGAGCCAGAATTGAGGACTGAAGAAGGATGAATGGTGGGTAGGCCTTGCTTTTCTCAGCCTTTTCTTTTGGAATCAAAGTTACATGAGGGGAAGAAGATAGTTTTCATTCATGCCCCAAAGTCTTTTTTTTTCACCTTTAATTTGTGTGACTGTCATCACCTAGAGAGATGAAAGCAGCATTGCCCTGATTAGAAGTGCTCAGCTTCTAGGAGAAGACAAGGAGATTTTTTTTCCCCAACAACCTATATTAAATATGATTTACTTCTCTCTCCTATGGAGATAGCCTGAATGCTTAGGACATGGTAAAGGAAAATGGAATTAAGTGAGAAAAGGGATGAACTAAAAATAAAAAAAAAATCTTCTTTTATTCTGGTGAAACAAATTTCACAAAACTCAAGCTGCAATTAATCCTTCAAGTCACCCACTGCAAGCTTTTTCCACCTTTTAAGAGTGAAGTTTTGTCACTACTTCCCAGAAATTCAGTTCTAGAAGATGAATTTGAATTTTTTTGCTTGCTTATTTGTTTTGTTTTCCTAAGTTCAACAACCTTAAAAGTACACAGTCCATTTGGGGACTTTCTCTCTTTTCCTTTTCTCAACCTTAAAGGCTCCTTGCATTTTCTAGCCTTCTATATTTGGGGTTTTCTTCCAGTTATGGCATTCTATATTTTGTGTTTGAACATTCTTTGTCCTAAGATTCCTCCCAGATAAATTTAAAGTTCCTTAAATTCTTACACTTGATGGCTGATTCTTTTCCTCTCCTCCCTTCTTGTCTTTTGAACTCTCTTTTGTTAGGGAACATAGGAGCTAGGGGATAGAACGGTGATGGGTCAATGATTTGGCAATTGTCATTGGTTGTATTTAACCAGTTTACTCTGATAAGGAGCCAAAAGGGGTTTTGTTCTCTGATGTTGGGTCCCTTGTGAGTTTAGGCATCCTGAATTGTTAGCCAGCAAGGCTGACTTTTGACTACTGAAGCATTTTTGAAGCCACAGAAGGCAATAGTAAATAAAGCTATACTAAACTATATAGTGTCTCAGGATTTTGTGGGGTGTTGGTGAGGGGACTGTAGTGAAATTGGGGAAGGGATGTGCTGCATGAGGTTCTAACTCAGGAAAAGTATGACATCTGATCACAAAATCAAAGGAGATGTGCAAGTCTGTAGGAAAAAAACTTTTTTTCTGCTGTGTGTGTGCATGCATGTGTATGTTTGTGTGTGTGTGTGTGTATTTTACTTTGTGATTTCTGGAAATTTGAGGTGAGTTAATACTTTGCAGAAAATGAGAGTAGGGGAAAGGGTTAAATTTGGAATAATTTTAGTTAAATATATCAAATATTCTCCATCCAAGAAGTATTATTTTATCAAGATTTATTTTGAATCAATATTAATGATTTCTGGATTATTTGATATTTTGGATTATTTTCGATATGCAACTGTTCTCTTCTGTTGCTACAGAGATCACATAATCAGAATGTTAAATTTGGAAGGTTATTAAAATGTAGAAAGAGTTGAAAGGGACCCTAGAACTTAGGCTGTTAAGAGTGGAAGGAATCTTAGATCACAGAATGTTAGAGCTAAAAGGATCTTATGGTTTCAGAAAAACTTGGGAAGACTTGTATGAACTGATGCAAAGTGAAGGAGGCAGTACAAGGAGAGCAATTTATACAGTTAACATTTTTTAAAGAAAAACAATTTTGAAAGATGCAGGCACTCTGATCAACAGAGTAGAAGTAACTACTGTTCCAGACGACTCATGCTGAAACATGCTTTTCATCTCCAGATAAGAGATTTAGACTATAGTTGGAAATGCATAACTTATACGTGTTTATATGTGTGTGTGTATGTTTGTGTGTGTGTGTGTGTGTGTGTGTGTGTAAATTTTGGTGGAGGCCTGGCAAATGTGAGAATTTGCTTTGCTTTATTCTATATGAGGTTTGTAATAGGTTGTGTTTCCCTTCCTTTTTCCATGTGGGAAGGAGGAGGATTGTTGGAAGGAGAATGTGAACCTGAAAATAAAACAAACTAGAATTAGGAAAAAATGAAAGAGATCTTAGAGGTCATCTATCGCACCATCTTCATTTTGCAGATGAAGATAAGATAATGAGATGACTTACCCAAGGTCATATTGCTCTAGCTAGCAATAAAACAAGGATTGGAATTTAAATCACTTATTTCCCCATTTAGAGTTCTTTCCATCGCATTGACTTTTAGAAAACAATAAGATACAAATGAAAACAGCATGACATCTGCCTCTCCTTCCCCCTTCAATTCTATCCTTGCAAAGACTAGGGTTGGGGGAAGGATTACTACCACCCTTCAGTCAAAGGAAATAGTTGAGAGCTTACTGTATTTGAAATTCTAAATGGCTAAATCTGTTGAACATCATTTCATATGTCAGTAGCTACTGACACCTAGGACACTATTCAGTGGGAAGAGAAAGTTCTTTACATGTCTTAAGTGCTGGATAAAGTAAGGCTTTAGCTACTGTGTAACACACTTTGGTGCATTCTTGGTGCATATCTTTTAAGTTCATTGCTCCAGATTCCAGGATCCTCATTTTCAGTTCTTAGCATAAAACATCTCTGGGCTGAGTCATTGGCCCCTGAATACAGATTCATTCTGTCCTTATGAAACAAATGTTAGCTTAATATCAGTGAGTGGAAAAGATCCACAGTTGACTCAGGAATGCCATGTTTGTGGTTTCCTGAATTATTTTCTTTTGTTCTATTGAAATAGAGGGGAAAAGACATATTTATTAGAACATGTTGGAACTAGAAAAAGCCTTAGGATATTGAATGCTAGAACAGAGAATCTAAATTGTTAGATTGGGAAGGAAATTTAGCTACTCCCTGGTCCATTTTCTTAATTTCATTGATAAGGAAACTGTGGCACAGATAGGGGAAGTGATTTGCCCAAGATTACACAGTGGTCGAATTGTTATAAAAATTCATCCTTGCTCTCTGGTTCAATGCTTTTTCCACAGCATCACACTGCAAGAAGAGTACTTTAAGTCAGGGTAATGGTGAACCTCTCTTAGTGCAGAAATCTTGGGGAAAATTGATCTTCAGGCATACACTCTTCCCCCAAATGCTCCAGAAAATCTATAGTCTGAGATGGAAATTTATTGAGAGCATATTTCCTGTATTCCATGTGGATTTTTGATTCTCCTAATACAAGTCTGTACTAGAAAATTTTGAAGATACTTTCTTCCAGGATTGAAGTATTTCAAAGCAGGAGGTGGATGTCAGGAAGTATTATTAAAGAGTGACTGAATTAAATTGGAAAAACAAAATCTGAAAATTAACAGATTTTAAAAACACTGTGTGAATTTCCATTTATACTTTGAAACTTTAGGTGAAGTGTCATCTTAAGGAATTTGACCTTACTTATAATGGAGAAACTATATCCCAAATGGAGAAACTCTTGCCTTGTCCCTTCAATTCATCGTAATTATATCAGGTCACAGAATGTTGAAAGGCAAACAAAGAGACAAGTTACTTTTTGAATTTCTGCAGTTTGTTCAGACATCTGTGCAGGTAATTTACTTTGGAAGTAAGTTTATCTATAGATGACTGTAGTGTTAATAAAACTAATCATTGCCTAGTGAAGACTCAAGGAAAGTTGGAGTTCCCCATCAGTTGTATGTCAGGAGCTCTCTGAAATTTTTTGTTACCTGGCTAATCTTGATACTAGCTAGAGTTTGGACTGTAGTAATAATGCGGTATTGTGTTCATATGATCAAAAACCCAAAGGGTTCATTTGTAATAGTTATTTCGTCATTTCAGTCATGTTCAACTCTTCATGACCCTCTTTGGGGTTTTCTTGGAAAAGATACTGGAGTGATTTTCCATTTCCTTCTTCTGCTCATTTTATAGATGAGGAAACTGAGGAAAACAGGGTTAAGTGACTTGCCCACACAGTTAGTAAGGTCTTGAGGTCAGATTTGAACTCAGGAAAATGGGTCTTCACGATTCCAGGCCCAGCACTCTGTCCACTGAGTCATCTAAGCTTCCCCTTGTCATGGTTATACAACTTGCATTAAAAATATATAATCTTCCTACTCATACTTAGTGCAGTTTTCCCCTTTACAGCTTTGGAAATACACACTGGTAGCATTTAGATGTCACTTAATTGTGCAAACGTGACTTGCTCCCCGCCGTGGTCAGTGAGTAAGTCTCCCTCAGCTCTCTGTGGTTGGCTGGCTTATTTATTGATTGTGGTTGGGACACTGTAAAAGGAAGTGATGCTGGAGGAAAGAAGGAAGAAAGAAGGCTAAGCTATTTGAACCTCAGCCACAACCAGACAGCAGTTGTCATTAATGTTCTTTTTAAGTGTTTTCAGGTAAAATGAGAGCAACAAGTTGTGTGTGTGTGTCTTACAGTTTTTAAATATTTTCAGTTTGATTATATTATTTGATCCTTATAGAAAGGCTATGAGGCATGGCAGAGCAGGGAAAAGGAATGGCATTTTATGGATAAGGAAATCAGAACTCAGATTGGTAAAGTGACTGGCTGAAAGTCACACAAGGCAGAGGAGATTTATAATCCCTGGGCATCAGTATATAAAGGCTGTAATTTCAAGAACCAGTCACTAGGATTACAAGAATTTAACAAGCCCTATGAAGGTTTCCTTTATTTTTTAATTGTTTATTTCTCCATTAACATTTTTAGAGAAAAGAGAGACTGAGGCATTTTTGATGCACATATAAAGAAGGAGAACGAAGCTGATCCATTAGAAGCCTTGAGATTAAGTATAATATTTAGGTTTACAACAGGTCAGAGATCGGATAGAGCCTGTGATTCACAACATAAGGATATGACTACAATAAACACTGACATTTATGTCACTTTAATGTTTTTTTTTTAATAACTTTGATCTTCATTTATGATAATCATTTTCAGATGATTTGAACTGTTCATCAACTAGAACAGTGGTTCTGGGGCTCCTGATTCTTTCTGGCAACTGTAGTCAAGAGGTTACTTTGGTGTTTTGGAGGCCAAGTAGGAATCTGGAGTGAGGTAGGGTTAGAGGACGGACTTGGGGGAGAGAGGCCTCCTGTAAAGAGGGTGCAACACTTGTCTTGGCAAGAAGACCCTTTCATCGAACTTCGAATGGGATCCTGACATTTATGGAGTCTGCTGCTGGTCTTGGACATTTGTAATCACCTCTCCAAGGCTCGTAAGGGGTCCTAGGGTTTTTATGCAGGAGCAAGTTGGCAGGACAGCATGGAAAGAACCAATGTGGAAACAGCTTTTCCTCTGTTCCTCCTCCTTCTTGTACATTAGAAGGAAAGAAGTCAAAACCTTGACATTGCACCTTTCAGAGTTTGTTGACCCTTGGTCTTTGTGAAGGAATGCTGTTTGTGTGCAAACTACTTTTGAGTGGGAACAGAAATGCAGACTAACATGATTCAGTGTTCCTGCTGTCCTGTAATGGCACTTAGGACATCTAGGCCTGTGGTAGATTCCTGCATTACATATGCTAATGGTCATGTTATACTTTTGGAACTTGAGAGACTGGAAACTCTATAGTCTCTTTCCATTACAGGAATACTGGTGGATATTTATTTATTTCTAAACCTGTCCTTTGTTGTTGTTATTGTTGCATGTGTTCTTTCTTTTCTTTTCTTTTTTCCTTTTCTATAAAACTTGTTCTGACAGCTTTCCCATTCAAGCTATTATTGAGTTGTACCATCTCAGGCCAATGCATTTATGAAATATATTGTTGGCACTCCCCCGTGAGATGCATAAAGGAAATATTCTTATGACAGTTGAGAGAGCTTTGATCCCTCTCCAGGACTGCACTCATGGCTTTGAAATGTGATTTTGGCAGGAAAACTAAGTCTAGGTTCTCTGGCCCTCTGTGGGTTCTTAGGCCCATATAACCCACATTCATGGGCTCCACATAACCTTGACAGTGAGGGTGAGGTACAGAGGCTCCACTGGATCCAATATGGGATGCTGATAAAGAAACAGTTCCAAACCTAGAGCCCCACATGTTAGGTACCTAATTAAAGTAAGGTGAATTGAATTTACTCAGAACAGGAGAGTGAGCCTATCGCTTGACAATTCTAGACATGTATGGTTCACCAAGAGGAGTTGTAACTTCTCTCTGCCTATGGCAAGTTGAACTCTGAGAATGTAGTTTGGGGCAAGAGGTTGGGTGGAGTTTGGAAGTAACTGTACCCTTGATTAAAAGGATAATGAAGAAGAAACGATGGCCCCAGATTTTCAGACCTGGAAGGGACCTTAGAACATGGAATGTTTGACCCAGAAGGGATGTTTGATTATACAATATGAGAGCTGTTGAGGATCTTTGAATAGACTATTAAAATATAGAATTATAGAGTTTGGAGAACATAGAATGTCAGGTCTGAAAAGGATCACTTCATTTTATAGATGAGGAAACAAGAGGCTCAAGGCCACATGATTAACAAATGGTGACCCTTTTCTCCCAGGAGTGGGCTCTGAAATGGGGTGGGGGGGATCAGTAAGATAGGAGAACAGTGGAGCCCTGATGTGGGGGCAAGGAAGCAGAAAATGTCAACAGTGAAGGGTCTGGCTCTGCAAAGACAAGTTTGACCTACTTCATAGTTTCGCCAAGGGCCAGTCCTGCCCACTGGGCACTTCGGCAAAAGTCAAAACAGAAAATTTAAAAACAAAAATCACTTTAGCTTGAGAATAAGAGGAAAAGCACCAGGCAAGCAGTAGTTGTCTTTCCCAGTCACTGATCCAGATTTGAGCCATTCATTTTGTGATAAACATTGCCTGACAGAGTGACTGGGGAAAATACAACAAACCTTCACACTGTGACATGTCACCAAATGTTTTCTTCTTCTCGTTGAGACAGCAGGGGGCCAAGGGAATACCAAGCCTCAGAGTATTTTGGAGGAAATTACTTCAGCCAGTGACAGGAACACTATTATAGAACACAGACTGTTTTCCGTTGGTATAGTCTCTAGGGAGAGAGACTACAAGGGCTTGAGCCATGCAAGTTTCCCTGTTTTGTTCCCCTTTGGGAAACTGAGGCCTCATAAAATTTGAGAGGAACCCACTTTGGAAGCAGCAAACAGATTCAGACCTATTTCCTCAGAAGGGCTTTTAAGGAACAGAAACCCCCCTTTCCTGGGATAGTTCCTCTTGATTCCTCCTGTAATGAATATTTCCTAGTCTAGAGATGTGGGAATTAGGATAAGGCAGGGGTAAGGAACCTGCAGCCTCAAGGTCACATGAGGCCCTCTAGATCCTCAAGGGTGGCCCTTTGATGGAATCCAAATCTCACAGAACAAATGTCCCTCTAGGTCCTCAAGTGTGGCCCTTTGATGGAATTCAAACTTCCCAAGGATTTGTTTTGTGGAGTTTGGATTCCATCAAAGGGCCACACTTGAGAATCTTTTGGGTTGCATGTGGCCTCAAGGCCACAGGTTCCCCACTCTTGGGTTAGGGGAATTGTCTTTCTCAGGAATCCCTAATATCATTTGAAGATTCCCTCTAAGGGAACTTCCAACAAGGTAGGCAGAGTCATTAGTATGAAATAATAAGGGATTTGAAGAACTGATCTAATCCTGACCCACAACTATCCAGATGACTGAAAGAGCTTGGCTAACTCTGATTTTCCGTCCTTTCATCCCTTCTGGGCCCCTCTTAGCTTCAGTGTCTTATTCTAGTTCACAACTAGAAGGACAAAGGAAAACAGAAAGATATTTTCCAGGCTCCTGTTCTTTATGTTCTAGGTTAAAATGCCCCTCAGATAGGACCTGTTTTTGAGTTTTCTGAGGGCCAAGGGATTAGGAACAGCACAGTTAGGTTTCTGGAAAACATCTGAACTTCAGAGGGTTAGCTATTGAATTTGTCACGCTTCGACATAGGGACATCCTGCTTGTTATTGGATCTCGAAGGGAAGCTGGCCCACATCTCTAGCCCACACTCCTGCCGGATGACCCTTTGAGAAAAACTGTGAAAATTGGCCTCCCATAACCATTTGGTATATAGAGCTCCTGCCTGCAGTTTCATATGAAATGGATAATTGGGATGTGTCTGTACTAGTCTAGCAATTCATTTTCAAGCACTGACATCACTTTCCTTGCTTCAGCAGCTCATTCATTCAGGAAACATTTCTCAAGCATGAGAAGTACAAAGGCAGCAGTAAAGACACCCCATGGTATAAAAGATAGAAGGTCATCCTTGGTCACAGAAAGAGCTCAGTTTAAATCCTATCCCTGATACCTACTGTTTGACCTTGATTAAAGTTATTTAACCTCTCAGTGCAACCCAAGCAGCTATCTCAGACTTTAAGTTGCAAATGAGGTGAGCATCTGCATCAGTGACTTTCCCATAATGATTTTCTTTCCTTTTTGAGGGGGAAAGAGGGTTGAGATGTATAGTATCCTGAGCTAGGCTTTGTTGTATATCTACAAAATTGGTGTATACATGTAGATTTTTAAGAACCTTCATTTTTGAAGATAATCTGTCTGTTGATAGTAGCTTTAGAATTACCTTTCTAATAGTGGCAAAAGAATACAGTACATTGAAGATGGGGGAAATGCAAGCCAATAAGCATTTAGTAAATGCTTACAGTATACCAAGCACTGTTCTAAGCATTTTGCAAATACCTCATTTGATTCTTACAACAACCCCTAGAGGTTAGTATTATCATTATCCCCATTTTAGAGATGACAAAACTGAAGCAGATAGAGGTTAAATGACTTGGTCAGGGTCACAGAGGTAGTAAATGTCTGAGTCTGTATTTGAACTCAGGTCTTCCTGACTCTAGGTCAGTATCCTACACACTGTTCTACCTAGGTGCAGTTCAGCCATCGCCACTCTCACCCAGTCTGCTTTGTTTTTTGTTTTTTTTTTTTTGCTAATAGTTTTGGCTTGTGAGCTGTAGTGCCCTGATAATACAACTCAGTTTTGTTGCTCTGTTATAGCGGAAAGAACAAAGGCCTTGGAAAAAGGGAGGGGGAAGAAGGGAGAGAATTGGGTTCTAATCTGACTTCTGCTATTTATTACTTCTGTGGCATTGGGCAAGTCACTCCTATGTTCTGGACCCCAGTGGATTCCCCATACCTGACTTAAAACTCCCCATAGTTAAGGGACTGAGATCCCTTTCACATGTTAATCCTATGTGTTAATCCTATGATCTCTGATCTCAGTTTCCTGTGATTTAGGTCAACAGTCACACTCTTCCTAGAAATGGGAATTTCCCTAATGAGTGTCCTAACAGGATTTTCTTTTTAAACTGAACTGAATTTTCTTCAACTCCTCAGCCTGCACAGAAAGCCATATATTTGTAAGCAGAATTTTGCAAAATCAAACAGCCATTTATATATAAGTTGAGATGTTCTTGAAATATATAGAAACTGTCTAGTGGGAGGAGAGCAGACTCTGTTGAGTGCCAAAGGGCAGGCTTTAAATTCAGTCGAGTCTAGGCTCTTCTAATTCATCTCTTCCAGCTACACTGAATCTCTAGTTGTATGCCATATTTCCTTCTTCCCTCCCCTCCTTGCTTCCTCCTTTCCTTCCTTTTTTCCATCCATCCTTTTTCTCCTTCCTTCCTTCCTTCTTTCCTACCTTTCTTCTTTCCCTCCTTATTTTCTGTTCTTCCTTCCCTCCTTCTTTCCTTTCCTCCTCCATTCACTTCCTTCCCTCCTTTCTTTTTTCCTTCTTCCCTCTTTCCTTCCTTTTTCCCTTTCTTCCTTCTGTTCTTTCTTTTTTTCTTTAATATATATGTATGTGTAGGTATGTGTATGTATATATTAAAGTTCACATACATCTGACACCCTGTGTTTCTTCCATAAAGTCACTGCAGCCTTGTTAAGGAGGCATCAGGAGAGGATAGCCAGTTCATGTTCTATGTCAGCAGAAGTGTGTCTATCTGTGGTTTGCTCTGTTTTTATTTTTCTCCTCTCAACCCCCTGTTAGGATTGTAGCTGACCTCTTCTCTCCTTTATCCCACTATAGTTGGCACTTTAACTCAGCAATTAAAGACTCAAAACTCCTCTCAGCTTAAAAAGGAATGATGAAGTTGGAGGGAATCTTTGAGATCATAGTTCAACCCCTTCATTTTACAGACAGAGGAAATGAGGCCCAGAGAGGGGAAATGAAATTTCTTAAGACACTCAGTATATTAACAGAGCTGGCCTTATATCCTATGTCATTTGCCCTTCAATCTTGGGCACTTTGCATTCTACCTTACAGCATGGATTCATTCACTAAACACCTCCTTTATGCAGAGCTGCATGTTGAGAGAGGCAAAAATTTAAACAAGACACAGCACAGACTTTGCCCTCATGGTTAAATGACTTGTTCATAGTCACACAGTAAATGTCAGAGCCAATATTTGAATCCAAGTCTCCTCACTCGAGGGCCAGGACTCTTCCCAATACACCATGCTTCTGTATTTATCATGCAATGATTTAATCCATAGTCTTAGAGAAAAAGTTCTGTTTGCTCTTTTCCCTATTTATGTATCTTCTTCTATTCCTCAAGTCTCGGATCTCTAAACTTTTTTGATTATATGCTGCTATTATTAAAAAAAATAAGTACTCACCCATAATATATGTATATTTATTTATAAATTATATACATGTACTGATGTATCAATAATGCATACATTGTAAAATTTCCATAAAAATAGACATTTATAAAAGGTGAAATGATATTGGATCCTGAAGTCCTTAAGAAGCCACTAAGTTTATTGAATATGGAAGTGAAATGGTTAGATCTGCACTTTATCATGGGCAGCTGTGTGGAAGATGGCTTGGACAAGGAAGAGACTTAAAGCAGGGAAACCAATTAGGAAGCTATTGCCTAGTACAGATGAGAATTAAGGAGGTGCTAAACTAGAGAGGGGATGGGGTATCATGAGAAGGGAGAAGGAAGGAGTTTAGAAAGATGCTATGCAGACAGAAATTGTAGGACTGATAATTCATTAGATATATGCAGTGCAGATAAAGGGTAGAGTTGAGGAAAACACCAAAGGTGTGAACCTAGGCACCTGGAAGGATAGTAATATACAATAATGGAGATATTTGGAAGAGGATTGGCTTAAGGGAAAATATAATGTCAGGAGAT
This sequence comes from Bettongia penicillata ogilbyi, assembly GCA_023548195.1. Lineage (NCBI taxonomy): Eukaryota > Metazoa > Chordata > Mammalia > Diprotodontia > Potoroidae > Bettongia > Bettongia penicillata. The sequence goes on along the minus strand of JAJHZJ010000039.1, from coordinate 2,872,895 downwards.
CTGTAATGATATTCAAAAGCCATTCATGCCTCTTCATCCTGTGTGAATCACTCTGGCCAAGCCAAACGGAAAAGGTTAAAATGGGGAGCTCTTTCCAACTGTCTACTGCTCCTCACATAGAGCCTGCCTTTCTAAGGGGACCTCCCAGAAGCACAAGATGGTTTGAAGGACAGAGGTGCAGTATGCTTAGGAGCAAGGGTGGTGGATTTTCCCAATGGAACCTGTGTATATGTTGCTACTCATGTTTGGGTCAGTTAGGTGAAAATTGCCCCAAGAATCTACGTTTGACTATCCAGGGGGATGTTGAGAGGAGATGGAATAGGAGGTTTCTGAGGGATGAGAGATACATATGGCCATTGCAGGGAGCATGGATGCCTCTAATTAGGTCATATTTCCATCCTTCTCTTTATTGGTCACACATACACATATGTGTTTATAATATATATAATATATATAATATATATTATATATATATATATATATATATATATATATATATATAAGATCATCCCAGAGACCTCACTTTGTAGATGACTTCTATAAATCTGAAAGACATTCTTGCCTACAGAAGACATTCACAGACTATCCCTGGAGATAGAGAATGCTATGCAGAGCAAACAAAATAAGCAGAAAATAAAATAAGTTGTTTTAGGGACACTATCTGATTCTGATTAAACTTTCTCTGATACATTTTAGGTATAAAATAAAAAATTACCTAACCTAGGAATAGAAAAGCATACCTCTTCCCAACTGCTCCATTGAAGCAGACATGGGCAGAAAAACTCAAATACAAGATGCCATACTTGGGATTCTTAAGACATTTCCCATCTCCATGCCTTTGCACAGATTTTTCCACATGCCTAGAATGTACTCCCTCCTCACCTTTCATTCTTAGAATCCTTAAGTTCTTTTAAAAGAACACAAGTGCTATCCTACATAAAGCCTTTCCAGATCCTTCCAGCTACTAGTCTCCTCTCCCATAATTATATATTATACATATGCATGGATGTGTATATACAGATGTATATAGACACAATGCATATGTATGCAACTCTCTTCCTCTCCTCTCCTCTCCTCTCCTCTCCTCTCCTCTCCTCTCCTCTCCTCTCCTCTCCTCTCCTCTCCTCTCCTCTCCTCTCCTCTCTCTGTCTCTCTCCTCTGTCTCTCTCCCCTCTCTCTCCTCTCTCTCTGTCTCTGTCTCTCCTCTCCTCCCCTCCCCTCCCCTCCCCTCCTCTCCTCTCCTCTCCTCTCCCCTCCTCTCCTCTCCCCTCCCCTCCCCTCCCCTCCTCTCCTCTCCTCTCCTCTCCCCTCCCCTCCCCTCCCCTCCCCTCCCCTCCCCTCCCCTCCCCTCCCCTCCCCTCCCCTCCCCTCCTCTCCTCTCCTCTCCTCTCCTCTCCTCTCCTCTCCTCTCCTCTCCTCTCTCATTTTCTGTGTTATGTATACATTTTTTCTCTAATGGCAGAATGTAAGTTCCTTGAGGACAGGTATTATTTCATCTTTTTGCCTTTGTACTATCAATGTCTAGCACAGTGCCTGAAACAGTAAGATTAATAATTTTGCTTAATGCTACATAAAAGAAGCAGCAATATTAGATGCTTAAGTACATGATGACTTCCATGCTATTGTGATTCTGCACACCATTGAAAGGAAGAGTGAATTGTCCATCATGATAATACATCCTTTAATCCTTTCTCTCTCTGTAGAACCATTGGAATCAGCAAGTCTGCCCATGCCTGTTGTGAAAATTTATTGGGGCTTAATTAGGAAATAGCAGGCACTGATCCCATCCTAGGAGAACATTTATTATCTTTTAAACAAATTCAAAGACTAAGGCAATTTCAGGAAATAATTTGCCTAATAAAAAATCGTAAAGGGCCCAGCAGGGTCAAAATCAAAATATCTGTCATTGCCAAATGACCACTGAAAGCATGTTTAGAACTGCTGGCTCAGGAAAAGACAATTTGGTACCTTTCTGGGAAGCTAGTATTTCTGGGTGTGACCTTTTCTTCCAGGCTAGGTCAGGGTCTCTCTCTGTAGCCCAGTCCCTTTACAGGAATGATAGCAGAGTATATTTCTATTGCAGAGCCTACTTGGATGTCAATGAGTTGAAGAACATTCTTAAACTGGATGGATCCACACATCTTAACATCTTCTTCGCAAACTCCTCAGAGGAGGAGCTGGCTGGAGTTGCAACTTGGCCTTGGGACAAAGAGGCCCTGATGCATTTAGGTGAGTCTCAAAAACAGCTTTTCTCCTTAGGAGGTAAGACACTTGGGTGACAGTTTATTTCCAGTGTCTAATCAGTTCATTCCTAGTCTTTGCATGATACACCATAGTACTCTCCAGAGAAATGAAAGGTGCCTGGTTTAAATGGATTAAGACCTTATTCTTGGGACAACATTCCCCTTCCTCTATTCTCATACTTCTATACAGGGTTAATGGCCTTTGAGACCATGTCATGGGTTTCTGAATAGAGAGTAGGGAAAATAAGAAAGACACTTTGCAGATAGAAGTTTTAAATTTAGTAATAGGGGTAGAGTCGAGAGGTGAGAATGACTGTAAGATTGTGAGTCTGGGGAACTCCAAGGATGCCATGGACTATAGATATTTTTGGAAGAGGAGAGGGTTTGAGAAAAAAAAAAACATAATGTCATGAGATCTGTAATGAAGATCACAACCCATCTATGCCTACTCACCTGTACAGCTTACTCTGTCCCATCCAAAATGAAAAGATCAGAGTGGGGCTCTTATTTAGTGGTTGTTGCTTCCAGCACAGAGCCCACATTCCAAAGGGCATATAGGGTGATGGGTCCAATTTCTGAGTGGCTCAGTTGATTTGACTGTATTCCACTGATTATAGCAAACTTGCAACAATGGGTATTGCTAGTTCACAATAGGAATTAGATATCTGCGAGAATGTGGAGGATGTTGGATAAGATTTTCCTTAAAGTTTGCTTCAACTCTAGAGTCTATGATGTGAAATCTGTGAGTGATCTTATCCATTTAGAAAAGGCAAAATAAGAGAAGCATATTGAGAAGTAGTAGAAATATCATGCAGTTAGGAGCCAGAAGACCTTACTACAGGTGACAGTTAAAGTTTAAGATCTGGCTTTCTGGGGGAAGAAAAAATTGTACACATTAACACACTCATATGCTGAATCTCCATCACTTCATTAAGTCTACACAATTTTAAAAAAGCACAGTAAATCAAGTCCTGATTTCTAAGGTACAAATGCTCATGTGAAAATTTAGTACTAGTCCTTATGTGCCAATGTAAGCTGGCTCCAGCATATCCCTGCCTGATACTTACTTGCTATGTGATCTTGAACAAGTGACACAAAACTCTTTAGGATTCAGTCAACAAATCTGTACCTAAGTGAGTTGGACTAAACAATATCTGTTGCTCCTTCTCTGATCAGTAGTCCAAGAGGCATAGTAGACCATTGGACTTGGAGTGATGGAGATCTGAGGCCAAAACCAGCACCTTCCTCCCAGTACTGTGAAAGTCAAATGGGATAAGTTTTGGAAAGTGCTTTGCAAGCCTTAAAGCTCTGTCAATGTTAGCTATTATTAGGAATTATAGTATATATAGTATATAAAATATGTTAATTTTTAAGGAGGCATTTAAGTAACCTCCAATGTTCTCCAATCTCATGGGCTTGAATATTCCCTTCATTACTGCAGGTCACAATCTCTTATGAACTTCTCATCTTATGTCAGTTTTGTTCATGCCTTTCCATAAGTTCTCCATAGGGGATCCTCTTGTGCCCATTCTTGGAATATTTTTCAATACTGTTAAACCGCTTGGGTCATTCATCTGTAAACCCTTACTCTCAATACATGATAATTTCCACTCCTTTTTTTAGCCCATTATTCAATTCAGTGAACAAAAATTAGAAATTGCAGAAATTTTTTTTAGTAACAGCCCAGAAACTCTAGGTCTGCTTTGAGGCATTCAATCCTATGATAAGATATACTGCAAGCTAAAATTCAGAATTTTGCCTTTTGTAAGTGAATGAACACCTATTTTTTTCCCCTAAGGTTGCCAGCTGATTAAGACTAGTCTCCCATCTATGATTTTATTGCATGTAAGAGAATTGAGCATAATGTGGATGGGAGCTAGCTCCTCTCCCTGCCCAGTTCCCCACTTTAGATTCTCCCCATGCCATTCCCTATGGCTCTTCCAAAAGGAAGAGATAGAAGGCCACCGTGCTTTAGCAAGCCTATGATGTTGTGGCACAGCCCCCTGGCATTTGGGTACCATGAGTTGGGGAACAGGATAGAGTTTTGTTTAGTAAGGTGGGAGGGCCTTTTTTGCACTTAGCTTCTTGTAACACACTTGTAACACACAAGTCCAGGGAATTGTCACTTTGACATTTGCAATAATATCTTCTCACTGGTCTTTTTGCTTACATTGCCTCCTTTGTCCAATCCTTCCTCTCCCAGCCACTAAAATCATTTTTCTAAAACCCCAATTCCATGACACAGTGTAATAGACATTTATGAAACACATTTTGTATGAAAAGTACTGTGTTAGGCACTGGGAAACTTACAAAATTTAGATGAGATGCACCCTCATGGAGCTTACAATTTAATAGGACAGATAAGATATTAATGTAGATAAATACAATTAGTATTATCAAACAGTAAATTCACTGGATAATTCTAAAACAAAATAGTGTATGAAGTCCAAAAGGGGCAAGGTAGTGCCTAGTCAGGGAGAACTGAGGAAAAAGTTGGTCACCTCCCTGATAAAAAGAGTCACTAGCTCTCATTAATGGAAAGGTTAATGTCCAGACTTACTAGATGAACATTCAGGTCTCTTCACAGAATGTTTTCTCTTTTTAAAAAATATTTTATTCTTAACTTAGTAAATATATCTGATTATAATAACAAGCTGCTAAAAATAAAACAAAATAAAAATAAATAAGTAAAGGAAAAAGAACCCTGACCACAGATAAGATCACTATTGCTCTGTGAATCAGGACAATAAAGATGAGGAAAGGGAAAAGGAAAAGGAATTTTTTAAAGAGACATATGGAAGTGCCTGATATAATTTAGATATTTGTCATCATCGGTGACCCAGTGCCCCAGCAACCACATTGAAGGGAGTGATCTTGGCATCTCTTTTGCCTACATGAGATTTTTCCAGTGAGGGAAAGTGGAGATCATGGCTAATGACCAAGGAAATCCAATCCAGTCGTCATCTTCTTCTCTGATACAGAAAGTTAATCGGTGATGTTTCAAAGAATAAAATTACAGTGAACCTCACCAACATGATACCAAAAATCTGAATGGTCATAGATTTGATGACATAATAGTACAGTCAGACATGAAGCATTGGCACTTTACAGTGGTGAATGATGCAGACAGGTGTAAGGTCCAAGTGGAGCACAAAGAGAAGACTAAAAGCTTGTGTCCCAAAGAAGTATCTTATGGTCTTGACCCAGATGAAAGGAATTACTGAAGCTTACCTTGAGAATATTGGTACCAATGCTTTCATCATAGTACTTCAATAATTCTCAATATCAGGCCACCAAAGATGCTGGAACCATCACTGGTCTCAGTGTTCTTCAGATTTTCAATGAGCCTATTGCTGCTTCCACTGCTTATAACTGGGACAAAAAAAAAGTAGGTATATAGAGACATCTTTTACCTTGGAGCAGGCACTTTCAGTGTTTCCATTTCTACCATTGAAGGTCTTTGAGGTCAAGTCCACAGGTGAGGATATCCATTCAGATAGGGAGACAACTACATAGTCGATCATTCCATCAGTGAATTCAGATGAAAGCACAAGGACATCAGTGAGAACAAGAGGACTATTCACTTACTGTGTGTTGCTTCTGAATCATTGTGTATACTTATAAATGTGCAAAGTGTACTCTCTCTTCTAGTACCCAGGCTAGTATTAAGATTGATTCCTCTATGATGGTATTCACTTCTATACTTCTGTCATATGCCCATTTTGAAGATCTGAATACTGACCTCATCCATGGGCCCCTGTCCCTCATGAGAAAGGCCCTAAGGCATGCCAAACTGGCCAAGTCACACAGATTCATGGTATCATTTTGGTGGGTGACTGCACTGATATCCCCCAAATCCAGAGATTCCTTCAATGGCAAGGAACTCAACAAGAGTATCTATAAGGCCATTGCCCAAGGTGCTTACCTAGGCTGCCATATTGTCTCGAGAGAAATCTGAGAATGTTCAGGACTTGCTGATGTTGGATGTCACTTTTCTTTCCATTGGTATTGAAACTGATGGTGGAGTTAGAGCAGTTCTGACCAAACACAATGCCATCATCTCTACCAAGCAGATACAAATGTTTATCATCTACTCAAGACAATTAGACTGGTATATTCAGGTTCATGAAGGTGAGAGAACAGTGACAAAGAATTATACCCTATTAGGCAAGTCTGAGCTCCCAGAAATCCCCCATGACCCAGAAGTGTTCCCCAGACTGAAATAGCATTTGGCATTGATGCAAATGGTATCCTCAATGTTTCTCTTGTGAATAAGTGTAAAAGCAAGCAGAATAACATTACCAATCACCAATTACAAAGGTCATCTAAGCAAAGATGACATTGAGGTCCAGGAAAATGAGAAATATAAGGCCAAAGAAAGAGAAGCAGAGAGATGATGTGTCTCCTAAGAACTCACTTGAATCTTATGCTTTCAACATGAAGGCTACAGTGCCAAATGAGAAACTTCAAGGCAAAATTGGTGATGAAGGCAAACAGAAGATCCTTGCCAAATGTAAAGAAATAATCATCTGACTAGATAAGAACCAAATTGCTAAGAAGGAAGAATTCAAGCATCAGAAGAAACAGTTGAAGGTCTGCAACCAGATCAGTACTAAGCTATACCAGAATGGGGGAAGGATGCCAGGAGGTACACCTAGGTGTTCACGGGGAGTGGAGCAGCCCCATTTAGAAGTGCTTCATTTGGACCTACTACTGAAAGGAATGACTAAACACATCAGAGGAACACAACTTTTCAAAAATCGAAGAACTTAAATTTATAGTCAAGGCAGTGACAATTTAAAAGTAACATTTAAACTGTGAAAAATCTGGGCATTTTGAATACTTAAATGTGTACTGAGGAAGAGAAGTGAACGACATTGCACTTTCTAAGTACTGTGAGCAAGCAGAAATGCAAGTCCTGTACTGGAGAATAAAAAAAATTCTATTTAAAAATAGACATTCCCCCAAAAGCATTTAAGTATTTATTATATGCAATATACTTTCCTATGAGCTAAGTGATGCAAAAATAAATAAGACATGGTTGTGAACTCAAGGAGCTTATCCTAGTAGGAATAATTAGACATGGACTCAGATAAACAACAAATTAGTCTATAATAAACATGTGAAAGAATTAGAAAGTGTTCTTAGATGCGGAAGAATCAGTACGCTGAAACAGGAAAGCTGGCTTCTAGGCATGGCTTTGCTATTCGCTAGCTGACTCACCTTGTGTGAGTCAGCTACCCTTTATCTGACTCTTATGTTTTCATCTATAAAATGAAAGGGTTGGTTTCGATGGTCTGTAAGGTCTCTTCTAGCTCTAAAGTCATCTAAAGATGACTTCCAGCTGGGATAATCACTGAAATCTTCATGGAGGAGGTGGCATTTTATCTGAGCCAAAAAAAGAGCAAAACTAAAAAATTATTCACAGATCAAGAGACTTAGTTCTGTGAATTATGCCCCTATTATTGGGTCATCATAATTAGGCAGACCTACTGTCCTTGCTTCGCCCACTCTATCTGAGCTAAGCCACACATATATGGGAACAATATATTAGAGCATGCACCCAAGGAATTTTATTTTATTAACTTTATTTTATGAATTATTTTATTGTGTTATATATTTATTACATGCTAAATGATAAAGACCACTATTTTTTTTATCAAACTAGAAAACACCCTTTTTATTTTCAAAATAACAACTATACTTTTAAAATACAACAAAAATGAAATACAAAATGCCATATTTAAGACATGAGAGTATGCTTAGGCACAGGTAATTTGAATGCTTTCTAATTTGTATTCACTATTTGGATGTGTTGATGAGATTTCTTAGTATCCATTTTTCATCAGGCAATCTCAAGTTGGCTATAGGTGCTGAAAAGAAAAATAAATTTCTTGTATAAACACCTCATCTCTACCTCTTAGTCCGTGACTTCATTTTTTATTTCATTCCATGCTTTCTTGTGACCACAAATCCAATGTACACTTATTAATTTTTTAAAAAAATTGAAGTATGCCATGTGGTCCTTGTCTGCATACTAGCTATCTGTCTTATGAGGTAAAAACCCTGCTTAAGAACTATAACTGATGTAGGTTTTGATTGCCACGAGAGAGACATTATTATAAGTACAGAAAACATTCATTCCCTTCCTGACCAGTTGCTATAAACCCCAGTCAATTCCAGTTTATATTAGCTTTGTTTCCATCTCCTTGCCTTGGTGCTAAGCTAAAATTTCCTGGGGAAAAAAAGCAGGGAAAGGTGAGTTTCATATTATATCTGACAAAATACCTAGGAAAGATTTCCTGTCTTAGTTTCTTTTATTCCTCCCATAGCCATTCTCATGCATTCTTCTTTGAGCAGAGGAGAATTAATAGAATCTGTGATTTGCCATAACGTAGTGAGCTTGTCATCCCAGCAGTTTCACTAGTGATAAAATTCTCTTGGCTAAAATCTTGCTCCAGTCTTATTTCCCGAAATTAACAGAGTACTACGGTAAAATTTTATTCTGTCATCATTCTTTGGCAACATCATTTTTTCTTGACTTTGATAAGCCACTTATAAGGTTTCTCAGCCCTAAATATTAACCTTCCATGACATGAATTTGCATTTTAAAGTTTGGGTACGTCTCTTAAAATTTGGCTTATTCCATGATAAAGAAGGTGCCATTTCTCTAAGAGTCATAAACTATACAGAAATAGAAATATTCCATTTCAGAGGGCTTGCCTCTGTTTTTATTTTGAGCTGAGTGGTACAGGATGTATATAGTTCAGTGTGCAAAAATTGTTCATGAACTCCAACCAGCCAGCTCAAAAATATGTTCCCTCCAACAATTGTTCCTTTAGGAAGGGACAGTATATTCCTATCCTGGACCACTGTGGAAGTCATCTTAGTCAATAAATCTTAGAGCTTGTAGGGACCCAATCAAGCATCTAGCTCAAACTCATATACAAAACATCTGATGCTTTGTATCATGTTCTTGACAAGTGGTCATATACAATTTGTTTGGACATAAATGGGAAATTATTGCTTTATGAAAAAACTTGTTCATTCCATTGTTTAGTGATTCTAAATAATTTTTAAAAATCATTATTTTCTTATGTTCAACTGAAATCTGTTTCCCTGTAGCTCCTCCTACCTCATAGTGCTAGTTTTGCTTTACAGGGTAACAGATAAAACCATAGGATAGGATTCATTCATTAACCTATGGTCAGGGAACTTGTTTGTAATTTTTTGATTACTGTATTATAATGGATTTCCTTTGTAATTGTGTATTTTATTTCATAAATTTCAAATCATAATTGTGAGAAGGGGTCCATGGGCTTCACAGCCAATCACACACACACACACACACACATCCTTACAATAGAATTACAGTGTCACAGAGTTTGAGCTAGAGGGTACCATTAAGTCACCCATTTTACAGATAATGAAGCTGAAGCCTAAGAAACTGAGTGACTTGTGCAGGGTCACACAGCTAATAAGTGCCCCAAATCGGCATGAATTCAGATCTTCCTGATGCCCAGGGCAATGCCCTGTCTACTTTAATACATCCACATGATGGCCTTACAGAAAGTTGAAGTTCATGATCATATTGCGCCTGTTTTCTCTTCTCCAGGCTGAATTTTAGGGGCTTTATGTCCATTCTATGGATCTCCATGTAATGTGACTTCAAGTCCTTTCAACATGCTAGTTTTCCTTCTCTGAATATACCCCATCTTGCCATTGTCTCTCTTAAAATGTGTCATCCAGAGAGGAGCATTGTATTCTTGGTGTGAAGTTACTTACCTTAAGTACCTCCTCTGTTTGTCTCATCCACTGAACTCCCACCAATGGTCATGGAGCTAGTGAATATCTGAGATCTCCTGACTCCAAGTTAATTGCTCTTTCTGCTATATTTTTCTACCTTTCTTGGAGATGGGCTTTTCCCCTTCAATTGATATAGATATATATTTCATAAAGATTCTCATTCAATTTAGTGTAGAACCACTTGTTAAGTACCCCCTAGGTAAAAAGCCCTGTACCAGATAGTAGGTTGCAAAACATGTAGGTTATCTCTGTTTGTATGTTCCCTAGGATATAGTGAGTTTCTTTCTCAAGAAACACCCAATTCTCACATATATCTAGGGATATGCTGGTAGATATTTAACAACTGGCTCTCCAGTGGAGTCTGAATGCAGATTGAAGCATACTATTCTCTCTCTCTCTCTCTCTCTCTCTCTCTCTCTCTCTCTCTCTCTCTCTCTCTCTCTCTCTCCCCGCTTTCTTCTTTCTCATGATTTTTTTCCTTTGGTCCTAATCTTTCCAGCATGACTAATGTGGAAATATTCAATATGATTGTACATGTATAGCTTATATCAGATTTTGGGGAGGAGTAGTGCAGGAAAGGGGAGAAATTTTAGAACTCAAAATCTTATAGAAGTGAATGTTGAAAATTAAAAACAAATAAATAAAATTTTTAAAAAGAAAAACAATTGGCTTACCAAAAAAAGTACCCATGACACTCTTTCAAATCTAATATGCATTTTCTCTTCACTTTCTTAAGTGAAGAGAATCAACAAAACAGTAAATCAAGCCCTGATTTGTAGCATTTGATGATTTCTAAGGTATAAAAGGATACTCTGAAAATTGAACAGTACGTTCCCTTGAGCCAGCCCAAGCTGGCTCCAGCATGTGTCTACTGATACTTCAATTTTCTTTTCTACCATCATTCTCTCCTTCCTGTGGATGGTCTATCTTCTCTCAACCAAGCCACATCCTTTCAGCCCCTTCCAAACACTGCTGAAATGCCCCTCTCCTCCATGAAGCCTTCCATGGCTGACTCAACCCACATCCAGGACCTCTTTTCACTCCTGCATTTGCCTCCAGGCTCTGAAGATAGCTACCTATGCTAGTTTAGAAGTATGGATGAGGTGCTTGGACTAGATGACTTCTGAGGGCCCTTTGGAGTGAGAGGACCTGGGTTTGAATCTTACCCCTTGCTGTTAGATGATATGCTTCTCCAGGCTTCCATTTCCTCAACTATAAAAAGAGAGAACTAAACTTAATGGCAGAAAAATTAGAGATCTGTAGATGGAAACAGACCTAAGAAGCTATCTATTCCCACCTTTTACCTTTGAGGAAAATGAGACCCAGCAAAGTTAAGTGACTTACCCAAAGTCACATAGATAGCATATATTAGAGATGACATTTGACTTCAGGACAAATATCTTTTCCTCTATGCCATCCTAAGGTACTTTCCAGGGCTACATCTATAAACCTGTGATCACTAAACTAGGGAGCAGGAGAGACTGGGACCAGTTCTATCATTTCCTCCAAGTTATTCAATAACCTTGGGAAAGCAATTTATCTTTTCATGATAATTTTTGTAACATTTTAAAATTTTACTTTGTAAATGATTTGTATTTGTATTAATATTTGTATTTGTACAAATTTATATATTTGTACGTAATTTGCACCTGTGTATTTTTAAGTAATGTAAGTACATTTGTGCATAATGTCAAAAGTCTTTTCTGTATTCTATGCTGTAAGAAATGATGAATGTAATGAATGCCGAAAATTATGGAAAGATTTATATGCTCTGGTACAAAGTGAAGCAGAGCCAAGAAAATAATATACACGACTACAACAATGTAAATGAAAAGACAACACATACACACATATACATCAAAAGTTAATGTTGCAAAAATTATGAAGAATAACTATAGCTCTGAAAAACATATATGAGCAAACTCTCTTAAACCACCCCTTTGTGGAGGTGGGAGGTCCACATGGTGGCACATGTTTTTAAATTTTTTCATTATATTGATCAATTTTGCTGATTTTTTTCCCCTCTTCCTTTTCTTTTCTTCTCTCATTTATTTTTGGTCTTTAAAAATACTATTTGTTACAGGAGATGCCTTTCTGGCACGTAGACGAGGAATGTTACTGGGGAAAACTATGAGGATATTTTAAAAAGACATCAATTAAAAACTTATTTTAAAGAAGTCGCTTTTACAGTTCTATGTGATGCCATACTTTTAGGATAGGACATATGAAAAGACTTCCTGAAATAAAATTATTAGATTATAAGTTCTATGAGACATGAGTATCATTTTTTCCCTTCACGTCTTTAGAACCTAATACCATATTTTCTATGAAAGACACACCTAAGAAATCATTGCTTAATTGAATATTAAAAAGAATAGGTAGAGAAAATAAAGGATTAAGTCATAGTGCATCTATGTTTTTATGGGCTTTTTTAAAGACTGTACCCATGATTTTATTGGCAAAAAGTGTTCCTAATGAGGAACTCCATCTACCACTGCAGGTTGGCACCTTCCCCGCATCTTAAAATGTCTTATAGAGCTGTCTGGAGACACTGAGAGGTTAAGTGGTTACAGGCAAGAAATTGCATTCAAAAACAGGATAAATATTTGGATTTGAGTTGTGAGGACATAGTTAAGAGATAAAGATCACACCTGGAAGCCACTGGATTAAGTCCTAGGATACAGTCTGTGAAATTACATCACATTACCCACTTGCCAAATTCAGTGGTCAAACCTGAGCCTCACCATCCATGAATGAGTACTACAATTTACTAACCACTGAATCTGAGCTATTCTAGTCCTCAGTATGCTCATCTATAAATGAAAGGGTTAGACTAGAAGATCCCTAAGGTCCTTTCCATCTTTAATGGTCTCTCTTTTATATTTTAGCATTTTATGTTCCAGGATCCCTTTCCATTTCCGATATGTATGATCTCTAATTCTGTAGTTTTGTAGACAACATTTTGTGAGCACTTTATTGGGACTTAGTGAAAATATAGTCCTGCTATAGAATCAAAAAATCATAGAGTAAGAACTGGAAAGGATTTCATAGGAAGGCAAAATCCACCTGAATTCTTTTTGCCATGTCTGAGGGTCAGTTACTGGATTTCTTCTTTTCAATATTTCTTCAAACTTTCCAGCTACCAGTAACGTGCTGAGTGTTGTACACAACAAGTGAGTAGACATATCTTCCCATCTGGAGAAATTGTCAAAAACGAAATTAACACAGTAATGAACCAAAAAAGGGTGTGGACAATAAACTGAATGAATAAGGTCAGGATTGGGGAGTCACCAGGCAGAAAAACAAAAGGGTTTTCTTTTTCTTTTTTTTCTTTTCCTTTTCCCCAGATATATGTCTCCTTTGGTATTAACTTCTTGGAGGGGTCTCCTCTTCAGAATGACTTAAACAAGATGAATTCCTGAGGTTACTTCCTGTTCAAACTCTGAGATTGCCTGGGGCAGAATAAGTGCTTAGCTTAATAAATGGTTATTGACTGGTTGATTTATTCTGTAATTCTCAGTTATATATGTAGTTTTACTGAGAAACACATTACTCCACTTATGAGTTTATCTGGTTTTCCCCTTTCAGGTGGCATCGTCCTAAACCCATCATTCTATGGCATCCCTGGGCACACCCACACAATGACCCATGAGATTGGGCACAGTCTAGGGCTTTACCATATCTTTCGAGGCATATCAGAAATCCAGTCGTGCAGTGATCCATGCATGGAGATTGAGCCTTCCTTTGAGACTGGAGACCTCTGCAGTGATACCAACCCAGCTCCCAAGCACAAGCTGTGTGGGGACCCAGCACCAGGAAATGATACATGTGGCTTCCGGACCTTCCTCAACACACCGTACAACAACTTCATGAGCTATGCAGGTACTTAAGTAGAGTTTTCATTAATTTACCACAGTTCTCATACAGCATGTTGGGTGCAGAGGGAACTGGATTGTTGATCAGAAGCCTCACAATCTAGTATCATCTGATGTAGCTTGATTTGCAGTCTTCAGCAAGTTGTTTTTCCTTAAGCCCATAGTTTCCTCATTTCTCAAATGAGGTGCTAATACCTGTTTCAAAAGGGGCACAGTGAGGACCAAATGAAATGATGAATGAGAGCTTTGGAACATTGAAAGCATTCTATAAATCTTTGTTTCTACATTTGGCTGTATGACTTTGAACAAGTCACTTTTCTAGTCTCAGTTTTTACATCTTAGTGGTGGAGATAAATCAGCACTTTCATTAAGTAATTCACAGATGATAATGGGGAAATTGCTTTATAAATGTTAAAGCACTATAGAAACATTTCATATTGATCTCAGTAGTGACAATGATGATACCAATAATAAGTGTCCCTTTTTGCAGATTGCTATGTGAAGGAAATTCCAAAACAAAACCTTCCTCATTTATCTAAAATCTCAGGTCCCTTTCAATTTTTCTCCGCATCCCACAGTCTGTAAATACACTTTACTTGGTCCATATTTTTTTCCCTTTTATAGAGTCTAGTTTTAATGGAAACAAACAGACAAAAATTAAAAAAAAATCTCTGAGACTCAGTTTCTATATCTCATAAAAGTAATAATTGGATAAAATATTCTCTAGGGTTCATTCCTACTCTGACATTTTAAGTTACTTTCTAACTGGTCAGATGCCATGAACTCTAAGAACAATAGCCTGCTAATTATGTTTTCTAGCTGCCTAGGCAGGCGTCAAGCCTGTCTTCTAGTACTAGTGCCCTGAAAGAGTGTGATGCTCTCATCACAAATAAAGATAAATAAGATACCTAAACATTCTAAAGAGTTCCATAGTATTTGCACAAAAGCAGGTTCCCCACAGGATTAAAGATCCCTGAGGGGTCCAGATTCAACCTCCTATAGTCCAGTCACTGGGTAGTCATGATTCCATTTTATTTACAGTGCCTTCCACATATTAAGCATGAGTAAATCTTACTGACTTGACTGGTGGTTAGCACCTTTCCTGTGGATAGCTCAGTGTATCGACAGAATTAACTATAGCATGAGCTGGGACGTTTGCCTGCCTCTTGGGAGCTTAGGAACTGCCATTAGCTACCAGACCACCATAAAGTAAATTTTTCTTTCCCTTTTTCTTTTCTTTTACAGATATTATAGAGTGATTGATTTGATATTTTTTTAAGAACCCCTCATCTCAGTGACCCATTAAGAGCAGAATTAATTCACTGTGTTATGATAACAAACTTGCCCCCACGAAAGCATATTTAAGGCAACCACAGCTTTGAAATGTTTGTTTTCCTTAGGCTTTATGATAGATGGTATGACAAAAGCAGCTGGATTAAATTCAAAAAGCAGGACAGGATCAAGTTCTCAGTGTTGAGCTACTCTAGACAGATCTGAAGTCTAATGGACTCAGCGACACCCTGTTTGCAAAACCTAGCAATCCATTTCTTGGTACCTTGGACAACTCATTTTCTCTTTTGGGATTGAATCTACTGCAAATATCATCATCTGATAGTTGACATTTATGAAGTATTTACCACGTGTACTGGACTTCATCATGTATTAAGAATCATGGAGAAAAAAAAAGAATCATGGAGAGATAAATATGACATAGTCCTCACCCTCAAACAATTTACAATCTAGTAATAGTAATAACAAATATATAGAGACAATAAATTTGATATGTAAATAAGAATACTACAAAGTACTATGAGATCAGATAAGAGAGAATGATCTGGGAAGAAACAACTATACTTGGAATGGGCAAAAAACTAGAGATAATTTAGTGCCATAAAAGATAAATAATAAAGATAAACTTTTTCCTATTTATATTTCATAGTATAACAGTCACATAGATAAAGAACTGGAAGGGAATTTAAGGCTTATTGAGTTTAAGCTGCTCATTTTACACATGAGGAAACTGAGGTCCAAGGTCATACAGCTAGTAAATATCTCAGACAGAGTTTGAGATCAGGTCTTCCTGACTCCAAGTCAAGTGTACTCTCTACTGTGCCACCTTACTATCTCATTTTTAACCTGCTCATGCAATTAGATCTCATTTTAAAATTGCTTACACTACAGCCATAGTTTGGCACAGGAAAAACTGACATGTAATAGAACTTTGGGCCTGACTACTACATGATATTCTCAGTGTCCAAGGTTTACAGATACATATGTGTTAAAAAAGAATTAGGTTTTAAGTTCTTATGTATAGCTCTCTAGACTGTAATCTCTTTGAGGGAAACATGAAACCCATTTTTCATCTCTGTCACCTTAGCAGAGTACCTTGTAGATAGTAGTCATTTGATAAATGCTAATTTTATTGAGTTGCTATATTAGTTTAGTTCTAAGGCCCTTTCAGTTCCCAGTTCTCTCAGCAGTAGTGGCCTCAGGGGAATGCACATGGGAGGACCTGATTATCTTCTTTAATATCAGCTTTACAAATTTAGCATGTCCATTCATTCACTCATTCACTCACTCATTCATTCATTTATCCATTCATTCATTCAACAAATATTTCCTGAGTTTCCTTAGGGGAAATGAAGATGAAATCCACATAGTATGTCTGACTATAATGCAATAAAAGTCCTATTCAATAAAGGGCCTTTGAAGCATAGATTAAAAATTAATTGGAAACCTAATCCTTAAGAATAAGCGGCTCAAAGAACAAATCATAGAAACGATCAATAATTTCATTAAAGATAAGAAGATAATGAAACAACATGCCAAAATTTATGGGATGCAGCCAATGCAGTACTTAGGGAAAATTTTATGTTCCTAATTGCTTATATCAATTAAAAAGAGAGAAATATCCAATCAACAAATTGAGGGTGCAACTAAAAAAATGCAAAAATTCCCAACCCAACAGCTTAAAACCCCTGAACTCAGCAGCAAAATAGAAATCCTGAAAATCAAAGGAGCAATTAACAAAATTCAATGTAAAGCAACAATAACAAACCATTGAACTAATAAATAAAACCAGTTTCTGTTATTTTTTGGGGGGGAAATAGGTAAACCACTGATTAATATGATTTTTAAAAGGAAGAAAAAAACAAATTACCAGTATAAAAATGGAGGAATAAAAGATAAATTCCAACCAATGAAGAGGAAATAAAAGTAATCATTAGTAGTAATTTTGCCTAATTATATTCCAATAAAAATTATGATCTAAATGAAGTGGATGATAGTTATAAAAATATAAATTTCCTAGATTAAAAAAACAGGAAACAGAATATTTAACTAATACTTCTTAGAAAAATAAATCAAACAAGCTATAAAAGAACACCTTGAGGGGAGAAAAAATAGAGCCAGATGAATTTACAAGTGAATTCTATGAAAAATTAAAAGAACAATTTTAATGCTACATAAAATGTTTAGAAAAATAGGTAAAGAAGGAATCCTGCAAAATTCCTTCAGTGTGACAAATATGTTCTTATTACCTAAACCAAGTGAGTCAAAACAGAGAAGGAAAACTTTAGCCCAACTTCCTTAATGAATATTGAACAAAATATTTAACACAAAAAGCATACTCTATGACCAAGAAGAATTTGTATGAGGAATAGAGATAATCCAGTATTAGGAAAATTGTAAGTATAATTGACCATATATCAATAATCAAAAACAACAAAAATCACATGATTATTTATTTAAATAGATGCAGATCTTTTTATTTTTTTTTAACAAAATACAACACTCATTACCAATTTAAGAGACAAACAGAAAAAAATGATTAAATTTAGAAGTCTTTCTAATAAGATCAAGAATGAAACAAGGATGTCCATTATCACTATTTTCAGTATTTTACTAGAAATGCTAAGTATATCAATAAGACAAGAAAAAGAAATGGAAAGAATAAGCATAGTTAATGAGGAAACAAAACCATTACTTTTTACAGCTGATATGATAACTTGCCTAGATAGTGCTAGAGTTTCAACCAAAATACTAATTGAAATAACTAATACCTTTAGTAAAGTTATAAGATAAAAAATAAACCCACAGAAAGTATCAGCATTTCTATATATTACCAAAAAAATTATGTACAATCTCCATTTAAAATCACCAGACAGTGTACAATAATTTTAAGTCTGCCTGTCAACACACACACACACACACACACACACACACACATGCAGGAATTATATAAATACAATTAAAAATAAAAACTTCACACAAATCAAAACAAATCTAAATGATTGGAGAAATTGAATGTAATAAAAATGACAATATTACCTAGATTAATTTACTTATTCAGTACCTAACTGATTACTCAGATAATCAAATTAACAAAAATATATTGTATAGAACTAGAAAAAACAATGATAATAAAATTAATTTGGAGACACAAGGTCAAGACTATTACAGAAATTACTGAAAAAAAATTAGGAACCTTTGCAGTACTTAGCAATTTCTCAAACTATACTACAAAACTGTAATCATCAAAATAAATTGATGCTCTATAAAAAGAAGAGAAATTGATCGGAAGAATGTATTAGATACATCATAATGAATATGATAACTTAGTATTTAATTAACTCAGAGATTCAGCTATTGGAGTAGGAATTCATTATTTGCCATAACTAGAAAGCAGTCTGGCAGAAAAAAGTACAGACCATCATCACACACCACATACCATGATAAGGTCAAAATGAGTGTATGATGCAGACATAAATGATAATATTATAAGTAAATTAGTGGAGCAGGGAACCTATCAAATCTATGTATAGGGGAAGAGTTCATGACCAAACAAAAGATAGCATTTTCACAGGAAGCAAAAAGAAAAATTTTGATTATATAAATTTTTTGAAAACTTTGCACAAACAAAACCAATGCAACTAAATTAGAAGAAAAGTAGGAAACTGGGAAAACATCTTTATAGCAAATTTCTCTGATAAATGTTTAATTTCTAAAATAATATAGGCAACTGTTTCAAATTTATAAGAATAAGAGACATTTCCCAATTGATAAAAGATGAAAAAGTATTAATAGACAGATTTCAGAAGAAGAAATCCAAGCTATCAATAGCCATATGAAAAAATGATCCAAATCAAGATACAATAAAACAAAATCCAAAAGAGTAAAAAAAAAAATAAGAAAATGTGAAATTTTTCATTGGAAAAACAACTGAGATAAGGAGAGATAACATGAGAATTACTGAATTAATTGAAAGCCATAGTCAAAAAAAAAAAAATAGCTGGGCAATGTCTTTCAAAAAGTCATTGAAGAAAACTACCCTGACATAATAGGGCAAAATAGAAATTAGAAGAATTCACCAATCATTGCCTGAAGACATCCCATAATGAAAACTCCCAAGAACATCATAGCCAAATTCCAGAGCTCAAAGATCAAGGAAAAAGTATTATTGCAGGCAACCAAAAAGAAACAATCCAAATACCATGGAGCCATAGTTAGAATTACATGGGATTTTCCAGTTGCCACATTGAAGAACCAGAGGGCTTGGAACATGATATACTAGAAGGCAAGGAAGTTAAGACTGCAACCAAGAAACACCTTCCCAGAAAGTGGTTTGATCATACCAGATTTCAAACTGTATTATAAAGCAGTAATTATCAAAACAATCTGATATTTTCTAAGGAATAGAGTGATGGATCAATGGAATAGATGAGGCACAAATTACATTATAGTAAATGACTATAGCAATGTAGTATATGAGAAACTCAAAGATCCAAGGTTTTGGAACAAAAACTCATCATTTGATGAAAATTGGGAAACAGTATGGCAGAAACTAGATATAGAATAATCTATCACACTATATTCCAATCAAAGGTCCAAATGGTTATATGATCTACACATAAAGGGTGATACCATAAGCAAATTAAGAGAGCATGGAATAGTTTATCTGTCAGATTTGTGAAAATGAGAAGAATTTAGGACCCAAGAAGATATGGAGAGCATTACAAAATACAAAATAGGTAATTTTGATTATACAGAATTTAAAAAGTTTTTGCACAACAAAACCAATGCAACCAAAATTTTAAGAAAAGAAGAAAACTTGAGGGGCAGGGAATTTGCAACTCATTATCTCTGATAAATGTTTCGTTTCTCAAATATATGGAGTCAAATTTATAAAAATACAAGTCATTCCCAAATTGATGAATAGTCAAAAGATATAAACAGGCAATTTTCAGATGAAGAAATTAAAACTATCTAGTTATATAAAAATGCTCTAAATCACTGTTGATTAGAGAAATGCAAATTAAAACAACTCCAAGGTACCATCTCATATGTGTCAGAGTGGCTAACGTGACAAAAAAAAGGAAATTATTGAATTTTTGAGGGGATGTGAAAAAACTGGCACACTAACACACTTGGTGGAGTTGTAAACTGATCCAACCATTCTGGAGAGCAATTTGAAACTATGCACAAAGAGCTATAAAACTGTGCACACTCTTTAATCCAGCAAAGTCATTGCTAGGTCTATACCCCAAAGACATCCACAAAAAGGGAAAAGGACATATTTGCACAAAAACATTCATGGCAGTTCTCTTTATAGTAGCTAAGAACTGGAAATCAAATGGAGAGCCATCAGTTGGGAAATAGCTAAACAAGTTGTGGTATATAATTGTAATGGAATATTATTGTGCTATAAGAAATGATAAGCAGGATGATTTCAGAAAAACCTGGAAAGCCTTACATGAACTGATTTAGAGTCAAGTGAGCAGAACCAGGAGAAAGTTATATACAGTAACAGCAATATTGTTAGATGAAGAACTGTGAGTAACTTAGCTATTCTCAGCAATACAATGATTTAAGACAATCCCAAAGGACTAATGATGAAGCATGTTAACTGCCTCCAGAGAAAAAATGAATATCAGTTGAATATATACTGAAGCATGTTATTTTCTTTTTTCTTTAATTCAAGTCTTCTTGTACAAACTGATATATAGAAATGTTTTACATAATTGCATACATATAACCTATATCTGATTGCTTACCATCTCAAGAAGTGGGGAGAGGAGAGAAGGGAGTGAGGAACAGATAGAATTTGAAACTTAAAACTTTTAACAAAAATGTTAAAAAAATTAAAAAAAGAAATGTTGAAAGAAATGGTTTCAGAAAAATCTGGGAAATCTTGTATGAACTGATACAAAGTGAAATAAACAGAAGCAGGTGAACAATCTTCATAGTAACAGCAATATTGTAAAGTTAATCAACTGTGAAAGACTTAGTAACTCTGATTGATATAATGACCCATGATAATTCCAGAGGACTCAAGATGCTATCCATCTCCAGAGAGAGAACTGATGAACTCAGTGAATATTGAGGATTTTTTTTCTTTCTTGTTCTTTTCTTTCTTTCTTTTTTTTTTTTTAAACATAGCTAATAAGGAAATTTGTTTTGTCTCTTCATTGAGTGGGAAATAGGGAGGAAATTTGGAACTGAAAGAAAAAAAGAAAAAGTCTCTGTGATTTAAAAAGAAAGAAAGGAAGAAATATTCATTTTACTTAACCTAAAGTTGCTTACAATCTAGGAAAGGAATTAAGATAAATAAATTCAATTAAAGACATTTTGAATCTCTTATGAGAGATACAATGTACAATGGGACTTGGAAGGAAAGCTATCTCCCAGCTTCTACAAATGGCCATTCCTGTTTGTGTCCTAAAGCCTTTTGCATAATTTCCTATATCTTACCTATACTATATCTTATATATAATGAGGATCCTGAAGCTTATTATTTATGGTGCCACAATGATCTTTTTAATTTTTTTCTCAAAATTATCTCACTCAAGTTTCAGAAAATACTTTTTTTCTGACATCTCACTACTTCCCCAACCCATCCCAGTATGTCAGGATTTGGTGAGTAAGCCATTGCTTACCTGATTCATGTCATTCAGATTTGAATTCTCATTTACTTATTATTTATAACCAGCAGACTCCTAGTCTAGCTTCTGTATGATAAAGAGCAACATCAAAGCTGACTTAATCCTGCCTTCAGTTTTTGTGTGCCCAGGAGAATCAAAGGAAAGGAAGAAAAGAGACCACTGGCCAGGGAGTTAGTAGCAGGGGTTCTAAGCCTAACTCTGCCCTTAACTAGTTATGTGAACCTGAACTTCTGAGACTCATTTTGCCAGTTGCTAAATGGGATTAGACTACATGATTCCTCTAAGGTCCCTTTTAGTTCTAATATTCTATATTCTAACATTCCATATTCTTTTTGGGTTATTTTCTGTGATTCCTTCCACCTCTAGGATTTCATGATTAAGTCATTATTAACCAGAGGAAAGGGCAGTTTGGAGGGAGAGTCTGCCAGAAAGAATTCAGAAAATATATTCCAAATTTTGATGTAAATGATTTTAAGTTAATTGATTTTAGGTTTCTAATTATTGTATTATACATTGGCACTGAGCCCTTCAATTAGCACAGATAACCCAAATGTGATCCATTTGCATTCTACAGGAATGAGAGGGTTAGTGAGGTCATCTATTAAAAAGTTGCCCTCCCAGTGAGAAGGTACTGGATACATGTAAGACATTATCATCTTTGGGATTTCTCTTTGTCTCACTGTCTGGACTCTAGATCATATTCTTGTCACCATTATAGGGCGCAGTGCCTATCTTCTTACCACTGCTTTGCCTGTGTGCTGCCTCATGTCAAATTCATAGAATTATAATCAAGAGAGAATGAGCAGGGAGGGGGGGCAGCATTTTCATCCATTTGGAAGTCTGTTCATTCTATCCTCTTATTCCTTTATCATCTTGATGATTCAGTTCCCAAAGTTATATGAAAATTTGTGTTCATTTTAGGACTGGAGATGGAGGCTGTAAAGATTCTTTTAGTGGGTTTTACAGTAATCTCAGCATTTTAGTCACTGTCTCACATAGAAACCAGGATTACCATAGGTTTCTCATCTTTTTTCTATATTTTAGAATCATAATCACATCAATTTTGTTAATTCTTCCGGAAAGAGTTTGTCAAACTCTCCCTTCCTCCCTACAATGACTCCATTCACCATCCCTGTGAGTGACTTTCCAAATCAAAGTAATCCTTCTTAGTCATTATATATATTGCCTTCCTCTGTTTGAATGTAAGCACCTTGAGGAGAGGACCTATCTCATTTTTTTTTTTCATTTATGTCCCTAGTGCTTAAGGGAGCAGTTGGAACATAATGAGCACTTAATACAATTTTTTTATTTATTCATCCCATGGAAAAAGTATAAGGAAAATAGGATTTGAATAATTCTGTGTTCTCTTTATCATCTTCTTGTGTTGAATCATCTGTCTCTAGCAGCAGGCCTATCCTTTTTTTGTTATTCTTCTTGATCTGAATAGAGTTCCTTAGGGTTTTTAGAAAACTTAGTTCCTTTCAAGCTCTAAGCTTTTAAAGACAGTCCCAGAACCCTCTTCTTTTTCTTACATTTACTCTTTTCTCTCTTTTCTTAGTATACAGTAGGGGAAAAAGCCCTGAATTTGTTGTCAGAAGACATAGGTTTGAATCCTTCTGAATCTCCTACGTGTATGACGTACTTTGGCCTTTTATTTCTCTACCTGCAGAGCGAGGGGTATGGACTGGATGACTATAAGATCAGTTTGAGCTTTAGATTCTATTAGCTTATATATTTCTCTTATAACTTCAAATATTTCCTTAGAACCCATTTCATCCAATCTTTCTTCTTATATCCTTTTCTTTCTTTTGATTCTCACTCCCCCTGAAAACAAAACAAAACAAAACAAAAAACCAAAAAGATTCACATACCTCAAATCTAGCTCCTTGAAACTGGAGACTATTTCTTTCATTTTTTCCTCCAATAATAATAATAAGTTAATATCTTTGTGTCCTGCTTCGTATGTAGGAATACATAAGACCTAGAACTGGAAGAAACATTTTAGGTCATCTAAATCTAAATCAGCCTTCTCATTCTAAAGATGAGGAATGATAGGCTTACAGTCAGGACCATGTGAGTTTTAATAATGCATAAGACTTGTATTAACTGTGTGGTCCCATGCAAGTCACCTAATCTCTTTGGACCTCCTTTCCCTCATCTATAAAATGAGGAAGGTGGACCTATGACCTCCAAAGTCCATAAGAGGAAGATGGTGGCACAGTGCATGAAACTCTGGGTTAGAGTCAGAAAGGCATGAGTTCAAATCCAGCCTCATATTCTTACTTGCTGTTGATCCTAATTTACTTGACCAGTCTGCCTGAGTTTCTTCAATTGTAAAGGGTTGTGGTGTGGATCAAATGAGATATTTGTAGAGTATTCTTAATACATACTTGTCATATAGCAGATGCTATATAAATGCCTATCCCCTGTTCTTTTCCCCTTATATCTTTAGTTCTTCTAAAACTAAGATGAATGGAAGTTAAGCTACTTTCCCAAAGTTACACAGTAAAGATCCAGACTGGAACTTGAACTCACATCTTTGGGGTCTAACTTCAACATCCCTTCTATAGGCTACTTTGTTTTCAAGTGACTTTCCATGTCCTCTGTTTCATGTGAACATCTTCCCCTTAGTGTTATTCTACCTCAACATACACAT
Source organism: Bettongia penicillata ogilbyi (assembly GCA_023548195.1). Lineage (NCBI taxonomy): Eukaryota > Metazoa > Chordata > Mammalia > Diprotodontia > Potoroidae > Bettongia > Bettongia penicillata. Next base: position 2,848,375 of record JAJHZJ010000039.1, on the reverse strand, counting down.
AGAGGATAATACTATGCACAAAGTAGGCTGTCAACAGATTTTTTGTTAATGGTGCCTTGTAACTCTTATTTCAGTTGCAGGGATTAAGTTTTTCTCAACAATTGTATGCAGAACCAAATACTTGGCTCTAAGGGTGAATGTGTGATGCCAAGCCAAGGAAACAGGAATGGGAGGGAACAGATCTCCCCATCAGTTGCTGCTATTCAGGTTGTTTGAAGGGGGTAGAGAGAAGAATTCTTAGAATACAGAATTAGCAAGGGATTTTGCAGATGATCTAATTCAGTCTCCTCATTTTACAAATGAGGAAACTGAGACCTACAGGGATTAAGTGACTTGTTGAAGGTCACAAGAATTGTAACAGAGTTGAGATAAAAAACTCATATCTTATGATGCCAAGCCCACTTCTCTTTCCACCATATCATACCAATGATTATTATGAGGATTGTTTGATGTCTCCAAAATGACTCCACCTCAGGAGGGGAATCTGAGGCTTCTTAGAAGAACTGTTTACTAAAGAGAAGTCCAAAGAATTTTCAGAGTCCAGGGAGTCTTGCTTTTCTGCCATTGTCTCAGTGTTTCTTTCTTAGTCCTTGGCAGTTAGGTGGTACAGTGGATAGAGAGTATTGGACCTGAAGTCAGGGAAACCTGAGATCAAATCTGGCCTCAGACGTGTATGAGATGTTTCACCCTGGGCAAGTCACTTACTCTGCCTCAAATTCCTCATCTGTAAAGTGGGGATAATAACACCTACCTCCCAATGTTGTGAGAATCAAATGAGATAATAACTGTAAAGCTCTTGTCACAGCATCTGACACATAGCAACACAGAAGTGTTAGCTATTATTATTAGCTATTATATAATGTACTATCCTTTTATGACACTCACTAAGGACCACTGTGCACTATTTGGCTTCTTCCAGGTATATTTTTGTGTTTTACAGAAGGTTGGAGGGCTGATCATCACTATTGACTGAGGCAATCCGAATCAGCTGTTCAATCCCTTAGCTCCCACCCAGAGTGGAAGGCAAGGTTGCCATTACCAAACCCCCTGCACCTGCCTGAATTTTCTGTTTGTTTGATAGGGAAGGCAAGTTAGCACTATGAGAACAGCAGCAGGTTTATTTTGAGACCTGTTTTTAGACTGCTCTGTCTCCTGCCCCCCACAGGGTCCCAGCTGCAGTAGCCCTGACCAGGAACCTCTGGGAAGTGTTATTTGTTCCAACTGAAGCCAAAACAACCTCCTCACACCACTCCTGGAGTTAAGAGATTTAGATGCAGGTGGGAGGGCTAGGGCTAATCTTTATTTTCCAGGGTTTGTTTCTGGGCCTTAGAAGGCATCCGCAACTCTGGCTAGGGACAAATGCATTCTCGATTTGATTTAGGCTCTGTCATTAACTAGCCAAGGAGACATTCGGATTATTCCCTTGATCATAGGATGTAAAGCTGGAATGGATTGCAGACATTAGTTATGCCATCTCTCTGCCTTAGACTCACAGTCTTGTTAGTTATTCTTACCATCGGTGATATTTGGAGGATCATGAAGAATGGGGAAGGTGACACAAAATTTAGAAAGTTCAAAAGTTGAAATTATCCAGAAAATGAGAAGGAAAAATAGGAGAGAGATTAAGAGACAGAGACACAGAGAGAAGAGAAAAAGAGAGAGACAGGGAAAGAGAGGCAGCCATAAGAGACAATGAAAGAGAGACAGAGATAGACAGATGGAGAAAATGGTGGAGGGGAGACAGTAAGAGGGGAGAACTACAAGAGACAGATGGAAAGAGATAGAGACAGAAAGGGGGCAACAGAGAGACAATGAGAGAGACAGAAAGACAAAGAGAGAGAACAAAAAAGGGTGAGAGAGGGAGGATAGAGAAAAACACAGGTGGAGAAAGTGGGGGAAGACAGTAAGAGAGTCAGAAAGAGCAGAGACAAAGACAGATATGGAGAGACAGAGAGGGGGAGACCGAGAGGCAATGAGAGAGAGTTGTGAGAGAGGGGCAGAGAAAGATGCAGAGAGAGACAGAAAGAGAGAAAAGGGAGGGAGAGATAGAAAGACAGAAATAGGCAGAGACAAAGGCAGAGAAATGGAAAGATAGAGAGAGGGGGAGGCAGAGAACAGTGAGAAATGCAGAGAAAAAGAAAGAAGGGAGATGGGGAAACTAGAAGCCAATGAGTTGTATTCTGATTCCAAGCAAAATTTTAGTATGTATTACTTAAGGGATCTTTAGTGAAATATTTAAAGGGGAAGCAATTATCTCAAGAACAGGCCATGTCAGATTAATCTTTCCTTTTCTGACAGATTTTCTAGATTGTTTTATGAAGGCATTCTAGAGATATATTACTTAGATTTTAGCGAAACACTTGATAGAAAAGATGTGAGATGTAGGCTTATATGACAGTATGATCAGGTTGACTCTGCTCTCATTGAATGACAGGACAAAGAGTCATTATTTATGGTTCTACTTCATTTTGGATGAGTGTCTTTACTGGAGGGCCTCAGGAATCCTGTCTTGGGCCTGTGCTCTTTAACATTTTCACCAGTGATTTGGATATAGGTACAGAGAGCATGCTTTCCAAATTTGAGGTGATGCTAAGCCAGAGTAGCTTGCAAGCTGGATGACAAACTCTGGATCTCAAGAATCTTGACAGTTGAAAACATTGAGCCAAGTCAAAGAAGAGGAAATTTAATAGGGATAGGGATAAAGTCTGACACAGGTTCAAAAAATCAATTTCACAAGTACAAAAACGGGCAGATGTGGCTAGGTAGCAGATCATCTAAAAAAGATTGGCAGTCCTAGTGGACCTTGAGCTCAAAATTAGTCAGCAGTTTGCAACATCAGTCAGTTGAGCTTATGTGATCGTAGAGAGGTGTTAATTCTCTGTTCTAGTCAGGTCACAGATGGAGCATTGTGTTTTCAGTTCTTGGAGCCATATTTTGGAAGGGACATCAGTACAGTAATCGCAAGCCCAAAGAAGAGCTGAGAAAGAAACTGAGGATATTTTTTTCCTGTGTATGGGAAGATTTAATTGAGATTAGAAAGATTGTTAGCTGTCTTAAGTATTAAGACTGCCATTCAGGAGGGATTAGACTTGTTCTTTATTCCAGGGGATGAAACTAGGAGCAATGGGTAGAAGTTGTAGTGAGACAGATTTAGGTTTGATATAAAGGAAAATTGCTTAATAATTTTAACAAAAGTTAGCATGGTCTGCCTTAGGAAGTTGTGTGCTCTTCTTCCATAGAGATCTTCAAGCAAAGCCTATTTATCTTTTCGCTGGGGATGCTGTAGTGAGGATTACATCTTAGGTATGGTTGTATTAGATTGCCTTATACCTGTAAGGTTCTGTGATTCACTTCCTATGGTATGGGACAAGATTAGCTAATGAATGTGTGTAGTAGGACAGTGCATTTTTTTGTTTGTGGGTTCTTTTATTTTTTTCTGTTCCAGCCAACTAATAGCCTGTAAAAATTAAAGTAGCTGCCAAATTTTTAGTAATAAAATATGTGCAAATTAAAACAACTCTGAAGTTCCATCTCATGCCTATTAGATTGGCAAAGTTCCTCCCAAAAGTAAATTAACAATTGTTGGAGGAGATGTTTGAAAATAGGCACACTAAGGCAATATTGATGGAGCTAGGAATTGATCCAACCATTCTGGAAAGCAATTTGGAACTTAGTTAAAGTTACTAAAGCTGTACATAATCTTTGACTTCATGGTGTTGCTACTAGGCATCTACTTCAAATAGGTTACAGATAAAAGGAAAGGACTCGTGTAGAAAATATGTGGAGCAGCATTTTTCATTATAGCAAAGAATTGGAAGCCAATTGGTATGTCACTAGAGGAATGGATGAGCAAATTATGGTACATAAATTTAATGGAATATTGTTATATATTAAGAATGAATGAGACTTCCCAGGTTCCTAGTTTTCACATACTCTATAAATATAGCTTATACCTTAGAACCACCATGGCATCGCAGAAACATGAGATAGGAAGTCACTTTAGAAGTTTTCTAGTCCAAACCCCACCACAGCAAGGTTTCCTTCTACAAAATATGTCTTCTTCAACTCTGTTCTTCAATCCAAAATCCTCTTACACTATAATTGTTTCTGCTTAATGTACTTTGATTATACCACTAGGAATGAATTTGGACATCAGTTTGGAACCTAAAACTTTAATTCAAAGAAAGAAAAACATATGATGGGCTGTTTTCAAATCCCATCTCTGATGTGTATTACTTGTATGACTTTGACCAAATCACTTAACATCCTGAGCTTGGTCTTCCTCGTATATTATATGAGGGGATTTGACCTGATAGAATCTAAGGAAGTCCTCTCTTTAATCTATGACTTTCTAACAAAGATTAAAAAGGAACAAAATTATAGAGGCAGACCCTCTCTAAATTGCAAAAGAACCTGAGAATAGAGTTTTTTTAATGTTATTTTTAATTGCAAAAATAAACGTAAATCCACAATGTAGGAAATCTAAGTGTCCAAAAAAATAAGCAGAACTATTAATCAAATTGATTTGATGGAAAATGGTGTTTCAATTAAGATTAGCTAGCATGAATGATGGAACTGGCATGGACCTTAGAAAGTAAGGGACTAGAACATGAAATATTAATTCTGGAAAAGATCTCAAAACATAGACAAATAGAGTTAATAGGAAATTTAGAGATCACCTAGACAACCCCTATTCCTAACCCTGGATGAAGAATCTCAAGTCCGGAGAGGATAGCTACTTAATCAAATCCACTCAATAAAAGCTAAAACTAGGATTCATTTTCTTCACTACCAATCCACAGCGATATCTATTGTACTATACTGCTGTTCTCACCGGCCACCATGCCTTAACTTACAGTAGATTTCTCTGGCATTCCCTGAGTGTACTTTTCAGTGTGATACCTGCCCCCCCCTTTCACCTGTCTGTAAAAGTGATGACTATACTCATTTGTTCACACACCATTAACTCCAGAGTGCTGGAAGAGGCCAACCTTGGCATTGGCAGTAGCTCGGGCATGCACGCTCCCCTACCAGCTGATGTCATAATTTTCTCCTCTCCTCCCTCTACCCCCTATTCTTATCTCTCTTTCTGCTGGTTTGTAGAAGATGACTGCACTGACTCCTTCACGCCCAATCAAGTGGCGAGAATGCACTGCTACTTGGATCTTGTCTACCAGAGCTGGCAGCCTGCCCAGAAGCCTGCTCCCATAGCCCTGACTCCCCAGATTGTAGATCGGACACCCACCTCAGTCACCCTGGAGTGGTTTCCACCCATTGATGGCCACTTCTTTGAAAGGTGAGCAAAGGTTACGAAGTACTAAACCCTTTCTCTCTCCTATTTAGAGGGAAGAGGGAGAGAAAGGAGTTACTGGGATTTCTAGAATAAGAGCAAATTGCCAAGCCTCGGGATCACTGTAAGCATGGGGGCAGGATTACCTGCTTACTAGAACTTTAGGGCAAGTATTTGATATAACTAATAGATACAGTTTCTAAAATAATAGCTTATGTATACATAGGACTTTGTGGTTTTAAAGTACTTACATATACAATATTTCCTTTTTTTCTAACAACGCTCCTATAAAGTAGTTACAAATAATTTTTTATGTCCATTTTATTCACTTAGTAAACCAAGGATCTGTGATTTTGTTGTTGATATGGTCATTCTCTTCATCAATATGTGTTATAAGTTACAGTTGTGAGTTACTGTGGCTGAAAACTTTCCCACTCTACAACAACCTGATAATGAGTCTTCCCAAACCTAATTAGTGAGGCTGGTCTTTACACAGAAGCTACACAATATGACACTAACCCTTCTAACTCAGTAGGCACTACATTGCATAGTTTAAGAGTCTCTAAGGCCTTCTCCATGACATTGGAGGAGGATATTAATGGAAAAAGATCTTTTTTGCTGATGAGGAAACTAAGGATCAGAGAAGGGTAATAACAAACCTAATCCAAACTTCTTGTCTCTTAATCCAGTACATTATGACATGCAGCCTCATTCCAACTCTGATACTATTATATGAATCAAATTATTATGGGTCAAATAACAAAAAGTCTCATACCTAGATTTTATTTTAAATATGTGAGTACAGGGTGAGGAAAGTGCAAAAAAAAAAAAAAAAAAAGAGCTTGGGTTTTTAATAGACTGCAAGTTCAATATGAGTTTGCCAGCTGTGTGACATAGTAGCCAAAAAGAGTAAATGTAATCTTAGACCACAATGCAAGAGCAAGTTATAGTATATTAATGTAATGGAATACTATTGTGCTATAAGAAATGATGAGCAGGAGGACTTCAGAGAGGTCTGGAAGGACTTAGATGAACTGATGCCGAGTGAAATGAGAAGAACCAGGACATTATAAATAGTAACAGCCACAATGTGTGAGAACTGTTTCTGATAGATTTAGCCCTTCACAGCAACACAAGGACCCAAAACATTCCCAAAAGACTTGAGGCAAAATGCCATCCACATTCATAGAAAGAAATATAGAATCATAATACAGAATGAAGCAGACTATTTTTTCTTGTGCTGTATTTTGTTTTCTTTCAGTTTTTCTCATGGTTTCTCCCATTCATTTTAATTCTTCTATGAAACATGACTAATGTGAAAATGTGTTTAATAAGAGTCTATGTGTAGAACCTATATAAGATTGCATACCATATTAGGGAGGATGGGAGGAGGGAGGGGGAGAAAATTTAAGACTTATGAGAGTGATTGTTGAAAACTGAAAACAAATAAATTAATTTTTTAAAAAAAGAAAAACAAAAATCACCAGTGTTCAGAATAAGTGTGGCGATAGTTCCACTGTCCTCTTCCATATTCAGCCATGAGGAGTATAGTATTCAACTTTCAACTTTGTGCTCACTATTTTCAGAAGACTTGACAAGTTGGAGCAAGTTTAGATGAGGGTGGCCAGAGTGGTGAAAGGACAAGAGAGTTTTCCATATGACAATCTATTTAATGAAGTAGGAAATATATCCTGGGTAAGAGGAGAGTTAGGGGAAAGCATGACAGCTATCTATTTGGAGGACTTTTGTATAGAAGAGGGATTAGATGTACTGTATTTAGAACCATAGGGAAGAACTAGAAACAATAGGTGGAAGTTATAGCAAGGCAGATTTTAGGAAAACATTTCATGACAATTGGGGTTTTCTGAATGTAGAATGGGCTGCCTTGGGAGGTAGAGGTTCCCTATTTCTGGTGGTTTTTAAGTGGAAGTTTGAAGACTCTACTTGGTGATGGTGGTAGAGTGGGGATTGTTGGTTATGCAAAAGTTAGACTACATCAATGGTGTCAAACTTAGGCCAGCTTCCCCCAAAGGAGTGCAAAACTCCACAGTGCAACTGGAACCAGATTAATATGTGATTAAAAAATGATTAACAAAATAAATTAAAAATGTAGTACAACATAGATAATGTTAGCTTGTGGTTTTCTAAGTCAATATGAAGTTTATCTGGATAATTCCTCTTTGAATTTGACACTACTGTACTATATGACCTCTGAAGTCCCTTTGATCCATGAGAGTTTATGATTTTCTAACTCTTGTTAGTAATGGAACTGTGCTGAGAGACTCCATAGGAGAGTAGAACCACTAGTAAAGTCCTGAGGATTAACACTAGTAGACAGCAGCTAACCATGAAGCATGAGTGTTTTGATGATTCCTGAATTCAGGGCTGGCCCAGCTCATAACCTCAATCCACTTTGTGGTAATTGCACATGAAAAATAACTTGACTTCCCACTTTTTTGAAGAAGCTGTTATCAGTTGCCTTGCTGGGAGCTCTATTCAGAGAACTTTCTATAATACTTCAGAAACTGCCTTTCCAGCAGTCTTGAGATTTTTTTCCTTTCTGGCTGTATGAATTATCAAATTTTTGGTCAACTTTTGGCATCTATTCTTTCTGTGAATAGAATTTTCGTAAATGTCCTGGCCCGTGCATGTCTTTAATTTGTATTTCATAAAGCAGTTATTGTACGTTAAATAAGTACCATCTGATTGTTAAAAACATATTGGAGGATTAATTGTTGTGTAATGAGATATCTCTCTATTACATAGTTTTTTGAACCTTAATCAATATGTTTTTAATAATCCATAGTCAGTTGGCACTTAAAAAATACAATAGCTATTCTATTCAGCCTCAAGTTCTCAAACACAATCATCAGATGCTAATTTAATACTGACATTTTAGAAACATGATTAATGAGAGTTAACAACTGTGTAGGCTCTACTCAATATTTAGAGGAAGCCTGTCCATAAGGTGAATAAAGTATTAAAACAATTAGAAACGCATGCCCAGAGAACAAATGGTACCCTTTACAGAACAAAATCTATTCTTGTTTCTTTCCAAGTGTTCCAGAAATGGTTAGCTCCATGAAAAGTTTGCTGACCAGGGAATCTTCTTTGTTCCCTCCAACCAATAACCACCCATCTGTCTTCCCTAGTCATCCTTACTACTTATTATTCCTCACAGAAACATATATATTTCTTAAAATTCTCATTTGCATCTGTACATCTCAGATTCATTGAGGAATTGTGACCCGTAAAAAAGAACACTGGATTTGGAGTTAGAAAGCCTGGGATTAAATCCTGATCACCACTAAGTCTCTTGGGCAAGTCTTGTGTCCCCTCTGGGATTCAGTTTTTTAATCTACAAAATAAGGGAATTATTGGCTCAAATGGTGTCTAAGATCCCTTCCAAATCTAATTCCTATGGCCAGGTATTCAGGGAAATGCCCAATCTATCAATCTCAGGCACCCTGCTAGAGGCTAGGTACTAGGATAGGGAACCTGTGCCTCAAGGCCACATATGGCCGTCTAGGTCCTCAAGTGCTGCTCTTCGCCTAAATCCAAACTTCACAGAACAAATCCCCTTAATAAAAAGAATTTGTTGCGTAAAACTTGGACTTAGTCAAAAGGCCACACCCAATGACCTAGGCCTTCTCCAGGTTCTCCACCCCTCTGAGATATAAGTACAAAGAAGAAAACAGTTTCAACTCACCAGGAAGTTATAGTCTTCTGTGTGTGTAGGTTATGTGGGTTCTAGTTCAGGTTTTGGTTCTGCTAACTCTGTGACAATGGTCAGGTTACTTCCCCTGTTTGGGTATTTTCCCTCAAGTTTGGAATGTGGAAGAGACAGAGAGAGATAGAGAGAGACAGAGAGAGAGAGAAAGAAAGACAGAGAGAGAAAGAGAGACAGACGGAGAGTGTCTTAAGTGTACTTGAAAGTAATAGTAGTAGTAGTAGTGGAAGTCAGAAAACCTAGGTTCTAGTCCTGGTTCTATCACTGACTTGCTATTAAACTTCATGCAAGCTATTGAAACTAGGCTTCAGTTTCTTCATTTGCAATATGGGGGAAATGATACATATATTATATATGGTGTATATATATTTTTGTAGTAATTATTGTTATTACAATTATTAACTACATTCTTGTAAATTATATATCATAACTATTTTTAATTATAATACATATACACCTCAGAAAATTCTCACAAGGACCAAAATATTGAACATGAAACACTTGGTAAACTGAGAAGTAGAGCTAAAGGTGTAAGGTGTTTTTACTACTAGAAGACATAATCTGTTTCAGGAAATTCTGTATACGAAGAATACTTCTGTATAATAAGACGGAAAAAAAAGAGAAAATTCCAGAGAAGGAACATAGCCATGTGCCAGAGTACGATAAAATCAATTTGGTCCCTGATCCTGTCCCAGTACTTTCCTAATCTTTTCATCATCATGAATCCACTCATGTGGCTCGAGCTTTATGTTCCTGGGCTGCACTGAAACTGGAATTCTACTGGAGCTCGTGTAGGGAGGGGCCTGAACCAGCCAACCTCTAAAGTCCCCTTTTAAGTCTAACCTAAGAATCTGTGACTCTGTGCTTAGGAAGAGGAAGTCTAGTATTAATTGTTTGAAGGACTTTTTTCCCCATAACTAACCATACAAGGTATTCACATTAATGTAGAGAGAACTGAATGCACGTTCTTTGCTCCTTGTAGTGTAGTTTATTTTCTCTCTAATTTCCATAGGATGAGTTAGCCTGAGGTTAGAGAGGTATATTGTGCAATTGTCTAAACATTTTGCCTGTACTACAAAACCATGCTTTGGTTTTGATTTGACTTAGGTAAGTCACAACCTACTTGTAGACCTTTCGGATTCTGCAAAATGAGGGCTTTGAACTAGATGTCTTCTGGAGAAAACAGGTCATAGCAGCAAGTGATAAAAACCTCAATTTATAGGCAAAGCACTTGGTTCAAATCCCTGCTTTGGTATGTGCTATCTATGTGACCTTGGATAAGTCCTTGTTAGTCTTTCAGTCAGTCAATAAATGTTAATAAATGTTTATTACGTGCCAGGCAATATACCCTACAGTGTACTTCATCCAATCTAATCCCTCCAGAACTTTTTCCTCTCAACTTCTGTTTAATCACACTTCTTCCATCTTGTTGCTGCTGTTAAGTACATAAGGACTGAAATGCTATTACATTCAAAAAGGAGAAAAAGAAAGTATTTCCAGAGAGACTCCTGAGCTACTTGTTTTTAATGAATAGTAATATGATAATGGTAATTTACATTTCAATTGTTTGTAATTGGGTTTATTCCTGCTTACTTAATTAAAACACTTCAATTTAAAAAAAAATGCCTTGAACTGGGAGACTTGAGACCAAGATTAGAATCCTGAATCTGCCGTTTGTTAGCTATGTGACTTGGGAATGGATAGTCAGTCCCTTTGGCCTCTGAGGCGGAGTTTCATCATCTATTAAAGGAGGATAATAATCCTTTCCCTACCTCAATGATAGGCTTCCTGTGAGAATAAAGTAGGGTAATGTGGTGATGGATTTATTGTTAGAAAACAAGGTTTCAAATCCCATTTCTGATACCACCTAGCTGTGGGACCTTAAACAAGTTACTAAATATTTCTTGGCTTCAATTTCTTTATCTCGAAAATAAAGGAATTGAAGGAGACAACCTCTGAGGGCCCTCCCAGCTCTAAATCAATGAGCTCATATTCCTTCTTTTTTTAAAACTTAAATACAATTTGAGAAAAGAAAAACAAACATTGCCATGTACACAGCAGATCATAAAAAGAGGATTCAATATAAAACAATAAATTTCCATTTCAAGAAAATCTATATAATAAATACTACACCTTGTTTTCAAAGCTGCCCAGCCTACTTTCTTGTTGGTTTTCTTTTGTTATCTGCTGTGCAATTTTTACTTTATTTCCCCCCACCCCCCATCCCTATCATCCTAAAGTAGATTACAATTAAACATATATACATGTGTGTGTACATATATATACACACACTCATATACATACATATGCATAAACCTATACATATATGTACTCATACACGTATATTTAAGACATACTATGCTTATTTCCTCTTATCATTTGTTTCTCTGAAGGTGGGTCGCATATTCCTTCATAAGTCCAAGTCTTTCCATGTTTTTTCTAATTCAGCCAGTTCATTATTTCCTACATCACAGCAATATTCCAATACAATCATATTCTGAGAGATTGTCTAGGAAAGTTCTCCCCTGCCATTTTTTTGCATTCCTTCTATTCTTGGCTACATAGGTTTTATTTATACAAGAACATTTTAATTTAAAATAATAGAAATTATCCTTTTTACACTTCAACAATGTAGTCATCTTGTGATATAATTTGAGGTTTGATTCTGCTGAATCTATTTCCTTTACATCTTTTTTTTTTCCCCTGGTTTCTTTGAAATTCCTGATCTTTTGTTCTTCCAAATGAACTTTGTCATTATTTTTTTTAACTCTGTAATTTTTTTTTTTAGTAATTTAATTCGGATGACATTGAATAAATAAATGAAGTACAATTCTCATTTTTAAAATTATTGCCCTTACCAATCCATAAACAATAAATATTGCTTTAATTACTTAGATATGAGTTTATTTGCGTAAAACTATTTATGTTTATGTTCATATAGTTCCTGTGTCTATTTTGGCAAGTATATGTTCAGGTGTTTTATACTGTCTAGGTATTTTAAATTGTCTAAAACAATATTGAATACTATTGCTGACAGTGTAGTTTATTTTTCACTTTTGATTAAATCTATTTTAACTTTAACTTTGTGTAAGATCATGATTACTATCCCTGCTTTTTTTACATACTAAATTCTACTCCTGCCCTTTATTTTATCTTTGTGTGTATCTCTCATTTTTTTAATAATGTTTCCAGCATATAGTTTAATTCAGATTTTTAATCTGCTATGCATTTCCATTTTATGGATAAATTCATCCCATCCACATTCTAAACTGAAATTACTTGTGTATTTTCTTCCTTCTTTAACCTATTCTCAATGAGAATAAGGTCTGGCACTACCTACCTTCCCCCCTACTAGCTTCTTCTGTATCACTTTTTTTCTTTTATGCCTCATTTGTGTGAGATAATTATTCCTTTTTATCTCTCCAGCACATTTATTTTTTTAGAATCACCCCCATCATACTCAACTCAATCCACACCTTTTGTTCAAACTATTCAACTAATGATGACAATCATGAGAGCACTGTTACTATTTTAAAATATAAAAAGTAAACATTTGACCTCACCGAGTTCCTTGTAATTGGTATTTTAATATTTACCTTATATTTCTCCTGGATTTCATATACTCAATTTTCCCTCAGTTCTGGGGGTTTTGTTACAAAAACCTGAAAGTCTTTGAGTTTCTTCAATATCTTTTTTTTTCGCCCATTTAGGATTATACTTATCTTTGTTGGGTAAGTTACCCTTGGTCATAAGACCCTTGGTCTTTCGCTCTACAGAATATAGTATTCCACGACCTAAAGTCCTTCAATGCAGTAGCTGCTATGTCTTGTATAATCATTATTGTAGCTCCATGATATTTAAATTTTTTTTTCTTGTGGCTTCCAATATTTTCTCCTTAACCTGGGATCTTTGAAACTTGGTTATGATATTCTTGTAAATTTTCCTCCTAGGATCTTTTTCAGGTGGTAATTGATGGATTTTTTCTATTTCTACTTTTACTGCTTGTTCTAGAACTTCAGCACAATTTCACTTGATAATTTCTTATAACACTAAATCAAAGTTCTTTCTTTTCATCATAATTTCAAGTAGTTTAACTATTTTTACATTATTTTTCCTTGATCTGTTCTCAAGATCTGTGGCTCTTCTGATGAGATTTTAATTTCTCTTCTAATTTTTTTCATTTTTTTATTTTGTTTTATGATTTCTTGGTGTCTTAGAATGTCATTAACTTCCCCTTGCCCAATTCTAATTTTCAAAGAGTTATTTTCTTCCTTAATTTTTTTTGTTTTTATTTCCAATTAGTTGATTTTTTTCATGATTTTCTTGGATTGCTCATTTTTTTCTTTTTTTCCCTTTGATCTCTTTATTTTATTTTTAAAGTCCTTTTAAAGTTCTTCCAAGGGCTCTTTTTGCTTGGGATCATTTGAGGTTTCTCACTGAAAAAGAAATGGCTTCTTTTTTTTTAGCTCCAGTATTTTCCTCTGAATATGAACCCAGGTCTTCTCTATCTCCACAGTAACTATCTATGGTTGGGTTCTTTCTCCTTTTGCTCACTTGGTTTTTTTAAATATATTTTTGGTTTTATTTTGTTTTTAGCAGCTACTAGCATAATCAAGTTGTACTCCAAATGTATACAGAATGATTCACAAGCCTCAGGTCCTTCTAACTGTTATTTGATGAGATCTTTCTTGGGGCCCAATGTATAGGCTCTCCCCTCCACTCCTAAGCCACAGCTGGGGCTCCCAGCAACAATGTCCTGCAAATGATCTGCTGTCCCTCTGGTGACTGCAAGCCACAACTGGCCTCTCTGCCACCGAACTGAAACCAGGGACTCCACTCTCCTGAAAGTGCCCACCTCCCACAGGGTCCCTGTCCCTCACTACTGTACTCACCAGATATGTACTAGCTCTTTCATCCCACTACCACAACTTGGGACACTTCTGGTCAGTGCAGTAGTGCTCAGCATCCCTGGACAGTGGAAGATCTTTCAATCTTCTACTCAGCTGTCAGAGTCAGCCTAGAGGTGTTGAGCTCATATTTCTAAGAACATTTAGTCTCCTATAGCTTACATTCCAATACCTATTGCACAGCTAGGTAGAGCAGTAGATAGACTACTGCCTAGGGTGAAGAGGATCAGAGTTTAACTTTGACCTCAGACATTAGCTGTGTGACTCTGGGCAAGTCACTTAATTCTTTTTGCCTTGGTTCCTCATCTGTAAAATGAACTGAAGAAGGAAATGGCAAACCTCTCCAGTATTTTTACCAAGAAAACCCACAAAAAGGGCCATGGAGAGTTAGACATACTTGAAATGATTCCACAACATTGTGTGTCAGGCACTGTGCTAGGTTCAAGTGCTATAAAGACAAAAAATTAAAAAAAAATTAAAACAGGCCCTGATCTCAAAGAACTTACATTCTATTGGGGCAAACAATATGTACTCATGAAAGGAAATGATGTATGTAAAGCCCTTTGCCAACCTTAAAGCCTTATTTAAATGTTGACTATTATTTTAAAAGTGTGTACAAAGTTAATACCAGGTAAATGGAAGGGAGAGGTGATATTAGTAGCTGGGGAGATCAGGAAAGGCTTCAAAAGTGGGCTGAACATAGAAAAGTCTTTATTTGCTGGTTCCAAAAGCATTTCAGCATGTGTCAGAAATCCTCAGATCTTTAGGTACAGTAATGTGTATCAGACCACAGAAATGGGGAAATTATTAATAGAGAGTTCTAGTTACTGGAATGCTAGACAGAAGTAAGGTAGAGTGCACTTGTCACAAAGTGTGTTTTATTGGGGTCTGAAATTAGTAAGTATTGCTTTAATTTGGAGCCCAAAGATGAGTTTGCTAATTCAGCTGTCAAAGTGACCTTACTAAAAAGCCCAGGTCTGACTATGTCACGTTCTTATGCAATAAAATCGAATAGCTCCCTATCACTTCCAGGATCAAAATATAAAATCACCTGTTTTAGCATTCAGAGTCCTTCATTATGTAACCCTCTCTCCACCCACTTTTCCAGTGTCCTTATGACCTGCTCCCTTCTCTCCCTTTTCCCCCCTCCCCCAATACTCAGTGTTCTGGTAACACCAGTCTCCTTGCTGTTCTTCAAACAAGACATGGCATTTTCCCAACTCTGGCCCCTTCTGCTGACTGTCCCCCATGCCTGGAATTCTCAGTTCCCTCAGCTTTGATTCCTATCTTCCTTCAGGCTTTATCTAAAACTTTATATTCTGTAGGAAACCTCTCCTGACTCCCCTTAATGCTAATGCCTTCTTTCTATTGATTATTTCCAACTTATCCTGTATCTAGTTTGTATATAGTTCTTTGCAGGTTGTCTCCCCGCAGACTGTGAGTTCCTTGAGGACAGGCATTGTCTTTTGCTTTTCTTTATATCACCAACACCTGGCACAGAATAGACTTTTTAAAGCATTAATAACTTTAATTGAAAACATTTTACGAGGAATATCCAAATGGCACAGTCAATTTTTAAAGAACAGGCGGACAGTTACTAATAGTCAACTTTTATTTGCTTGAGTAAATACAATGCAGGTTGAAATCTTAAACCAACAGTAATGCTACTCTCAGAAAATACATGCTTGGATGCTAAGGTGGTAACAAATCTTTATTAACTGACTAACTTCTCTAGGGTGTTGAATTCTTTTTTTATAGATCCCCATTGGTGAAAGGTAGGACAGCATCACCCCATTGACTCAGGGTTCAGACTTGAGTTTTCTTAACATGGATGACCTGAGGCTGCTGCAGTATGTAGTAAAATTGTGGAGCTCATGCTTAACTAAGACAGAAAGCAAGAAACTGAATTGTAGAAATGTACTTTTCCAGCCATGTCTTTGTGGGGCATGCTGGCTGATGGTGAGAGCTCTCCTCCTCAAGGAGAGATTTAGGGAGCAGTATCAGTGAGCAGGGCCCTTTCATGTCCTTGCCCATACTCCACCCTTGTCCCTGACTTAAGGATAATGGTTTAGGAAAAAAATACTGGGCTATTTCTGGCTTATGAACTAGCATGTTATTTCCTCTGACATTTCCAACCTCACTTGGATTGTTCCTGTTAGTTGATTTTGTATCAAGAAAAGAAAAGGAGTTCCCTCTTTGGCTCTCTCCTGAGGTAATTATCTCCTTGGAGGATAAGTTGGATCCCAGAGGTTTCCAAAATGAGATTGAATCCAGACCTAGAAGATTGGGGATATAGGGAGGGGGGTTAGCCACCCAAAGATTCCACTCTCAATGGGCTTGGACTCTGACTTTTCAGGGTTGAATCCCCTGAGGACTTTGAACTTTCCTTGGAAAAGTTGGCTGCTAAGTCAAATTAGATTATATGGTAAAGAAACAGTTTTTGACTGGAGGATCTCAAAATGATGTGGATTGCTGGAGGCAGGCTTGACCACCTAGACCCATGGTATGTGAACTAAAAGAATGCTGGATCCACTGATTTTTCTACCCCTATTATCCCTCTCTCTGTCTTGACCTCCCTTCCCCCTTTACTGGAAATTTTCTGGGGAAGATGGGAAAAGCATTGTAGAAGGGAATCAGAGAGCTCTCCATTACAACTTAAAAAGCAGAATATATAACTATAAGTTGGTCTTCTTGCCCAAATGTGTGATTTGGACATGGAGGTTACTCTGAGTTCTTGGATTTTATATTAATTGAGATCAAAACTCTGACAGATTTTGCCAAGTCAGAAAAGGCTTTGAGTTTAGGTCCTGTGATAGACTTTGTCTGCTTCCCAAGGACCAACCTTGTAAAATACGGAAAAGGCTCATCACCAGAAAGCTGGCCATTAGACAACTAAGTAAGTAAGTAAATACAGCAACAGATAAGCAGCTAGCATAAAGTACTTTACATATGTTCTTTCTTTTGATCCTCATATCATAGCATCCTCTTTTTTATAAATGAGGACACTGATGTTTAAGAAGTTAAGTGACCTGCCATTGGTTATAGAACTAGAAAATGTCTGGGGGAAGATTTGAATTTAGGTCTTGAATCCTATCCCCACACTCTCCCCACTGTGTCTATTTTGGCCATGGCTACCCACAAAAGAGAAGCCTGACAAATCGCCCTTGTCCTATTTCAGCCACCTCGCACTTTCATGACACCTGTGGTAGAGAGACAGAATAAGGGCAGAGAGGGTGATAACATTCTCACAGTTCTTAGCCTTACCACAAACATTTATTTAACCATTAGTATTCGTAATGTGGAACCCTCATGCAATGACCAATGAGTTGACCCAATACTAGAAGAAACGTAGATTGTCTCTATTGACAGTTGAACCCAAGAGATAAGGAAATCATAAAAGCACAAAAACAAAGACCTAGCATGGACTTCAGAGATCATTGAGTCCAATATTTAGTAATTTTAAAAGTAGCTGCTAAATGGAAGGGCCCCTCCCAGGTTCTCCTCTGAGAGGCAAAGAAATAAGTTGGAGAAATTTTATTTTAACCATCACTAAAAAGCAAGAATGAACATCACTTTAGGGAATGTTTTCCCATTTCTCCTTCCAGTGTTTCTAAGAAACAGCCCTACCAGAAAACAGGAGTTGCTGCAGATGATAGAAACGTAGAAAAATGTTACCAAGAACTTGATAAAATCATCTAAGTCAACATATAGAGGCATACTTCAGAGATATTGTGAGTTTAGTTCTAGATGACTGCAATAAAGTGTCACACATTTCTTTTTGGTTTTCCAGTATATTTAAAAGTTATGTTTATACTATACTGTGATCTATTAAGTATTCAGTGGTATTATGCCTAAAAACATGGTATATCCCATAATTAAAAATACTTTATTGCTAAAAAAAAAAATGCTGTCGTCTGAGCCTTCAGCGAGTGAGAATCTTTTTGCTGATGAAGGGTCTTGCCTCAGTGTTGATGACTGTTGTCTGATCAGGGTAGTGGTTGCTGAAGGGTGGGGTAGCTGTGGTAATTTCTTAAACTAAGACAACAATGAAGTTTACCATATGGATTGATACTTCCTTTCACTTAAACACTTAGACACCGTTGTTTGGTTGTTAATTGGCCTAATTACAATATTGTTGTATCTCAAGGAATAGGGAGACACAGGGAAAGGGAGAGAGTTGGTGGAATGGCCAGTCACTGGAGCAACCAGAACACACACAACATTTATCAATTAAGTTCTCTGTCTATTATTGGTGTGGTTTGTGACTCCCTAAAACAACTACAATAGTAGCATCAAAGATCACTTATCGCAGATAATTATATCACAGATATAATAATAATGAAAAGGTTTGAAATGTTGCAAGAATTGCCAAAGTGTGACAGAGAAATAAGATATGAGCAGATACTGTTGGAAAAATGGCACCAATAGACTTGCATGATGCAGGGTTCTTTCATCCCTGCAAAGTATAACAAAGCAAAGAGCAATAAAACAAAGTATACCTGTACCTCTTTACTCAGTGACTTCAGTATGAAGCTGGAAATAGGGGTAGAAGGACAAAATTATGTTGGAAAATACAGTTTAGCATTAAAAAATGGAAGGAACCAGAATGATCTACTACTCAAAAGCTTCATGAAATGCAGCATGATTACTTTCTTTGAAAGGAGGCTTGAAATATGGTGGATGTGTTGAGCACCCAATGACACCCCCCCTGCAAAAAAAAAAGTGAAACTGACTACATTTTAAGAGACAGGAAAAAATTAGTTACTGATATGAGTCATTTCAGAATCAGTTGTTGATGTGCAATCAGATCAGAAGCTAATTAGAGCAAAGGGCAAAATCAATACTAAATTAGAAGAAAGGATAAAGATGAGAAGAAACTGCAGTAATTACTTCAATAACAACCTGGCATGTTTAAGTATGTTGTCAACTTAAGGAAATTAGAAATGGACATGAGGGTGGGATGGAAGGATGCACTGACAATCACCATTTCTTTAAGAAATGTAACTGATGCAAAACAGAAGGAAGACAGAGGAAACCCTCCCATCCCCAGAAACTACCTCAGCCAGAAAACACTTTATCTATTTGTCATGAATAGAAGCCTGGCAGTCAAGGGCTAGTTAAATCCATTTAGAATTCAGACTTATCTGCAAGACATGACAGGAAGATGGTGGAAGATCAAAAGCCTTATGCCATTACAAGGTGGGGAGAGGGAGAATAATTGAAGAGAAAATAAGCCTGTAGAGAACCTGGTATGACAGTTAACAAAACTAGTCATTCCTAAAACACTTGTAGAGGCAATTGGTTAAAGGACAACATTTAGAATGAGAAGGAACAGATCTTCTGGATTTTATATATTGGAATATCCTCATTGACTAAGATAGAACCATCATAATGGGATATTTTCCCCCATGAAGTACTCGGTTCTTATCTAGAGAAGTGATGACACTTAAGATCAAATTGAAGGGGTGGAGCCAAGGTGGCTAATTAGAGGTAACTCAGATGATATCTCTCAACATATACCTCCAAACAACTTTAAAATAATACCTCAAATAAATTTTTGCAGCTTCAGAGTCAACAAAAGGTTGGGGTAAAATATTTTCTGGCATAAGAATACTTAGGTGGTCAGCAAGAGAAGATTGTAACACTGGAGTGGGAGCCTATCCAGAGCCCACGTATACAGTGACAGAGTTGCAGCTGTAGTGGCAGTAGCAATTTTGGGAGCTTTCAGTCCAAGATAGTAAGAGGTTCAGGCAACTAGTCAGAAAAGAGATTACAGGGGAGCATTTGCTTTCAGTACCTACAGCTGGAACTGATTGGGCAACTCTGTTGGATGTGTGTGTGTGTTCTGGGTTGAAGTTATGGAGTGGAAACAAGTGCTAGTGATTGTTACTACATGGTGCCAAGGGCCCTTCCTGGGTAAAGACGAGAATGGAGACTAAGAGAGCAGTGACCCCACCCCTCCCAGGATCATACCACCTTGGAAACTTGCAGACCTCCAGAACTAGCTCTGAAAATAGCAATAAGAAAAGAAAAACTTAAAGCTTGTCGTAATGCACCCCCCACTACCCCCAGAGGAGCAGAGCCCAACTTTATCATAAAGTTCCAAAGTCAAGAAGTAGGCTGGAAAAATGAGCAAACAATGAAAAAAGGACTTTAACCATAAAAAGCTACAGTGGTGGCAGGGAAGACCAAAACATAAACTCAGAAGAAGACAGCAATGTGTAAACATCTATGAAGTCTCAAAGAAAAATGCTAATTGGACCCAAACTCTGAATAAGAATTTCTGGAAGAACTAAAGAAAGAGATAAGAGTGATAGAGGTAAAATTGGGGAAAGAAATGAGAGTAGTGCATGAAAATTATGAAAAAAAAAAAGCTGAAAGAACAAAAAAAAAAAAAAACTGAAGAAAACAACGCCCTAAAAAATAAAATTGGTCTAATGATAAAAGAGGCCCCGAAAGTTCCTGAAGAAAAAGCAGAATAGACCAAGTGAAACAGTAGGTACAAAAACTTTACTGAAGAAAAGTATTTCTTAAAAATTAGAATTTGGCAAGTGGAAACTAATTATTGTATGAGACTTCAAGAAACAATAAAACAGTCTACAGAATGAAAAAAAAGATTATGTGAAATATCTCATTGAAAAAACAACTGACCTAAAAAAAATATTGAAAAAACAACTGACCTAAAAAAAATATTGAGGAGAGATATTTTTAATAGCATCTTATTTTTTCTAGTTAAAGTAAATTTTTAGCATACATTTTTATAAAATTTTGAGTTCCAAATTTTCTCCCTCCTCCCCTCCCAAAGACAGTAAGCAAATTGATATAGATTATATATGTGCAATCATGTAAAGCATATCTCCACATTAGTCATGTTCTGAAAGAAACAGAACAAAATGGGAAAAAGATACAAAAAATCAAGTGAAAATAGTTTCTATCTGCCTTCAGACTCCATCAGTTCTTTCTCTAGATGTTGATAGCATTTTTCATCCTGTCTTTCTTTATTGTCTTGGAGAGAGGAGCTATAATCATAGTTGATCATCATACAATGTTGCAATTATTGCATAATAATAATTGTGTGTTTGAGTAGAGACAGTTTAAAAATCATTGGACTACCTGAAAGCCATGATCAAAGAAAGAGCCTAGACATTTTATTTCAAGAAATTATCAAGAAAAATTGCCCCAATATCTTAAATGCAGATGGTAAAATAAATATTGAAAGAATCCACCGATCATAGAGATCACAGAGGATCCACAGAGATCCCTAAATGAAAACTCCCAGGAATATTATAGTCAAATTCCAGAACTCCCAGGAAAAAGAAAAAATAGTTCAAGCAGCAAGAAACAAATATTTCAAATATTATGAACCACAATTGGGTTCACACAAGATTTAGCAACTTCAACATTAATAAAAGCAGAAAGCTTGGAATATAATATTCTGGAAGGCAGAGGAGCTAGAATCATAATCAAGAATCACCTACCCAGCAAAACTAAACATAAACCTTCAGGAGAAAAGAAAAAAAAGGATATTTAATGAAATAGAGTACTTTAAAGCATTCTTGATGAAAAGACTAGAGCTGAATAGAAAATTTGACATTAAAAAGCAAGACTTAAGAGAAGCTTAAAAAGAGTTAAATATAAAGGGTCTCAAGAAAGTTAAACTGTTTATGTTCTTGTATGGGAAGATGAAACATGTAACTTAATAATTTTATCATTGTTAGGGTAGTTAAAGGGCAATCATGTACATAGTGTTAGCAATGTTGTGATGATGATTAACTGTGGAAGATTTGACTGCTCTGATCAATAGAATGATCCAGGATAATTCCAAAGAGCTCATGATGAAATAATGCTATCTACCTCAAGAAAGGGAATTGATGAACTCTGAGTGGAAATTGAAGTATACTTTTCTCACTTTCTTTTTCTTTTTGAAATATGGCTAATATGGAAATATGTTTTGCATGATTTCACATGCATAATTTTTATCTTTTTGCTTATTTTCTCAATGGGTAGATTGGTGGGAAAGTTTGAATTAATAATTCTAAATTTAAAAAGAAAAATGCTAAAAATAAATAATAAATTAAAAATAATTTTAAAATGAACAGATTGATGGGGGAAAAAATAATCAAATTGGGAAGAAAAACTGGACCCTACCAAGATATGCAAAATGATTTTTTATTGTTTTTTTAAGTCAATAAAAGACACAGTGGGGTCTAACACTCTCTACAACCTCTCAGTTACTATGTAACTGCTGTGTAGATGTTATTTGCTAGAGAAAGTTGTATACAGAAGTCTACATATTTGCTTTTCATGTTTTCACCAAGGATATACTTTATGAATTCATGCATAAACCATTCTCATTAAGACCTTACAGCAAAGAAGTAGGTAGATGCATTGGCACATGTTGGGGTCTTCCCAGTCACCTTATAAGGGGAATCTTTTGTCATCTTTTCCATTTTTATGCATTATTTCCTTCTCTGAGCTGCTTTAAATATTAATCTCTAAGAGATGTTAAAATTGTGTTCTCTGCAATGGATTTTCAGAGAATTGTATGGATCTCAAATTTTTGAGACATTTATAAAATGAATGACTTGTTTTTAGAAGAATTATTGAAAGACAAGAATGACCATCTCAAAGGATGAGAAGGGAAAGAGGAACTGTGGTCTCTCACATTGATGGAAGCACACATCGCTTGGGATGTTAAAGGAAGTCTTTTTTGCCCATATTCTGTAATGATCAATGCCTAAGAAGAACCTTTTACACTTGCTTCTATATCTCTTATCTCAACCTTTCAATCTTGTATCCATTGTGAAGTAGAGACAGGTAGCTTGTTCCCTCTGCCCCACCTCTATCCCTCAGTTGATAAGTGGTATGATTGAGGATTTGGCAGATAAAGTTACTTGTCCAAGGTCATACAGCTTATTAATATCACAGCCAGGACTAGAACTGAGATCTGATTTCATGAGTTATAGTCAGCTCTATAGCCTACAATCAATATTCAATGGAATTCAATTTAATTATCATTTATTAAGCAATAACTCTGTGTAAGACACTGTATCAGGTACTGGGTATACAGCAATGAAAACAACACAATTTCTGCCCTCAAGCACAGGTCCTTTACCATTTTGACCCCTGAGTTTAATTCTAGTGCCTTCCCTCTGTAATTATTTCCTATTTATCCTGTATATAGCTTATTTGTACATATTTATTTGTAAGTTGTTACTCCTATTAGATTGTGAACTCCCCAGGAGCAAAAATGGCTTTTTGCCTTTCTTTGTATCGCCAACACTTAGCACAGGGTCTGACACATAATAGTTATTCAGTAAATACCTACTGACTTACTGACTTACAATCTGCTATGGGGTGCAGTTGGGTAGAGAGAGAAAGATATAAGGTATACAAAGATAACTTGACACAATCCTCAGTAGTTTTCCTAGGACTTAGACCTAGATGGGGCATTCGTGATCATCCAGTCTGACTTTTCAGGCAAAAGGAGACCAGACTTGCCTGAGGTTATATAGCTCATTAGTAGCAAAGCTCCTGTTGGAATCCAGGTCCTTTGACTCAAAATCTGGTGTTTTTGACACGGCAGGTGTTCAGATAAATTTTACATCTTAGTAAAAACCTTTGCTGAGAAGTTCATTGAAAATTATCCCCCAAAGGTCCTTTCTTGAAAATGTTCTGCATGTGCCTTGTTAAGGGGAGGAGGCTAAGTGGCGTGGTGAGTTAAGTCTCCTTCCCTTGTAGCCCTGTTGGGCCAGCAGCTCATTCAACTGTTACTAAGTTGGTATGTTTTTCCTGTTTTCTTGGCTTCCTAGAGAAGTGGGATCAGCGTGTGATCTCTGTCTGGAAGGGAGAGTCCTGGTTCAGTACGCCTTCAATGCCTCCTCACCCATGCCATGTGATCCATCAGGGCACTGGAGCCCCAGAGAAGCAGAAGGTAAGAGAGATGGGGCGAGACTGATGATGTAGAAAGAGAGCCAAGGAAATGCCAGCCAACTCCACTGTCCCCGGGAAGGGGAAAACTTAACTTTGACTCGTGATAGAGAAGAGAAAGGAAACCAGGAAAAGGAGAGGAGAACTGTATGTAGAATATTTATCTCTCAAAGGCGCTTAATGTAAAAATGAGAGAAGGATTCAGAAATTCTAAGCAAATTCATTTGAAATGTAAAACAAGAAACATTCCCGGGCAAACATTCTTCTATCTGACTTTCATAAGAACATAGGTTGTGGATGACAGGTGGAAGTCATCTTGTCTAGGTTCTCCCATAATACAGGAATACCTGAGAGATCCATCCTTTGCTTGAACACTTCCAGGGATGGGGAGCTCACTGTCCAACAATGTCTCTTCTATTTTAGATAGATTTAATAGCTAGATTATTTTCCCCCTTGTATTCAACTAAATTCTGCCTCTCCACACCTTCTAGCTATTGATTCTAATTCTGACCACTGAACACAGCAGAAGAAGTCTAATCCTGCCATCTACATGGTATTTCTTGAGATATTTCACAGGTTTCATAGGAGATGGAATCGGAAGAGACCTGAAATCATGTTCATGACTAATCTTTATCCTCACCCCTACTCCCAGTTAGTATTCATTTGTTTAGACCACGAGTTATTTATTCTTTCATCTGTTCTTCTGGTAGCCACCTCACAATCCTGGCCATTCCTCTGAAGATGAGCTCTAGTGCATCATTACCCCTTCTAAAATGAACCTCATCTTCTACGACTGGCTCATCATTACAGTACGTGGTATGGAATTCTAAATCCTAGGATTTTGTGTGTTGACTCAGCTCTACAAAGGAACCCAGAAGATCAAGGGTTTTCCCTCAGGATATTTAAATTTAGTTCCACCAGACCTGGGAAGACATTGCTCTTTTTTAGTGCATCCTGTGATAGGTTCTATGCTTAGTTCAGCTGTGTCCCTTTAATATTCTTGAAAAATATAAAATTTTCCATGAAATAAATACTATTCTTTGTTTCCTGAATCATTTTCATGTTATTTATGTCAGAATAGTTAAGGTTTTAGCTTTTCCCACTGAATATAATTTCCCCAATCAATCAGCAATTCCAGTTTCATTAGTGGTAGAGTAGATATAGCTTAAAGGATATGGGTTTTTATTTGGTAGTATTACTAACTATAATATCTTGGGCAGTCCCTTACCATCTCTGGTGCCCAGTTTTCTCATTTATGAAATGAAGAAATGGGACTAGATCACCTTTCAGAACCTTTTCAGTTCTCACATTTTATGTTTGAGGTCCCTTTCTTCTAATTCAATAGTCTACATACTGCATTTTAACATTCTTGGTATCCTCTGAGTGCTAATGTTCTGTGTTCTGAGGATTTTTCCATTGCTAATATTCTATGTTCTTTATTGTAAGCTCAACTTTCACTTAAATTTCTGCCCTGGTCATTGTGGAGTTCAATGTATACTTTCACCTTCCTTCCCTTTGAAAGCATTTGATGACATTGTTAATTTTCTCTGACTAACAAGTAAATAGAGAGCATGAGCCAGCAGATTACTCATCTCTACCTCCTGGGACCCTCCCTACTGATGACCAATTTCTTAAGCATGAAACAAAAGAAGAAAGTGCATTATACTCACGTGGAGGGGGTGGGATTCCAGCCTATGCGCAATAGGCAAGCTAGACTTGACGTCCTTCAGAATCTGATTAACCTTATCTCATCACTGCAGATGTCATTAGTGGTCATAAAGTTACCCAACCTTTTTGTGGTCCTATCCATTATGATGCATATTTAAAGAAATTAGGAAAAATTAAGGAGGAGAATGATGTAAAGAAATCATTGATTGTGCTATCTGACCCCACATCTTGAAAAAAGCACTATTTTTCATAACGTGTGATTACACAAAACTACAACTATAGTTCCACCTACGCTACCAGCCTTTGTAGTATTGCAGCAGCATGCTCTTCAGAAATTGACCCTCTTCACAGATGAGAACTCAAGAATTCTCAGGGCAGAAACTACAAATGTTTCATGCAGTCATCGAACTTAAGGCTTATGGAGGTCATCCAGAGAATGGCATAGCAGAAAGACCCTGGATTTGTTTTCAGTGGATTTGGATTTGAATTCAAACTCTGATATTTAGTTTTTATTACAATAGCTTTTTAAAAATTATTAATTTATTTGTTTTCTACAATCTTATCTGTATCCATTCTGGGACAAGTGTCAATCTCATTAAGCCTCCCATTCCTCCCCTATTCAATAAGAGACTTGGGCTAGAATCTTTATTTAGGATTGGAAGGAGAACTTAAGCTAATGTGTCATTTTACAGCTAAGGAAATTGAGATTCTTTGCCCAAGGTCAAAGATATTAGGTAACAGAGTCACTATTTAAACTGTGGACCTCTAACCTCAGACCTATACTCTTTCCATGATTCCACTGCTTTTCTAAAGTCTCTTTCAGTTAAAAATTCCATCATTCTATATGACACAGATAGCTAGCTGGCATAGTGGATAGAGTGTTGGACCTAGAGTCAGGGAGACCTGAATTCAAATGCCACTTCAGATACCTACTAGCTTGTGACCTTGGATCAATCATTTAACTGCTGTCTGCCTCAATTTCCTCATTTATTAAAAAAAAAAAAAAGGTGTATGTTTGTGTGGGGATAACAATAGTAACTAATTCCCAGGGTTGCTGTGAGATTACATGAGATAATATTTGTAAAGTACTTTGCTAAATTTAAAGTGCTGTGTAAATGCCAACTAATACTATTACAGGTAAGTTCATTCACTCATTAATTCTTAGCATTTTTAAACCTTTATAAAGGCATACATAATAAATTGAAAAGGCACCCTCTAAAAACTTATAATCTGATGCAGATGAGATCATACATATATCAAGCAACATAACTATACAATTACATAATATTGGTTCCAAAGTGTCGAGATGGTTTATTGAGGTTGACCATACAGAGAAAAAGAAAAAGATAGTTTTAGAGAATGACCCCATGTGGGGAAGGTGAGGATGGACAAGATGACCTCATATGTTTCTTTCCACTCCATTGTTTGTAATACTGGCTACTCTGTCTTCCCAGCATCTCCAGTCCAAGTAGAAAATATCTTCTATGCTCACTTGGTCCTTTCTTGAGAATTTATCTTTTCTAGGCTTTCCTTGGCTTTTTATCCACCACTGTAGTGTCAAAGGCTGTTGTCTTGAAAGCGGAGGAGGGTGGGTATCATAAAGATTCATTAACTTTTCCCCTTTTTCCTTTTTCTTTGATAGGGAGAGGGGAGTATACTGTTCTATAGAAAGTTTTTGTACTGCTGCTGGGGTTTTGGGAAGATTTGAAGCCATGAGAGGAGAGGAATGGAAGATTTGGTCATTCACTTTAACATGAGTCATATACTTTGAATGTATGGTGATTCATCTATAATCTTTTTTTTTTCCTTGGGGGGGTAGCAGAAGGCAGATTTTCCAATTTGTAACAAAACTCTTCTCTTTTTAATTTCCTTCCCATTCTTTCCTCCTCTCCCCACCCCAGACTGGAGAAGGTCCACCCTCTTATAAGTACTATCAGAGCCTTTAAGAACTTATTTATATATCAGTCAGAATGGTGCCAACAGTATTGTTCTCTCCTCTCTTTTCCATAGGTCACCCAGATGTAGAGCAGCCCTGCAAGTCAAGCGTCCGAACATGGAGCCCCAATTCTGCTGTTAATCATCACACAGTTCCCCCAGCCTGCCCAGAGCCCCAGGGATGCTACCTAGAACTGGAATTCCAATACCCACTGATTCCTGAGTCACTCACTATATGGGTGACACTTGTCTCCACAGACTGGGACTCTAGTGGGGCTGTAAATGATATCAAACTGTTGACTCTGAGTGGAAAGAACATCTCACTGGGACCACAGAATATCTTCTGTGATATCCCACTGACCATCAAGATCCGGGATGTTGGTGAAGAGGTGTATGGCATCCAGATCTACACCCTGGATGAACACCTAGAAATTGATGCAGCCATGCTGACCTCTATCCCTGAGAGTCCCCTGTGTCTGGACTGTAAGCCCCTCAAGTACAAAGTTCTCCGGGATCCACCATTCCAGTCTGATATCCCCATTGTCATCTCTAACCTCAACAGAAGATACATAGATATGTAAGTCTGGGCCTCCTAGAAGGTTGGCAAAGTGGGACAAAAGGGTGGGGGAAATGGGGAAAGTGGGGATAGTTGTAGAGAGCCTAGGATGAACCGAAAGGACTGTAATTATGCTAAAAAATTATTATCTCCATTTTATAGAGAGAGAAGTTAAGATCTAGAAAGGTTAACTTGCCCAAAACATACTTAAAATGGTCCAATGAGCTTGTTGCTTATAAACCCAAACCAGTCTATTGAACCTGCAATACTAGAGAAGAAAGTGGTAAAAGGAGAACAAACTAAAAAGGGATTGTCAGAGGAGAGAGGTACCATGAAGTTGCAAAGATGTTAACTTATTAGCTGAATTTGAACAGGCCATTTCTGCTCTCTGTTTCTTCATTTTCTCATCCATAAAATGGGAGGTAGACTCAGTGGTCTCTAAGTTCCCTTCTAATACTAATATTCTGGGATTCTAAATGGTTCTTTTTGGATAGTCTGTTTCAACACCTCAGGGAAATCTCTTCTATCCACTTAACATCCTCTTTCAGATAACACTTATTCCCATGGAGATTTTCCATTTTATTTCTTCAACTATTCTTCTACACAAGAAAGGACATGTTAAAACTTCATTCTAATACTATTCCTGTAAGCCATGAAAAGGGATCACTTTATAATTAAGAACACTTCAAATGAGGCTCCTTCATAGACTCAGATTCCTATACTTTGAACCCACCCCAGTGATCATCTGGTACAAGCCTTAACAAAAGCATTAATTCCCTTTACTGAACCCCCATTGAACAGCTATTTGGCCTTTGCTAGAAGACCTCTAGGGACAGAAAACTCATTGCCTTATGAGGCAGCCCAAGCCTTTTTCAACCTCATCTTGACTTTTACAGAAATCTTCCTGAAATCAGTCTTAGTGGTTTCCAGATTATAGATATGTCAATAATTAAACATACTTGAATGTGATATGAGATGAACCTGTCTTGTTCCAAATTTCACTTTTCTAGTAAAGAGGGCTCTGGGGAATCAGTTAAAGGGTAAACCATCAACCCAGTTTAATCACCAGCTAACAAATATTTATTAAATGTCTCTTATGTTGGAGGTTCTATACCAGGTCTGAAAGATACAATGCAGTGTTGAGTGTTGCCCCTGTCTCCAAGGAGCTTACGCATTGGTTGGAACACGTTTACATGTTTGGTTTTTATAAATAAATGCATACATATATACACATACATACTCATATATATACACATATTTTGTATATATGCTTATACACGCATACACACTCATATATATACTTACATATAGATGTACATACATACATATACATCCATATAGATGTACATACACATATATACACACATGCTCATATATGCATATATGGACATATATACACATACACATTCATATATATATACATACACGCAGATATACACACACATATACATGCATATATACTCATATATACACATATATACTCATATATATACGCACAGATATACATACGCATAAACACTCATATATACATACACATATTTACACATACACAGTCATAAATATACATACACAGATATAAAAACATACATATACACATAGATACTCATTTATATATACACACAAATACATGCACACACATATTCATATGTGCACATATATATGTAAACACATACATACACACATATATACACTCATATATACATATACACAGATAGATACATATATGTGTATGTAGTTGTGTGTATATACATTATAAATATATGACATGAATATGTAAAATCAAACATATTATATCAACTGTATAAAACAACTAATGATATGAGACGATATAATAAATGCCATGATCATGGATGACATTAAAGATCATGGAAATTCATGGTCTTGGAAACTCTGCCATTCAATAGTTGTCTAGAAGAACTGGAAGTATTTAACCTTAAGGAAAGAAGATTTTGAGGGACAAAGTAATTATCTTCAAGTTTTTGAGTGATGATGGAAAAGAGATTAGACTTAGAATTATGAGATTTTTGAGCTGAAGGTATCTTATAGATAATCAGAGCCCCACTCCCTAAACCCCACCCCGAGGTGAGTTACCTAAGGTTACATAAAGAGTAAGTGCAGAACCAGACTTCTGCTGCCCAGTCAGTGTTCTTTCTTCTATACCATGCTTCCTCCCTCCTCTGTTTGACTTTAGAAGGCAAAATTATAAGTTATTGGGAGACAGATTGTGGCTTGAAGGAAGGATAAATAGCCTAACAATGAAAAGTGGTCAGAAGTGAGATGGATTGCCTCAGAGTGTGAGTTCCCCTTTCTTGGAGATCTCCAAGTGGCATCTAGGTGATCTTTTCATAAGGATGCTGGAAGTATTTCTATTCATATCTGAGTTGGACAAGATGAGTTCTCTACAGCCCTTTCCAGTTTTGAGTTTGGGGATTCTAGGAAGGGGAAAGGGGGAACAGTGTGCTGTATGTGAGAGAAGGTTATTTTACATCTTATATTTGACCACTCATAGATAACTCAGAAAGAAGGTGAACCTTGAATTGGACAAGAGGTGACAGGGTAGATAGGCTTTCTGTCTGGTAGGAGAGTTCCCTACTGGCTTTGTCCTTGAGTCCCTCTGTGATCTGGAGTCCCTTCTGTTCCCCTGGCTTCAATTTCCTCATCTGTAAAATGAAACGGTTGCATTAGGTGATATCTTCCAGCTTAAATCATATCCTACTAAGGATGAGAAGGCTTGAGACAGGCAGCTAAGACAGAAGAGGCCCTTCCTGGCAGAAGAAGCATCATGATCAAGTACAAAGAGGAGAGAGTGAGTAGTGTGTTTGAGGACAGTGTGGAGACTTCTTTGGCAGAAATCTAAAGTTTGTTTTGGGGTGTATAATTTTTATGCTCTCATTTTATTTCAATATACTAGTTACTTTAAGTCCCCAGTCTTGGTTCCTTGGCCTTCCTGGAGCAGTGTGAGGCCAGCCCTGAAGTCTCTTTGTGCCAGGAGAGTAGAAAGCACTTTGTTGAAAGGGTCATCCCAGTTCTTCTCAAAGTAATGCCAAAATGTGTGGAACATCATTGCAGTTTTAATAAGCTATGTTTCATAGGGGTTCTGTGGAGGAATATCCAGGGGATAGGACTCCTGTTCAAGTCAGCAAGTAAAACAGACAGTTGGGAAAATTGAAAAATGACCCAGTCCTTCATGAGCTTCTAACTCATGGCCAGCAGAATCCCATACAGAGCGGGTAGAAAGTGAAATGACTCTGTGATCGACTGGATCCCATGGAAGGGAGGTGTTTGCTTCTTGTTTTTTTGTTTTTCTTGTCTTCAGTTCCAGGAGAGGTCATAGGGCAGCCAGGACAGTAAGGAACTTATGGTAAGAACTCAGGAATGTCATGATGAAGTGGTGAAGCACTTCCATCGGAGGTGAGGTCTTGCCATGGCACTGGAGGTCTTGGCAACCTGAATTCTAGTCCTGTATAAGCATAAACAAGTCACTTCTTCTTGCTGGACCTTGTCTTTCTCAGCTGTGTAATGAAGGAGTTGAACTAGATGAGTTTTAGGTACCTATTATTCCTTCCTGCTCTACAATCCATGTTCTAAGGCCGCTTCTATCTCTACCATTTGGTGCTTTTTATCGTACTATTCTATGTTCTCAGCTCACTCCCTTGGTTCCATGATCCCTTCCGTCTCTAATGGTTTATGTTCAATGATCTGAAACTGAAAGCTATTCCACTTCCTCCCCAAACCACTACTACACAGAGATGTGCTTATGTGGCCATTCAGCCCCAAGGGATTTCTTTCCTTCATCTTTATCTGTGTTTGGTCATGGATAGCACATTCAAAATCTCTGAGTTCCTCTTGGCTCGTCATCTGGATTGTTCTTTGAATCTCCGAATAAATGAAACTCGGCATTCCAAAGAGATCGAGCATTCCAGCTTTTTTATCTCTTGGTAATTTGAGTTATAAACCCCAACACAAATACCTTTTATATGTGTATGTGTGTGTATATATAAAACTGCTCTCGCATTTTTTCCATATCGAATAAACTGGCGCTCACACAAGTTCTATATAAAGACATTTTGAGAAGAGAGGAAAAAAAATGAAATGCTTTTCTTTCCTCCCCAAGCCTCCCATCTCATCCCATGATTCCCTTTGACATTTTCCTTCATTTTTTCCCCTAATGAAAATATTTATTCCTTCAGTTATCTGTGTGAGAAATTGTTCACCAAGGTGTGGCACTGGAGGGAGAAACTCCCATGGTCACCATTTGGAAGCCTCAAGGAGTTAAGATTTTGATTTTTGTGAGGGAGGCAGGGTGCAGAGGAAGAAATCCAGACCTTTTCCCTTGAAAGAGGGCTCTCAGCAAGGCAGAGAAAGACACTGTCAGAGGGAGAGATTAAACATTCTCTCTCTGGGGAAGGGGGATGAGTGAGTCTTCATATGCAGAGATCACAACCGAAATCTTTGAAGAGACAAGGGGAAGAGAGGAATGAGAAGAGAATAAGCACTTATAAGGCACCTACTGTATGCCAGGTACTGCACTAAGTGCTTTTAACAAGTATTGTCCCATTTGATCCTCATGGCAGCCCTATGGACTAGGTAGGTGCTATTATCATCTCCACTTTGTAGTTGGAATAACAGACAAAGTGAGTTTAAGTGACTTGTCCAGGGTCACATAGTAAGTATCTGAGGCTGGATTTGAACTCAGGCCTTCTCGATTCCAGGTCCACTGCATCAGAAAGGGAATGGGAAAAATTTCCCTTACTCTCCTCAGAAGTATGTAGGCAGATATAACTTTAGGAAAAGTTACCATCCAGTAGAGAGCCATCACCTCCAAATTCAAATAGAACAGTGAGCATCTTCTTGCTTCTTTCTCTAGGCTAATACCTTGCCTTCTTTAGGGACCTTACATTTACTTATATTCACATCATCTTCCCCACTAGAATATAAACTCCTTCATGGACTTTTTGTTTTATTTGCCCTGTATTCCCAGCATTTTACATAATTATATGTGGTGTATGCTTAATAATTGTTTTTTTGATTTGTTGACAAGAAGTACTAATAAGAACTAGAAGTAGGAGAGTTTAGGATCATATGGCCTGATCATTGCCTTTAATTTTGTTTTTAAATACGATTTGTTGATGCTTTCTTTTGTTTTTAATTTATATGCATTTCTAAATATATACTTTTCTAGTCAGATAGCTTTACATTGTAACAAAGATCTTTAAAAAGAAAAAAAGAAATATTCTGCAAAACCAATCAATACATTGACTGTGTCTGACATTGTATACAACATTTCATACCCATAGTCCTCTACCTCTCAAATGAAGGGAATGGAGTTCATTTCTAATTGTTGAAAAATTAATATTCTTTTGTAATGTTCTAAGTGACAAACGCATTTTTGATTCCTCAGACCCTAGGGATTTCAAGGTAAAATATGATGCATGTCCAACACTGATTTCATCATCTTTCTTTCCGAGCTAGCTTTTCCTTCTAGCTTCTCTATAACAATGAATTTCACCACCATCTTTCCAGTCACCTAGACTCATAGCCTTGAGATCATCTTTTACTCTTCTCTTTTCCTCACTTCTAATGTAATTCTTTGTCAACTTTTGTCATTTGTCTCATTTGGGTAATCATTAGAGTTAAGATGCCTGGTTTAACCTCAGATCTTCATAGCCTGTTTTTTCCCTGTGACTTAAATTGTGTAAATTTGGACAAGTAATTTAATCTTAGCTCACTTCTCTGTGCCTCATTCTCCTTAATGAGCAGATTGGGCTGTATAATCCTCCCTACAATAAATCCCTTCCTCTTCTAAATCTTAAGATACTTATTTGTGCCCCTGCGACTTTGGGCTCTCACATTTTTCCTTTTTTCTCTTCAAAACTACTCTTATTCAAGCCTAGAACTCTTCTTGCTCACAATATTGCTAATAACCTCATAACTGATCTTCCCTGAAGTCCTGTTAAACTATTTACCATCCTGCCTACCACTCACACTACTGCCCAATTCATGTTCTTCTGAATTGTTTGAGCCTAAAAACCTCCGTAATCTCTCATTGCCTACCAGATCAAGCCCACCTTCTGGGTACCAGACACTATACACACATGTGTGTATGTATATGTGCTAAGGATATACACACATATTTACAAATACACAAATACATGCACACACCATATAAACACATATATACACAGTACATTGTAACACATGCACATGTGTGCATGTATGAATACATGCATGTATACACATATTCACACTACTTATATACATGTATACACTACACACAATTTATATATAAGTAGTTTGTATATGCATACACATATGTGTGTATGTATACACACATATCCATACATGTATATATACACATATAGGTATGTGTGTGTATATATGTATGTATGTATGTGGTGTAGGTGGGTGTGTGCCCATCACCCTGGCTTTGAAAGCCCAGCACAATCTGATATCATTCTGTCTTTCTAACTTCTTCTCATCCTATTCTACATTCCAGCCAAACTGAACTCATTTTCATTACCTAATCTTTTCCTCATCTCTTCAGTTTCCTTGCCATTATTTATACTTTACCCCATGCCTGAAGCCGATTCCCTCTTTGCTGCCTTTTCCATTTATTGATGTCCATTCAGGCTACCTGCTCTTGAAGGTTTCTTTGACTCACTCTAGTGAAAGTAATTATTTCTATTTAAATTTCTCATAGCATTCTGCCCGAATTTCTTCATTGTATTTTCCTCTCTGCCTTGTGTGCTAGTGTGGTGATTCTTGTTTTAGTTTTATGGCTGTGTTTATTCTTTTTGCTGTTTTTCCTCCCATTTGATTATAACTCCCTTGATAGAAGAGTCTGTTCCCACTATCTTTTTATCCCTGGAGCTGAGGACAAGGCCTTGTACATAGCATTTGTTAAGTGAATGAATGAATGAATGAATGAATGAATGAATGAATGAATGAATGATTTGCCCTTGGACTCCTCTGGAGAATTATGCAATGAGTTACATAATATATACACCTCATTCACTCACAATCTCTTTTAATAGAGATGAAATCTAAATCTGAGAAGTACAAACCACTTGGCCAACCTCTAGGAACAGTCATCAGCTCAACTGGGATTAGAACTCATCTCTTCCTGACTCCAGTGGTGAATTCA
The DNA here is from genome assembly GCA_023548195.1 of Bettongia penicillata ogilbyi. Taxonomy (NCBI): domain Eukaryota; kingdom Metazoa; phylum Chordata; class Mammalia; order Diprotodontia; family Potoroidae; genus Bettongia; species Bettongia penicillata. The sequence goes on along the minus strand of JAJHZJ010000039.1, from coordinate 2,813,215 downwards.
GACCACCAGCCCACGCATCAGCTCCTGTGACTTACCCACATGCCTCTGGAACAAATGGATGCCTTCCTGCTCTGTTGCGCAGCCAGTTCCTTGTGGCTCTGGCTGAAGAGTCAGGCAGGGGAGCTTTTGTTTCCCTGGTTAACTATATCACACTCTTGCACTGAGGGGAATGATTTTTGTTTGTTTGCTTTGCCTGGGGTTGACCCACAGAAACATAGATCCTTACATGATCCTGAAAATTAAAGCCCTTGGATGTGTCAGAGCCAAAGAACATCCCTGTGCTTGTGGAAGCTCTGTAGCCCAGAGGCCACATAATCAGGAGCTGATTTTCCTTCTAGGAGCAGAGCTTCTTTCCAGCTCAATAACTGTGTTTCTCCCCCATGTAGCCTTCTTTCCCCTCCCCACTGCCACTATGGCCCATGAGCTTTCTTAAAGAAAAGACACTGGCTCTCCTCCCTGCTAAGACAAGAAAAGAGTCCATGTCTAAGACATCATTTTCCCCAGTCTAGTAATGAAGCCCTCATTGTCCTAGAGTCCTAGAATCTTGATGTTGGAAAGGATCTCAAGGAGGTCACCTCATCCAACCCTCACTCTATGAACTCCTCTGAATAGTTCTTGCCTTGCTAATGACTCACTTAAACCACAGCACCTAGAATTAAGCATAAAATCGTACCATCCCTGAGTACACTTTATGTACTCTATTCAGTTACACAAGTAATCAATATTTTCAACACCTGGAGTATAGTTATTATTAGCTATTAGTTCCTTGGTATAGGAACTCCCTTGGCTAGCCCATCTATTATTTTAGTAGAATAATTCTTAGGGAATTGCCTGAAGTACTTAGTGGCACATTTGAAGAGAGCCCTGGGATTAGAGTCAAGGAAACCTCAGTTCAGATCTGGCCTCAGACACTTACCAGCTGTATGACCCTTGGCAAGTCATTTAACCTCTGTTTGCCTTTAGTTTCCTCAACTCTAAAATGTGGATAATAATAGCATCTATCCCTCAGTGTTGTTGTGAACATCAGATGAGATATTTATAAAAAAAGCACTTAGCACAGTATCTGCCACATAATGGGCATGATATAAATGTTTATTCTCTCTCCTTTCCTTTCTCTTCCCTGGGTCACAAGGAGTTTAAGTGAATTTCCTATAATTGTGCAAGTAATAAGTGCCAGTGACAATATTTGAACCGAATCCTCCTCATGCCAAATCCAACATTTTTCTGCTATGCCACATTTCCCCTCTTTTGTGGAAATTAGATTTCTGTTAGTGCAACTGTTTACGTAGACCTGTTCCTTTGTATTCATTTATCTACTTTTTTATTAGAAAAGTGCTATTTTATATCTAGATACTCATTTGCTTTTTTGAGTGGTCTAGACTATACCGGTTTGTATATATCTTCTCTTTATCTTGCTAGTTGCCATTCCTTTGTTTTCCTACCTGATGACAAGAGTTTCAGAATCTCAGAATTGGAAGGAATTTCAGAGGTCATCCAGTCCAGAGGTACTAAACTCATAGACCTCAGACCACAGATGACCTATAAAACTCATAGGTGAAACTCTAAAGTATGGTCCATACCAGATTAAGATGTAATCAGGAAATGATTAACAAAAGAAATGAAAATGTAATAAAACAAATAATGTTAATTTGTGGTTTTCTAAGTCAATATCCATCCCTGCCAGAATCGCTTTCTGTTTGAGTTTGACACCACTGATCGAGTCCAACTTGAATAGCAATCCCTCCCATGTCTCTGATAAGTAGTCATCCAGTTTATGCTTAATGAATTCCAGTGAGAAAGAAGCCATCATCTTCCAACACTTCTACCTTTAAATAGGTCTAAATGATAGGAATTATTCCCTTTTTATAGAGATGAACTCTTCTCTGCAACTTTTATCCATGGTTCCTGGTTCTGTCCTTTAAGAAAAAGCCAAGCAAGTAGTGGTCTTGAAAGCCAACCTTTGTTCCTTCCAAGAAACAATGTAGTGATGAAAATAAGGGAGAAAGGCAAACTATTTTTCTTTTTTAAAAATTCACCAAGATCATAAGGAGGACGCCTTGAGGAAATCTAAACATTTTAGAACTAGTGTAGTTTCCAGTAACGTGTTACTGATATCCGTGATTTGAGCTGGATCCATTCCTGAGTGCCTCCCCCCCCTGCACCCCCCACATCTATCCAATAAAATCCCTACTGATTTCTGAAATGCTGCCAGACCCAAGAATGGATGTTATACATCATAAGTGATAGCTGATATTCTTAGAGGCAGAATAAATGCCATGTTGACCAGACACAAAATATTGTTAAGTCAATTTCACTTTATTTCTAGAAGCTGGGCAACCTCATCTCTTCCTCCCTTTTGTCTGTTTCAGGCCAAGTACCTCTCATGATGAAATACGTTTTTCAGGAACATTAGGGAGAGCAAAAGGGATCAGTTAATCTGACAGATTTCCCAAACCACTGTCTATGTCAAAAGCTATTAATATCCCTAAAGGGTAAAGGACTATCCTTTGTGATATCAGAGGAAAATACTGAGTCCCTTTATCCGTGTGTGCATAGGTCAGTCTGTTACTCCTTGAGATTAAAATACAGAATTCTCTCTAAAGGAAACAGTGATCACCATTTCCACCATTAATCAAATAAGGAGCATGAGATTATGTATGACTATATTTAGTACCATTGCATTTTTTGACAGATGAAAAACCTGAGGCCCAGAGAGGTGATATGACCTCTCTAGTCAAAGTCACACAGATAATTTCCCTAGGATCAATGCCAGGAACAAATTTCAAATGTCCCAACTCCTTGTCTTCTGTGTTTTCAGTGGCAAACACAGAATTAACTCTTTCAACAAAACTCCCAAACCCTGCTCCATGGTAGACACTGCTGCAAGTTTATTATTTAGTTTAAAAAGATCTTTAGATTTTCCTTTTATTTATTATCTCTTTTAAAACATTGTTTATATCTTGCCTTTATATCATCTTTATTTTCAAATACATCCTCAGATTTTCACTTCAGAAATCATCACGAAGGACAAACTATCCTGAATATTTCTGACTCTGTTACTCTTTACTACTAGGAGAGGGAAGGAAGGAAAGAAGGAAGCAAGGAAAGGAGTTGAAAAGGATTAGAAGAAAGGAAAAGAGAAATCAGGAGAGGAGAGATAAGATGAGCACAAGTTTGGCTAAACCACAGTGTATGCGAAGAGGAATAATGTATAATAAGGGAATGTTTTTTTGGTATAAATCGAGCTATTTATATCTCAACCTGTTTACCTGGAGGCTGGTAAAGTGGACCTGACTCTGGCTCTCACTCTCTCTCTCTCTATTCTCCTCACATACTTTCCATATGGATATGTCTATTTGAATGAATTAATAAATGGATAAAGAACAAAATAGCAATAGAGCCATTACATATTGGATAATAGTAAATGAAATTCATTTATAGTCAGTTTGAAAGGAGTAGTCGTGGGATCAAAAGATGAAAATTCTATTAGAGCTATCATGGAACTTAGCCCTCTCCTTTTACAGGTGAGGGAATTGAGTCTCCAAGAAGTTAGGGGACTTTTCCAAGGTCACACAGGTAAAAAGCAGTGTCATGACAAAGGTGGTACACAAAATCACTTTCTTTTGCTCTTTATATTGGGAAGGGTCTCCATGGGACTTTCAGAGTTTTACAATATGTAATTAAACAGTAAAATCATTAGGCTGCAGGGAGAAGCAAATATGACAGAGGATTTTATTTTTTTCCTCTAAAGAGACACTCTAAGGTTACACAAATATGAAGTACTATCATTATTACAACTGCTCCATTTTTTTAAGCTAAGTTTGTGCTTTGTAGTAGGTGCATCTAAAAGTACACACACAACTTTTTCTGTAGTACTTCTACACATAGACAGAAAAACATACACATAAGGACAGGCAGGCAGGGAGACAGACAGACACACATACACACACGCAATCCAAGATATTCTAACTTTTGTCCTACTTGAGCCAGGACTTCAGTTGCGGCATTACTCATATAATTAAAAGGCATAAGATGGAGTTTAATAGAGTTGAGAAAAAGGACACCTAGTACAGTATGTTGGAAACAACATCGGAGATATAGGGTTTGGCCTTGGCTCTGTCATCAACTGTTTCTGTGAATTTGAGCAAAGTTACTTCCTTCCCTGAGTCTTTGTTTTCTCATTTGTAGAATGAGATTCTTCATGGAGTAGATGATTTCTAATGATCCTTTTTCAGTCCTAATATCTTACTGTGTCATTTCCTAGCCTTCCTTCAAGACTCAGTGCAAAGTCCACTTTCTCCAGGTGACTTTTCCCTTACTTCTCATCTCCTCATATTTTCCTCTTTTGAATTACATTCATCTACCATGTTTTTATCTGATTGGTATCTAGTTACTTGTACGTTGTCTTCCTCACTAAAATGTCAGCTTCTTGAGGGTAGAGATTGTTTTACACATGCACACCCACACACATAAATATATACATATATGTGTATACTTATATTTATATTATATTTATATATTATATATATCCAGCACTTAGAATAGTGCCCGGTACATAGCAAATGCTGAATAAATGATTATTGAATTACTGACTGACTGATTGCATGTATCAAGCTGTGGCACAGATTCTCCACAGATTGACTTTCATATTTAAGCAACATGTAGGAAGAATGATTTACATCTTGAGAAACTTTATAGAGCATGTGTCTGAGCCTGTCCAATTAGCCAATGATCAGAACAGCTCTAACAAAATCTTTAAGGCAAGCTAAAATTTAGAAGGCATTCGTTTGATTCAAGACAGCCTTTTAGAATCTATGGTAGCTTACCATGTACAGAGCCCTTGCTATAACTTTGCATAGATTGTGTGTTAGAACCAGGTTTTGAGCTCTGGTCTATTGACTTCAAGTCCAGTGGTCTTTTAACAATATTGCACTACCCTGGCTCTGTTATAAGGTGGTTCCACAGCTTGGGTCTTATAAAGACAGCTTTATAGTGAAGTCCCCAGGCTCTGCAAGTCATTATTTCCTTCTCTTCCAGGTATGGATGTGAGCAGCTGATTTTATTTTTTTCCCTTCATTGATTCTCAAAGTGTGGTCCAGGGTTCACTGCTGTCCTGAAAGGGTCCTCCAGGTGGTCTCTAGTCTAGTTTCCTGAAGTTTAATATCTACAGCATGGCAAGGTTTATACTCTGGTTTCTAGCCTGAATTAATCATTTACATATGGTCTTTAATAAATGCCAGGCAAATCCTCATTGATGTTTCATCCAAAGCAATACCAGCCTCCTTGTTCTTTCTGGTGAGGATTTTTCTGTTGTTATTTTTTTTCCTTTATAATAGGAAGTAGTAGAGAGCAGTAGGGGTAGTTGGCCAATGGGTGTTTTTGCTCATGTCCAAATATCCTGTGAATTGAGAAGTTTGAAAGACACCTCTCTAAAGCAAAGTCAAAACTATTTTAAAGCCAAGTTAATTATACACAAAGCCCATCTCAGAAAAGTTTCAGGCAGAAAGAATTCCTGAAGTGTTTGCACCTCCATGGGCTGGGCAGCCCCTCATCGGTCAGTAAGCAAACATTTGTGAAGTGCCTAGCTTGTACTGCAGACAGTGATAGACACCATGATCCCCAAAATAAACCTGAAACCGTCTCTGTCATGGAGGGGCTTCCATCTGCAGAATGGGACTGCGGAGACATTGCCTATCTACCTTACAAGGTGAATGTGAAGTTACAAGGTATACACCTTGGAAATCGTAAAGTGTTATCTCACTGAATGTAAGCCATCCTTGTTTGGGGTGTTTTTATCTTCTCACTATCCTAGAGATCTCCTGTTTCTGTAAGTGAAACTCAGAGAGATTTATCATTAGTAGCATCATGGCAGTTGTAGGAGAAAGTGCACAAGAAATGAGGGATCCCATTTGGCAGGGCCTAAAGCTTCACGTGACTTTCCTCGACCCTTCTTTTCAAAACAAACTGAGCCTTTCAGGTTCAAGTGCTCGCTCCTCTCATCAGGAACGTGACTTCCTACTTCTAAGAAGTAAGGCTTACAAAAGGGCTCATAAGACTTCTTGGACATCAAATAGCTCTTACAAAACAGCATTTTGATGAGTTAAGTGTAAATGAATCAGAAACATACGGATTAAATTTTCTTAAAGCACACATGGGTTTAAGAATTAAGGGGAAACGTACTTCCCTGCCTGCACTCTGAGTTTCACCGAACCCAAAACATTAGAGGGGGGAGAAAAATAAAAGCAACCCCCAAACACTTTTAGATGTGTTGCCAAATTTTAAAATGCTGTTGGGCTTGCCCTCTGCCAGTAATAAAATCTCTGGCCACCCAGAACAGCTCCAATCAAGACCAAGAGGATTGTTTCTCTGACTGGCCATCAATCACCAACAACTGTGTTAAGTTAGTGTCTCTCCATGACAGGTTGTCACTGTTCTCCTCCACTGGCCTGTTGGCCCCATATTGGACTTGATTTTCACACCACTCCACTTGTTTACCATGAACTATATCTGGTGTTTTGGCTCCCAGAGTCCTTGGTAATGGGTCAGTCCGTGCTCTGTAATCAGAAGAAATGTCCATCATGAGGGGAATGTTTGGAGAAGCTGTCACACATCTATTCCAGTTGTATTCAGGAAAAACAAGAGTTCCTTGTCAATTTTTTTTTTCATCTTTAATGTTATCCAGGTGTGGAGTTCCCTTAACCTGTAAATGGTCTCCCTTCAGTTTTTTTCCTGATACAAATACCCTTCTAAGCCTTAGGGCCACTGTTTACATGGCTTCTAATTCATAGCTACAGATACAGACCCTTTATAATTTCCACATTGTTCCATCATTTTACACTCCCCCCACCCCCGCCCATATCTTATTTCATTTCACCAAGAAAGGAGAAAATTATTTCAATTGGTGGTAAAAGATGATTAAAACAGAATAACAAAGGCCTTGGCTGCAAACTGTTTGTTTTATTAAATTTGCTACTGTGTTTTAAATTGGTACCAGGGCAAATCTTTGGACAATTCTATGAAGGCCTGCTGGAGTTAATCAGTCACATGTCTAGGTCTGCTACTTTCCAAGCATGGACCCTTATAGAGAGTGAGGAGGGGGGAGTGGACAAGAAGGAAAGGACAAGTCTCGTGTTACCTGTCAGAATCCAAGCTGTGTTCCGCTGCCAATGTGAGGGGGCACAGACTCCCAGTTCCTCTAGACTTCTCATTTTCCTTCCATTCCATCCAGTTTATGGGTTGGATCTCCCTGCGGTCTACAGAAGAAATAACAGAACATGATGTTGCAAGACAAAGGCCAATTTGCACAAACAAAGATTTCTTCTTGGCAAGGGAATTCAAAGATCACAGCTTTGCCTTAATAATTGGAACACCCAAAGTGAAACAGATTGGAGGCTTCTGAGTGATGACTTGAATTTTTTGTTGAGAGAAGGCCGGCATGAAGACAGGCAGGCTATGTTCTCCAACTGTTATAGGTTGGCTATGTTCTGTGATGGTACAGTACCTCCTATACACCTAGAATTTTGTAGCTGAGAGGGAGCTTAGTATGTTAGATCTGCAAGGTACCTCAACAAATAGACTATGGGAATATACAATGGAATGTTAGAACTACAAACACAAAGACCTTTAGCTCTCATCTTGCTTAATTGCCTCATTTACAGTGAAGGAAAAAAAAATCCAGAGAGCAAAAATGACATGGGGTGACAGTGCTTAAGACTGAGGTCTCCTGGACATCTCATTCAATTTTCCTGCCCCTGAATCTCCAAATTACTTCACAGAGGAGAAGTAGGGCAAATATGTACATTGCACAGTGTACACGTTACGGTCAAGAGAAATGAAACGGTTTGTACAGGGTCATAAAGTTAGTGGCAGAGTGAGGCAAAGAACCCAAGTCTGCTGGCTCCCCCTTTGGATGTACTTTTCCCCTGTGATACAGATGCTTCACCAAATATCCTTTCCCCAAAGCTAATCAAAAAAGTGATGCTTTAGTTCAGCAAGGTCCTTAAGTCAAGGGGAAAAAGTGACTTATAGCCATGAATCTCAGTTCTCATACCAGCTTAGTCTATGACCTTAGCCAAGATATTTCTTCTGTCTGGTTCTCAATTTCCTCATTTTTAAAATGAGAAAAATGGACTAGGGATTCCCTAAAGTCCTTTCCAGCCCTGACCTTCTAAGATTCTACAAATGACTATAGCAGAATTATAGGACCACCATTCTTAATGAATAACAGTTTTCTGAACTGAATTAACAGCAAAGAAAATCAATTTGTGCTTTGTGAATTCAGAGTAATACAGAAAGGATGGAAATTTTAAAGAAAGAGACTAACTAGATGAGGAGGACAAAGGAAACAAAGTGGGTAGAATTTCAATTATTCATGTTAAATGTCTAGAAACTTTCAAGAGGATTAAGCAGTGGAACATCTGATGAGAGAAGGCTAACTGCCAGGAAATCAGAAACACAGAATTTTTGACATAGAAGAAGCCTTAGTGTCCATCTCTTTCAAATTCCTACTAGAAGCATGACTCACCATTAAACATCCTTGACAAGTGCTCATTCAGACTGTGCTCAGATACTTTTAGTGACAGGGAATTTACTTCTTCTAAAAACAGCCCATGTCATTGTTAAACAGTTCAAATTATTAGTAAGGTCTCATATTGAACTGACATCTACCTCCTTAGAAATTCCACTCATTGCTTCTAGTCCAACCCTCTAAACCTATAAAGAATGAATCTAATCCCTTTTCCACATGAGAGGGCTATGATCAAAAGACAGTCATCATCCTCACCCTTCCAAATCTTCTCTGTGCCAAGTTAAGCAATCCCAGCTCCTTCAACTGTCTCATATTCTATGGGCTGAAGCTGTCTGAGCACACAGGTTACCCTCCTTTGGATACACTTCGGTTTTTTATTGTCTCTTCTAAAATATCATAATAAATTATTTTTTTAATTTATTTTTCATATTTATATGTATTTTATTTTTATAATTTTTTTTCAGAAATCATGAAACCAGAAAGCTCAAATAACTGGATGATTTTTTTTCCTCCTTCAGTCAATCACTCTGATTCAAAATATTGCCTAAATAAATAATATGGGGAATTTCTCTCAAAAGGTTCTTTTCCAGGATATATATGTCATAGGGTCAACTCAATCTTCTATACACTTTATACCATATAGGAATATATCCTGTGCATTGATAACTGCTAATATTGAGGTTGCCACTGAAGTCCTCTGAGATCCTGCAAATGTCTTTAGAATGAATTATTAAAGAGCTTTTAGAATGTTCAACTTCATCCTGGAGACAGCAGAGGGTCTTTTATAATCATTGTAGGCCAGGAGCAATATAATGAAAGTGGTACTTGAGGAACTAACCTGTCACCGGTGTGGAATGGATTGGAGGAAGGGAGCCCAATTAGAAGGCTTTTTTGAGAGATAACTCAGGCATGGATTGGGGCAGATTTTCAAAGTATGATCTGGGATTTCACGAGGGTTCCCAAGAGTCTTTTAGGAAGTCTACAAGGTCAAAACTATTTTCATAATGATATTATGAAATTTAGCAAATGTCAGCCCATATAATAATTATAATAGCAACAGTAAGAACTGGCATTTATATAATGCTTTAAGTTTGCAAAACACTTTACAAATACCTCATTTTATCCTTACAACAGTACAAGTAAATAGATGCTATTATTTTCTCCTTTTTTAGACATGAGGAAAATGAGGCAGACAGAAAGAAGTTCAGTAACTTGCCTAGAGTCACACAGCTAGTAAATATCTGAAGGCAGAATTTGAACTCAGGTCTTCCTGACTCTAAGTCAAATGCTTTATCCACTGTACCACCTAGCTGTTTCTATATGTAAAACAAAGGCTATAAATAGAATAAAAATTCTGTGGGAGGTCCTTAAGAGTTTTAAGAATATAAAGTGCTTTTGAGACCAAAAAGTTTCAGAACTCTGCATTAGGGTAATGGCAATGAGAATGAAAGGACACAAGAGATTGTAGAAGATCAATAGAACCTGGTTACTGACTCTGTGGGGGGGTTGGGGGGGAAGGGAAAGAAAGGAGGAATCATAGTGTAGCGTAAATCGTTCCAGATGGCTTTGGGAACAGCTGAAAGGAACAGTTTGACATATAACATCCTTCTTTTCGATGAACCATGAAATAGGCCCTAACCACTGGTAGGGGCTTTAAAGATCTTCTCGACCTCCTTCTAAGAACTGAATTCTTAGTCCAGGTTCTTGAGGGTGGGGAAGCCTATGCTTCATGTGCTGTTTTTGTGACTTTCTTTGATGTTAATTTAGACAAATATAACTTGGACCTCTTTATTTGTTTGTATTCTGAGAATTCTTGGAGTCTCAATTGGCAGAACTGGATTGTCTGTTCAACAATTCAAGAATTTATTGAGTACATATTTTGTGCCTACATTTCAGGGCTCTTGTGAGCATTCATACACCTACATGTACAACTTGAGGATTTCAAAGAAATGTATTATTGTAGGCACTCCATCCATTCAAATTACAACCCCTCCATGCCTTGGGAGGTAGGTTCATTAATGTATGTGGCCAAAAAAATCATCACCATGTGGTGATCCAGTCTCATCTAATCTAATGAGTATTTATTAAGTGCCTACTATATACTCTTCCAGACTCTCTTCTAAATGTTGGAGATGTAAGGGGAACAAAGAAAGCCATCTCTCCACACAAAGAGCTCACATTGTCCCAAGGGGATACTACATGTAAACAGATAAACCTATACAAATGATCATCTGAACCTCCCAGAACATAGTGAGGCTAGTTATTGCACAATGTTGGATGATGCCTGACATCAGTCAGTCAACAGTCATCAATTGACAAGCATTTATTAAGTACTTACTGTGTGCTAGGCACTGTGCTAAGTCCTGAGAATAGAAATACATAACAAAAAATAGTTTCTGCCTTCAAGGAGTTTAAATTCTAAAGGGAAAATGACCAACATGTGCATAAATAAACATGAAGTAAGTGAAAGAGAATGTTATGGGGAAGACCTTAGCAACTGAGAGGTCTGGGCAAGGCCTCCTGTAAAAACAGCATTTGATATGAATGTTGGAGGAAGCTAGGTGGCCCAGTGGATAAAGCACAGGGCCTAAAGTCAGGAAGACTCATTTTCCTCAGTTCAAATCTAGCCTTAGACACTTTCTAGCTGTGTGACCTTGGGCAAATCACTTAAACCTGTTTGCTCTAGTTTCCTCATCTATAAATTGAGCTAGAGAAAGAAATTGCAAACCACTCCAGTATCTGGTCCAGAAAATCCCAAATGGGGTCATGAGGAATCAGACATAACTGGAAGACACCCAAACAAAAATGAGACCAATGCCAGTTCTAATACAGTACTTTGTGAGGGAAAGTATAGGGAGAAAACCCATCTCTCCCAGAAAGGATATTTTCACCACTTGAGTCCTTTCACACCCTTGAAAAACCAAATCATTGTTGCATTGAGAAGTGAGAGACTGGTTCAGCCCCTGCACCTGCTATCTTGTTGGGCTTATCCAAACAGCTCCAGATCTGAGGGCAGCTGAAATAACAGATGAATCCAAGAACTTAAGTTTTTTGACGTCCTTCTTTTGTTTATAAAATTTCCCCCCCATCCCCACATGATGGAATTCAGCAGGAATTCTCTTCATTATCTTTTTTGTAATTTTCCCATGTCATTTAAAATATTTTTCAAGGAAAAAATGACAGAAGAATAAGAACTTTTGTAATTGGTTAGAAGGGAAATACAGGGATAGAGTAGGGTGGTAGTCTGGTTATGGAAAATTGCTGTTAATTCTCTAAGCAATCAATTCCTTATAGATTTTGTTGATTTCACTGCTGTGGTCTTAAACTCAATTCACCAAATATTTATTATGTACCTACTTCTGCAAGGGTAGCTAGATGACTCAGTAGATAGAGTGCTGGGTCTAGAATCAGGAACTCTTATCTTTGTGAGTTCATATCTGGTCTCAGACACTTACTAGTTATGTGGGTAAGTCATTTAACTCTGCCTCAGTTTCCTCATCAGTAAAACAAGGTGGAAAAGGAAATGGCAAAGCGTTCTGATATATTTGCCCAAAATACCCCAAATGAGGTCAGCAAGAATTTGCCATAACTGAAAACAGCAATAACATATACAAAACCTTAGGTTGGTGCAGGTTATATAAAGATAAATATGAATGGGACTCTTTTTCAATCTAATAGTAAATGTAAAATGTTTCCAGCAGCAGATGTAAGATGTAGGATGCAGTACAGTAAAAAAGAATTCTTGACAAAGTCCTCTGAAACTCTTGGAGTCATAAGCACATTTTCCTTCTGAGGGACCCTTTTAATATACTCATCTCTTTCTTGAATTCCTCCCATTATGAGCAGCAGCGTAATGAAAGGAAAAGGATACTTGTATTGTGCATCCTTTTGGACTCTGGTTGGTTGGTTCCCTGACAGGATGGGATCTGGTCAACACACTGACAAAAAGATTAGTCTGTCCTATAGAAATCTGCCATTTATTCATCCTCTGGTCAACCATAAAGAGCTCCAAAAATGCCCTTAAATTTGTTATGAGAAAAGGGAGACTTAGAGTGGATAGAAACCAAAAGTAAAAGTAAAGCTTTTAATTTTCTTTCTGCTTTAGAGGATTAAATTAAAGTGTTTAAAGAAAAAAAATAAAACAGAAGTCCACAAAGCTTTTGGAACTTTAAAACGGGAAAGGAACTCTGGTTCACTTTTCTAAGTGACAGGAAAGGGAAGGTGGAAAAACTATCTACCCCCACTCATCTTCATTAAATAATTAATTAAGTTCAATATATGAGAGCCCCAACAGCTCATGAATTAACCCTTACCATGACAGCCAAGACAGTCTGCTGTCTGGCCTCTGTCTACCTTTTCATTTTTGTCATTTTTGATTCCTTTCACCACATATCCTTCATGCCAATCAAATAAGTCTATTTGTGACTCTTGAAGCAAACGATGTGTTTTTCCACCTTTGTAACTTTTTGTTCAGGTTGTTCCTTGTGCCTAGACTACCTTCCTCATTCTACCTTCTGATGCTGAGATCTTCCTTATCCTTCAAGGGCCAAATAAGGCCTAGGTTAGCTCTTCAATATAGCCTCCTTGCATCACCCCAGGAGGACATAAACTCTCCCTCTTCTGTACTCTGCTCACCTTGTACCAGTGCTATGACTATCATATCCTACTTTATCCTGTAATTGATTGACTATTAAAATCATAAAGCCTTAGAAATGGAATTAAAGGCAACATAGCACAGTAGACAGAGTTAGTAGTCTCAGACTCTAGAAGAGCTGGGTTTAATGCCTATCTCTAACACACATTAGCCATAATGCTCTGGACCAGTTATTTTATCTCTCAGTATCCTCAGTATGCCAGACAATGAACCCTCCAAGACTATAAGATGTAGAACAATTGCCCATATGCTTTAGTAGAGAGAGTTTCCTCTTTTAGAGTTCCTTACATTTATTGGGTCTGGCTACTCCCTGCTTGGCAAAGTGGATAGAGTGCCAGACCTAGAATCTTGAAGACATGAGTTCAAATGTGGCTTTGAACACTTCCTAGCTATGACTCTGGGCAAGTCACTTAACTTTGTTCGTCTCAGTTTCCTCATCTGTAAAATAAGCAGGAGAAGGAAATGGCAAACCACTCGTTTCTTTGCCAAGAAAACCCCAAAGCGGTCATAAAGAGTCAGACATGACTGAAACAAATGGACAACAGTAATAACCCTCTGCTTCTCCCCCAAAAAGGAGCTTGAGTCCTTAGAGATTGCCAAGTATAGCTTCTCCTTCTACAAGTGAGGAATCTGAGGTCACAAGCACTTTGCCTAAGATAACGCAGCAAGTTAACATCAGATTTGGGACTAGAATCCAAGTTTCTTTACTATCCGTGTATTACTGTGTCCTCGTGCCACTTTATTTGGGTCTTAAAGTTTTGGGGAGCAGAAGTTAGCTAAAACTATAATTAGAAGACTCATCTTCAAATACTGATTCTGCTACTTTCTTCCTGTGTGACCCTAGGTAAGTCACTTCTCTTCTCTGACACCGTGTCCTCCATTTTTTCAAAAGTTTTTCAGAGCACTTTAAAAATATGATTTCATCTGATCCTTCTAAGAACCATAGGAGATAGGTTTATCATCATTTTACAGATGAGGAAACTGAGGTTGACAGGGTTAAGTGACTTGTCCAGGGTCACACAGCTTACCTAATAAGTGCCTCACGCTAGATTTTAACTCAGATTTTCCTGGCTCCAGGTCTACCTTTATGTCCACTGCACTACCCAGGTGCCTCTGCAAAAATAAGATGAGTTGGACTGCATGACATCCAACTCTAAATCCTGTGATTCTGTGCCTGATACTTTCTATTCTTAAAAATTATTTAATAGAAACCTAACTTTAAACTTCAAGTAAACCAATTAAACTTTATTTATGTATATGTTAAATAAAGGAATTTCAAAATGCAAATGTCCATAAACACAAAGTTATCCCCTTTCTTTGTTCTTACTTCAAAGTATATGACAATTTCAGTAACATTGGCAGTATATTCTTTCCAGATTCATTAAAAAAAAATCTACTGCTTTGCAGTTCTGATATCATACATTAATGTTTCTGTTTCTCTATAGCCTTCCTACATTATCTTTACAATTTTTAAGAATTTTTTTTCCATTTTGGTGCATGTGACGTGGTAGTCCAAAGTTCTTTTGTTTTGCATTTCTTTGGTTTAATGAGGTTGAATAGTTTTTCAAGTGATTATTTGTAATTTATATCTTCTCATTTGTAAATTATGTGCTTATCTCCTTGAACAGTGTGGGTGGGTTTTGCCTTGAATTTTTTTTTTTATCAATTCCTTATAATGTATCCCTGAAATCTACTGATAAGTGAATTGAATGGCCATCTAAATTTCAAGGGAAAAAAAAAAGAGTATCTATGGTCGAATCCAGTCTGACCTCCCTTTTTGCCCTGTGTCTCTAATCTCCTTCTCTATTATTCCCAGGGAGCTGAGCCATGGCAGTACATATAAGTACCAGATTGTCACCATTTCTGGTACAGAGGAAAGTGAACCTTCTCCCACTGCCATATATATACATGGAAGCGGCTACTGTGGAGATGGAATCATACAAAAGTAAGTAGAATAGTGCATCTTGCATAAAGAGATGGTGCTTCCATGAACTCAAAACCATAACAGAAACTATGTGCTTTCTGGACTTTAGATATTTTTATTTTTGATGGAAAAATTACTTGGCATTTGTTGATGGTTCTGAAAATACATCATGTAAGATTATTCTAACTTATAGAAGAGGCAACATCGTACCATGAAAAGGACTCTGGATGTGAAGTCAGAAGTCTTGGTACTGATCCCAGACTTACCATTTATTTACATTTCACCATCATGGATTTCATTTTATTTTCTATCTAAAAAATGAGGGGATTGAATCAGATGACCTCTGAGCTTCCTCTCAGTCCTAAAGCTGTACTCCCCCACTATTGAAGAGGAAATCTTATAGCAAATAAGAGTCAATACAGATCTTAAACAATTCTGATGGATTTTAAGTCAGAGAATGAGAGTTCAAATCCATTTCTTGCTATTTACTACCAGCATGGATGGATCACTTGGGTAATTTATATTCTAGACACTTATTTTGGACATTGAGATATTAAGTATTTTGTCCATGGTCACATAAATTCTAGATTAGTGGTTTCAAACTCAAATAGAAATGGGGGCCACTAAACCATACGGAATGATCCTTGCAGGTCACTTACTAACTTAGGAAACCACAAATTAATAGATTGATGAATAATATTTATTGTATTTTCATATATTGTTTCCCAAATACGTTTTAATTTGGTTAGGGCTCCACTCCAACATTGTGGGCTGCATGTTTGATATCTTAGTCCAGGTATATCGGATCATAGATTTAAAGGTAGAAGGGATCGTGGAGGATATTGATGGGGGGATACCCTCTATTTTATAAGTGAGGGAACTGAGGCAAAGGGAAGGAAAGTGACCTGCCCAGAGTCCCAGAGTTGGTTTCTGATGCAGAATTTGAACTCATGTCTTCCTGGCACCAAATGTAGCACTTTAGCTAATAGGTCATGCTATTATTTATATGTACATTGATCTTTAGAATTATAGTTATATCTGGAGCAAACCAGTAAATTATTTTTTTATGCTACCTATTCTACATTTTTATATCTTGCTTAAGTTAATAAGATGCATTTGTCTACAGCAGCTCATGAGAATCATGTGTCTAGTACTGTATTTAGTGGGAGGAGGACATACTGTAGCAAATTCAGTTGTCCATGAAATAATAGTGTATTTCAGGGATACAACACATATCTTGCGTGTGAATTTGAGATGATGAGCAGATCTGCACGTGTGGTTAGGTTTGGAGAAGCTAGCCCATGATAAAAACAAGACAAAACTTTCCCTCTGAAGTCCACAAAGTAGATAATGACACTGAGATAATTCCCTCCTTGGCTACCATGGTATGTGTTCAACACAGTGATCTGAGAGAAGCTTGGAGCACAAGGCTAGGTTCATGTCTAACTGGCTTTTCAACCCATAGTAGACAGAGTGGGAAGACCTAACCAAAACATCCCATAAAGAAAAGCTGTGAGGGCCATTTGTAAAAGAGAGATCAATACTAATCTCCTCAGTTATTTCCAGGGTTAATTGGAACCATCTACCCTGCCGCTCAGATGCCGCTGCAGAATGAGAAGTATTTACCAGTGTGAATTGTGGAGTAAATGGCAACGTCCGTAGTCCCTACCATGCTACGAGGGGTCCCAGATGACGGGTGGAGAGTAGGCAGTAGGTCTCATAGGAAATCACTCAAACATTTGATGGGAATTCCATCTTGACTATTTCCATCTTGACAAGGTAGTAGCAGTTTCCAGATATATGCCAGTTACTTCGTCTGCCAATTACCTCTTCTTTCTCTACCTTCCTTGACAAATTCAGAACATGCTGATCTTGTTCAGTCTGACTTGAAACTAAAAAAAAAAAAAGCCTTGGGTATTTGCTAATAATCACTGTGTGATCTGTAAGATACTATTCTACTCAAAACTGCCATGAATCTCATCACAGAAACAACAATACCCTAAGGCCTCTGGGTTCTGGGAATACAATACTTTTATAGAAAATAAGGGAGAAATCTGAGAAGGAGAAACTGATGGATTCACTTAAGGAGGACAAGAAAATCTTTAGGGGTAAAATCCCATAATACCATTCTGTCAGAGTTCCCTAAACAAGATGGAAGCAAAGGGAGTGGCAAATTCATTGACATCAATCATCTAGCCTAACCCACTCATTTTACTGAGAAGGAAACTAAGAAATAATTTACATAATGTCACACAGCTTTTTATTAAATACTGAAAATATGTAAGAAGCCACTGAAGGAAAGCAGAGAGACCAAAAAGAAAGAGGAAACTCAAGGGAAATAGGAAGTATGAAAGTAAATTGGATTAGATTTCATTGGAGCTAAGAATTTGTCTTGTCATTCTTGAGAGTAATTTGGAATTATGTCCCCAAAAGTAACTAAACTTTTTGTGCCTTTTGACCCAGGGTTATGCTACTACATCTATACATGGAAGCAATCAAAGAAAGAGGAAAACGTTCTTTGTGATATTTATATTATTTTATATCTTATAGAAGATATTTATAGCAGCTCTTTTTGTAGTGGCAAATAAATGGAAATGAAGGGAGTGCCCATTAACTGAGGGATAGATGAACAAATCATAGTATATGAATCTAATAGAATATTATTGTGCTAGAAGAAATGAATATGTACTCATTAGCTACCTATTATGTACATATCATGTACATTACTATGCTAGGATCCAAGGCTACAAAAACAAGAGGAAACAGGGTCCATCCTCCATATTCTCCTTGGTCACTTGTAATTTGGAAAACTTTGGAATGACTAAAAATAGCCAGAAATGGTGGGCTGAGTGGGAACCATTCCAATTTTTGGTCAAATTCCTCAGAGATAACTACAAGAACCAAAACTGATTGGAAAGAAAATTTACAGTATCTGTAATCAAAGGCCCAATATTCCAATCCCACCTCTGACCATGACTACATCCAGGACCTTGGACAAGTCATTTCCTTGGGCTGCATTTTTCAGATGTGTAAAGTGTGCAGTTGGATTAGATGACTGTAAAGGTCTCTAAGGACACTAAAGCCCTTAGAGGCAGATGGGTATGTGTATGTATGTGTACATACATGTATATATGTATGTATAGGTTTATGTACATTCTTGTGTGTATATATATGTGTTTGTGTGTATGTATATATATATAAAATTAATTCAATTATATACTATATTAACTCTTGGAGCTAGGAGTAGAACCAATTTCTAGTTCAGTTTGTTATACTGGATCTAGAACTGGGTTTATTGTCTGAATACCTATATTTGAATTGCAGTACATTCTAACTTTGGCCAGGTCAGCATGCTTTTGTTGACTGCCTTTTCCTTGTCTAGAAAATGAGAGGATTAAACTGTGTCCTCTCCAAGATCACTATGTCCATCAAGCTGCTTCCGTTAGACCCATTCCTCTTTTATATCTTTATCTACAGACACTTAGGAGAAGAATGTGATGACATGAATAAGGTCAATGGTGATGGCTGCTCTCTCTTCTGTCGAAAGGAACTGTACTTCAATTGCATTGGTAAGTCTAGTCCTCAGAGGCTTACAGAAGTGGACTCTGGACAACCTCAGACCTGGTGGCTTATCCTGATAG
This sequence comes from Bettongia penicillata ogilbyi, assembly GCA_023548195.1. Classification (NCBI taxonomy): domain Eukaryota; kingdom Metazoa; phylum Chordata; class Mammalia; order Diprotodontia; family Potoroidae; genus Bettongia; species Bettongia penicillata. Next base: position 2,794,469 of record JAJHZJ010000039.1, on the reverse strand, counting down.
CCTGTGACAGTAACTGTAACATTTGCAGTGACCCAGTAGCTCTATTTGCAAAGCAAATACCCCATTTCTACCTTTTTAGTGATTCTAATAGGAAACTCGTTTTCATCAGCATTTGTCCCTTCCCTGAGGTTTTGCTCTTGGTTTAACTTGGCCTTGGGATGCTTTCCCTTTGCTGGTTAGTACAAATGGGGTTGGGGTTTGGAGGGAGAACAATCCCTGGATAGAAGCTGGACTGGCTACAGATAAGGTCACATCTCCTGTGAGATGCAAATCCATACTAAAAATCAAAGTTCCTTCAGTTAATCCCCTTTGAAAGAGGTAAAAACTAATATGAGTTTTTTTTTCCCCCTTCCCTTCCTTGATTACCAAATATAACATCCTCAGCTTCTTCATCTATAAAATGAAGGTGTTGAGTTAGATGAACTCTAAGGTATCCCTTTCTCCCACCTCCCAGTTATGATTCTTTGAATTCTAATCAAACAGCTTAGTAAACATGTGTTTGAGGTAGGATTTGAATTTAGATCTCCTGACTTTAAAGTCCAGTACTCTAATAAGCCACGTGGTCTCATATCTTGGTGGCAGGCTCTCTCAACTTCAGTGATATGTAAAAGAAAAGCTAATTTTTTCACTTTCAGAATACTTTTCAAACTACTTTGGAACTCAGAAAATGTGAGGTCCTAAAGCCATCTTCTAGTAGCTCACAGACTAGGGGGCCACATTTACATGTATGGTGGAATGGGAAGTAGGTGACCTAAATCTTGGCTTTGATGTGTGACCTTAGGGAAGTCACTCTCACCTTTCTCTGCTTCAGTACCCATCAACATCAGCCAAGTGAGTGGGCTAGAATATATAAGACATAATTCTTCACAGGAGAATGTGATTTTATTGTTGGAAACTGCCCTGTCCTGAATGGTTTCTAAGGTTCCATGCAGCCTACCTCACAGACCCTCTCTCTCTTCTTGGTTTTTCCAGTTAAGTTATTCTGCTAAAGAAACACCACCAGCTAGTCCTGTTTAGGAAAGGCTCCTGTCCCAACAATGTGAAAATTATCTTGTCCTTTCATAACTTACAACAACAAGGTCTGAGCCACTCAGAAAGTATGAGATCAGTAAGAAGATAGGTTCCACCTACAGGCACTTGGCTGTAACTATTGTTTCTAGAGCAAAAAGGGGGTTGATGATTCATTTTCTAACACCCTGATGTCATAACTATGGACTTGTCACTGATAAGAGCTGAGAAGAGAACAGAACAGGCAAATTAGTCAGCCAAACTATGAAGTTTCCAAAAGTATTTTTTTCCTCCTTTTCTTAGTAATAGATCTTGAAACAGTCCCAGAGAAGTGCCACAGATTGAATGGGGCTTAATAAATTTTGGTAGATGATCATTTTTCCCTCAGAGCAGTCCCAAAAGATCGTATTTCCTTTTGATTTATGAACATATTCTTTATACCATGATGATGATTCCTTGGGGATAGCTTTACAAATACTGTGGTATTCAGATGCCTTTAGAAAAATAAAGAATTGAAATGATCTGTTTTGCCTGGTTTGTTAAGTACAAGGAGCTCTAAACTAGAAGTTATGGCCTTGAATTCTGCCATTAAGTTTCTGAGTGATGTTCATTATGTTGTTTCACCTTTCTGGACCTCAGTTTCCTCATCTGTAAAATAAATAAGTTGTCAAACTGGATAGCCTCTAAGTATCTTCTAAACTTTCATTTCTATTCTATTGTCTAAGGTACCTGTAAGCTCTGACATTTTATTTTAAGATAACTTCCATCTCTAATTTAATCTTGTGATTTTACTGTTCAGTATTTTTATCTCTTTTCCCAGTGGCATTTAAAAAGATAGAAAAGGTCCTGGAACAAGTTGATATCCTGCTACTATTTGTTTTATAATAAATGTTCTATAAACTATTGTACAGAAGACTATTGCAATAGATCATGTGAGAAGTAATGTAAACTTGAACTAAGATCATGGTTATTTGAGTATAGAGAAGGTAAAAGATACATAAACATGCAACAGAGATAGAATTAAGAAGACTTGGAAACTGATGGAATATTAAGGTTAAGGTTAAGGGAAGACATGGAGTGGAGGAAGATTCTGAGGTTATGAAAGTGCAGATATGGAAGGACAGGGGTACCCTTGACAGGTATAGGTAAGTTCAGAAGAGGAGTAGTTCTGGAGATTTCTAGAGATCCCTGTGGGATATCCAGGTGTAAATGTCTAAGCAGTTGATTACCTGGGACTGATGCTCAGAAAAGAGACTAGGGCTGGATTTATAGAACAGGGAGTCATCTACAGAAATGATAATTGAACTCACAACAGGTGATGAATTGAGAGAAAGAGGACCCAGGATAGAACCTTGGGGTCAACCCTCAGATAGGGGGCAGACTATCAATGATTATGCAGCAAAAGAGACAAAGAAAGGGCAGTCAGACAGGTAGCAGGAAACACAAAGGATAATAATTCCATGAAAACCCCAAATGGAAAGAGTATACAAGAAATAGGCATCAATGCCAAATGCTACAGAGAGATCTTAGAAAATCACCTGGAGGAACTGAGAAAAAAGTGACTTACCATTATATGTCAGGGATAAGACTTAAACCCAGGTCCTCCTGACCCCAAAGTCAACTCTCTATAAACTATGTCTACATGAAACTATGTTCTAAACACTTACTATCATTATCATTCATTTTAATAACAACCATAGCTGACATTTATGTTGTATATAAAGGTTTACAATGTGCTTTCCTGACAGTAATCCAGGGAGTCCAATATAAGTATAAGGCAAAAAAAAATTCCTGTTCTTCTGTTCAGTATCTTGGGGTTTCCTAAGGTTTGTCACTTTCCCTAAGATTGTCATCATCATTATCATGGTTTTCCATTAAAAATAAAACAAAAATGGGCCTGGGAAGGCCTGTGAGGACAGAAGGTCACCATATGTAACTTCTTGGGCCCAGGTCAACACCTATGTGTTGGCCCCTAAGGTCATCGTGTTTTCTAACACTGCTAAGAAAATACCTTTTCTCACACCATCAAGAAATTCTGTTAAGAAAACAAACACGTTTTTAGTCCCTGTTCCTCTTCTGGTCTTGGTCCTGCTCTCAGTACCTGGCTCACTCTCAGTGTCTGTCTGCTTCTTTGTGTCTGTTCCAGCCACAACCTTCCAACCATTGAGTTGGACACTTGCTGATAAGTCCACCTTCAACCTCTCTTATTCACAGTTTCTTCCCCGTTTCCCACAGCCCTCCAGGCTCCCTGAGTGAGGCAGATAAGGTGGGCTCAATCTACTTTCCCATCCCTCATTACATCACCAGAGGTGACAGGTCTGTGTGGTCCCCTCTGTTAAATTGTCTTGGCCTCCTCAGAGGAAAGTTGAGAAAGCAAAACAAGAAGATTAATAGTGTTTCTTTTTTGAAGATAGTCTAATAGGATCTTAGAAAAACACTGAGGAAAAACAAATAGCGTCTGGTAGAGGTGGAAAAGATTAGGGGTAGGTTAGAGGCACAGGGTGTCACTATCTTTGGATTTATGTTTATTATGATTATTTATGATAATTTTTATAGTGCCAACATTGATATTATTTACTGCAAGTATATTGTTAATATTAGTAATCTTATTTATAAATCATCTTTTTAAAATAATGTTCTGTATAGTGATTATTAGTTTTGAAATATAGACTCATTGCTCAACATGCATATATAAGCACGAGTGTGTATACCCATACGCACACCAAACCATTTCCATTTTAACAAAATCTATTCCCAATTTACACCATGGGAAAAAAAAAATTCATCATGTTCTAGAAAGAGCACCAAGTATAGAGTCAGAGGATTTGGGTTCAAATCTAGTCTCTGTACCTCATAGTTGATCTAAGTCAAGGCACTTCCCATCTCTGTGCCTCAGTTTCCTTGTTTGTAAAGCAGAGGCTAGGTATGGATTAGGTGGTCACTAAAATGGTCCCTTCCATCTTGAAATCCTATCACTGGGGATTTGGAGACATGGGTCCCAGTTATTATTCTGCAGGTTTCCTCCCGTGTATGATCAACAGCACTTTCCCTTTGTAGAACCATTTCTTCAGGTACAAGAGAGTTTTTAATGTCCCAGTTAGTACTCTGTGACCCTTCCCACATACTGGGATATTTTGGGTCAGAAATGAGAAATGTTTCTCTTTTCCAATTTTTGCTTTGCCTCCACTCTTGCCGTTGTGTCACAGCAGGAAATATAAGTGAATGCGTGTTTTCCGTAGCTCATGAAAATAGCAACTTTTAATTAGTGTTGTTATTGTCGTATCATTCGGTCTTACCTGACTCTTGAAGACACCAGGTCCCTCTGTCCTCCACATTGTCTGTGGGATTTTCTTGGCAAACATGCTGGAGTGGTTTGCCATTTCCTTCTCCAGCAGGTCACCTTTTGTTAGAACTCCCCACGATGATCCGTCCATCTTGAGTGACCCTGAACGGCAGAGCTCCTAGTTTCATTGAGGTACACAAGCCCCTCCTCCTCCACAAGGCAGTGATCCAGGAGGGGTTATCACACTCTAAATACACCAATAAATTGTATCCTGCTCCCCAAGCCTGGTTCTGGATCTTGGAACAATCATGAATCTTGTTTTTGTTTTTGACAGTTTGTCCTCCCAAGCATTTTAATGAGAGCAGACAAATTTATTGTAGCACAGGATGACTCTAAAAATTATTCTCATTTGAAAATAATCTAGCCAGAATTTAGACAGTTGCAGGGAGATGGCCAAGTAAAGTAGAAAAAGCATTGAACTTCAGTAGATTTGGGTTCTGACTCTCTTTGTCATTCATTCATTGTAAGACCTTGGGCAAGTCGTTTCTCTCCCTCAGCCTCATTTTCCTCTTTTAGATGATCTCTTAAAGAGGTTCTTTCCAACTCACATTCTACTTTCTATTTTAAAGATCCTTTCTGACTTTAATATTCTGCCTTCTCTCTCTCCCTGTTCTTTTATTCTATGTTCATTGAAATTACCTTGTTCCTGTTTTGCCCACATTGAAAGCCCAAAGAGACAATTCCTTTGCTAGATTTTCATCGGATACACCTTTCATACTAGATAGATCAGTTCCTTAGCATGTACTAGGTGCCATTGAAGCTCTATAACATTTTTTTTTTACCTATCTTTTGTTCTTACATCATCTACATTTTCTAGTGTATCCCTCTTAGACAACTATCTTTTATACCAAAGCAGGGAGAAAAACAGTTTGGCAAAATAAATCAACATATCAAAAAATTCTTATGTATTGCACCTCAGAGTCCCTCACCCTTTAAGAAAAAGAAGGCAGGGTGCTTCTCATACTCTTGGCCGTTATGGGGTTTCAGAGTATTCATTCTAAGTTATTTTGCTATTATGCTTTGGGTTTACATTACTGTGTAGACAGTATGTATTTCCTGGTTTTACTGAGTTCACATTGTACAGATTAATATAATTTTTACATTTTTTTGTGTTCACTATATTTACTCTTTCTTGTAGAATAGTCATATACCATTACATTCATTTGTTGTCCTTAACTTTAAAGGATTCAACCACTTTCTCATCAATTTCCCATCTGTCAGCAAGTGTCTTTATGTTTTTCATACCTTACCTCTTCCATTTATATATTATATTCAGTCTCAGCTCTCTAATCTTATTTTTTTAAGATTACTTTAGGGATGATAGACTTTAAAGCTTGGATAAGAAGCAAATTATATATGTGAGCTGTATAATACAAAGGAATTAACTGACCTGAAGTAAATTACAATATTGAGTGAATTAATGTTATTCCTTTTTCAAAAAAATTTGGGTTACAGAGTAGTATACTTAAAATAAACTGATGAATGAATCATACTTTCACAACATGGGAAAAAATTCCATGCATTTATCCCCTCCCCTGCTCCCTATTCCTATAGTGACACTAAGAGTAACAATTATGTTCTGTTGATGTTGGCATTCCTTTCTCAGTGAAATGTTTTAAGATCATGTCTTATTTGCATATTATTCCTAATACCCAAATTGATGTTGATACTCAATATCCTTATTAACCAAAAAATATCCAGAAATTTTACTATATTAAATGTGCCTAGTGTCCTCACTGATGTGAAAATACTTGGCATTCTGGTTGATCCAGACATCTAGCCTCTTTATTCACTTCATCAAGCTTAAGATACTCAGAACTAACACTGACCTAAGCACTCATTATCTTCATTGACTAAAGATGTCCTATTCTCACTGCCCCCCACACCTAGTAAGTACCCATATTGATTAGAAGCTTCATTGACTTAAAGACCTCCTGAAATCTCACTTTCCTAATGATGCCCAGCACTTTCTTCAGCCTGAAGCCAAGTTGTACTAGATACCTTTAGCACTTTCATTTATTTAAATGTCTTGCATTCTTATTTACCAAGACTTCTGAGTAACCTTATTAACTGAATGATGATCAATACCTTCTTTAACCTAAAGTTGATCTGAAGACAACTATTTTTAGAAAGATCTGAATCTGTGCTGAATTCTTCTCCTTACTGGAAATATTTACAGTAAGTCATTCAAAGACACATAAAATAAGATCCATTAATTCATTGGTGTGAATTGAATGTGGTACAATGGAAAGAGTACTAAATATTGTTTTAGAGGACTTGAGTTCAAATGCTGACTGCCACTTAATATCTGTGTGATCTTTGGCAGATTACATAACCTTACTTTGTCTCAGTTTCCTCATCCATAAAAAAGAGGGGTGGAGGGAGTTGTACTAAATGACCTTTAAGGATCCTATCAGGTCTAAACTATCATCTGTGAATCCTTATGAGAAGACAGACTCATACAGCAGAAAGACCATTTAGTCAGCAAACCTGCATGGTGCACACTACCATGTGATCTATGGAAAGTCACTTTACTTCAATGAACCTTAATTTCCCCATTTATAAAATGGTTATTAGTACCTGTTTCCCAACGTTATTAGGAAGAAAGTGTTTTACAAATCTTAAAGTACTTTATAAATATCAGTCTTATTATTCTTTGAAATTGGATGACCACAGTGCAAATCCTGGTTTTACCAGTTGCTACCTGTTTGATCTTCAGCAATTCAATTCAATTATTGATTAATTATGCATTGTCTTCAAGAAATCCTTACCTTTTCTGAGCCTTACTTTCCTTACCTACAGAAATAAAGAATCTTAACCCTTAAGTTTCCCCCCCCCAACTAGAAAATCACCAAGATTTTAGGATCTAGATTCAAATGACACTTAAAAATTGTATGCCTAAGGGTAAACCATTTCACCTTTTGAGCTAAAGTTTTCTCACCTGTAAAACTGGGGATAATAATTCTTGTATTCCCTTCTTCACAGTGATAATGTCAGACAGAAAAGTGCTTTATGCTTTTGAAGGATCTTAGAACTTTATACTTTTGAAGTATAGTAGAAATGGCAGTTACTGTTGTGATTTATTATAGTTATTGTTACTAAAATACCCAGTGGCTGTTGTGAGAGAGGGAAATAGTATTCAGAGAACATGGTATAGTTGAGTTTGGATTACAAGGCACATGTACTGAACTGACAAAACAAGGCAGCAGACCCTATGGTGCAATGAATGAGCTAAAGCATTAGGGCTGGACAGCAAGGTAACACAGTGGATAGAGCACTGGCCTTGGGATCAGGAAGACTCATCTTTGATGAGTTCAAATTCAGCCTTAGACATTTACTAGCTGTGTGACTCTGGCAAGTCACTTAATCAACCCTGTTTGTCTCAGTTCCTCATCTGTAAAATGGGCTGGAGACAGAACTGACAAACTGCACCAGTATCTTTGCCAAGAAAACCCCAAAATGGGGTCACAGGGAGTCAGACGGGACTGAACAACAGCAAAGAGGGTAGGGAAAAAGGAGAGATCACTATGTGGTAATGAGGTCAGGGAAAGCTGCCCAGAAAAGGGGGCAAGATTCAAATAAGCAGAGTGAAGTTTGGGTGAGGGAGGCTAGAGAAAAATGAGCAAAAAACACGCTAGTGGAAATAACAAAAGCATGTGTAGGAGACATTGAGAAAACCACCATGACTGAAAATAAAGTTCTTTAGGTTAAGTGAAGTCAGATCACAGAAAGCTCTAAACACCAGACTGAGGAGTTTGGCTTCTATTCTATAAAGCAATGGGGAGTATTTGGAAAGTTGCTTGTTTTTTTTAAACTCAGTTTTTTTTTAATGTTTGTCCTTCCGTCTCTAAGAGAACCATGATATCAGGGAGGTGATGCCATGAGTTGCTAGCAAATTGGATTTAATTGAGGGATGACTGTGCAGTCATCAGCCTCCCTTTCTGCTTCAGAGTCATGTGGGTCCACTGGCCAGATATAGATCAAGATGACTATAGATGACTTCCTTTAGCACAGAAGGGTGATGGTAAAAGTGGTATCCTAAGCTGATTAACCTTTTCTAGGTAAGATACCCTTTTCCTCCTAGTCTGATTTCTAAAAAAAAATGTTTTAAGCATATTTTGGGTTTTTTTTGGTTTTGTTTTTATGTCATTACCATTTGCCTTATCTCCCCGATGGAGGTGCTCTCTCTAGAAAACCTGTGCCTAATTTTAACTCTCAAAACCAGTTAAAAGTCCATAATCAAATTATCCATAAGAATAAATTAAACATTGCAAACCTTTCAATTACCACTGGCTAATTTTTAAAATAAAATTTGGTTTAACTAAGTATCAAACTTGAGTAAACTATCAAAGTGAAAATGATATTATAGATAGAAGATAGAAAAGTTGGGTTCTACTTTCAAATCTCATTACTTTTTATGATTATGTTTACTTTATGTAATGTATTCCTAATCAGGGAGTATAGAAGTCAGATTTAATGATGCTCTATTATATTGTGGTTGAGCTGGAAATTTCTAGAAGAAAGCAATGCCAGATCAGTCGAATTGGAGGGGAGGTGTGGGGAACTGAGGATCTTTGGTCTGGAAAAGAGAGGACTGGGAGTGATAAGGATAGGGAAAGCTTTCCTCAGATATCTCTGAAGGGCTATTATGTAAAAGAAGGAGCACAGATGTGAAGCACAGATTGTGAAGTTTCTGAAGGCAAAGCTAGAACCAATGAGTGATAATTAATTACAGGAAAACAAATTTCAGCTCAAAATAAGCAATGTTTTCTTTAAAGAATTTGGATTTTTTAATGAGATGAAACCTGCAAAGTAGTGAATTCCTTTGAATTAGAAGTATTTGAGCAGAAGTTTGGTACGATATGCTTAGGGATTTCCTTGACAAGATGGGAGATTGGAATGAAACCTATTTTGTGATTCTAGTAGACTATGCTATTGTATACGTGAGAAACCCAAAATATTTTGAGAGTTGAAAAAAAAGTGATTTTATGGCTATTAAGACATCAAACCAGCCGTTTCCCCTATAATCCCTAAAGAAAATGAAGGATTTAGGCAATTTAGGACAATGGAATCAGTCCTTTTGGCCTAGGGATCCCTTGTTAACTCACTCCCAACTATGGCATCCCTATGGAAATATAATATTTAAGCACCTTCAATTATTATTAGAAATTCTTCTTATCTGAGGGGGCAAGAATGAGTATTTCCATGGAATATATAAAGCCATCTCCATACATAAAGTCATTTATCAATCAAAACATTTTGATTGTGCCTCCTTTCTTCTTCCCCACCCCCACCACCACACACACACAAAAAAATCCACTAATCTCATGTGGTTTCCTTACCTCTCTGAACAATCCAAAATATAAGCGTTGACTGGTGGAGTAATCCTTGTTTTGTGCACTATTGTGGAAAGAATATTGGATTTGGAGACAGGAGATTCCAGTTCGGATCTGGACCCAGTTACTTAGTACTTTTGTGATCTCTGGGTCTCAGGTTTCTCATTGGGAGTTGTTTTAGATGTGTTTAAGGTCTCAAAGTCTTTGTATCTACTTAGTTAAAATCTTATGTAAAAATGCAGTGCAACGATCATCCATACTAGCAGAATAATAGGACATGAACTCTCACACAATTTCCAGCCCCAAACAATGAGTGCCCTAGTTACTGCCATCACCTCACTAAAGTGCTCAGGCAAAAGATTTGCTGAATACCTGGAAAGTAAAAATAAATTGATTCAAGCCCAGAGCTTTTCGGGGGAAAAAAAAACTTAAAAGGTTGCTAATTTGGTTCCTGAATAGCCTAGTGATAGAACTATTCCCTGACTTTAGTGGGTTGTGCCTTACCCACAATATGGGGCTCCTAATGTCCAGGAAGGTAGGGACCATGTTTTTTTTGGTTTTTTTTTTTTTGCGTGTGGTGTGTGTGTGTGTGTGTGTGTGTGTGTGTGTGTGTCCTCCACAGTCCCTGGCACAAAATTATTCAATGTAATTTTGTTGAATCAACAAAAGAATAAATTGATTGATGAATGAATTCAATTAAATAATATCATATATTCGGTATCTAAAATGCATAAAGCAGTTGAGACAACTGGGTATAGTGACTAAGGTGCTGGCTCAGAGATAGGAAGACAAGGGATCTAGTAGTATCTCTAACACTCGCTTGAGGTGGAACCATAGGGGAATGACTTGACTTCTGCTGTCCTCAAGCAAATCCCTAGAATTTATCTGATAGCACTGGAAAGAATATGGAATCTAGAATCAGACGACCTAGGTTCAAACCTTGATTCTGCCACTTATTGGCTAAGTGACCTTAGTGACTTAATTTCTCTTTGCCTCAGTTTCTTCATCTGTAAAATGAAAGGATTACCTTCCAATTCTAAATCTAGGATCTTGTGGTCTGATAAGTTATAGACTACTTGCCATCTTTTGGTGGAGGGGACCCCACATGAAAACCAACAAAATTCTTGACTTCAAGGAGCTTATGTTTTACTTTGGATAATGATGGGAATCCAATATCTACACAGATAAAGAAAATGCAAGACATATTGTGAGTAGGGGGTGGGGTGGAAGGGAAGGTGATAGTGGCAAGAGACTCAAACAAAGTAACCTAAGAATATTTGATGAGAGAAAGGATTCCCTTTCACCTGAAAGGAATAAAGGAAGAATTCATAGAGAAGGTTGCATAGTTGCTGAGCCTTACAAATGAATAGGGGGAGAATATTTAATTCAAGCACAGAGAACAGTCTAAGAGGATATACAGAGGTACGAGGGAGCAGGTTGAGTTCAGTGAATAGTTAGCTGGTAGTCTGCTGGAACATCAGATATAAGCAATGAACAAATGGTCCTTCCAGCTCTAACAGCCAATCACTCCAAGTGTTTGTTGTCGAGGATCATGGTACTGGCAGCATGGAAATCAATAATCAGAAGAGAGATCCTCCAGATGTAATATTCAGCTTTTAAAACAGTAGACTTTGTATCCCAGTAGTTGAATGAAGGTCAGGCTTAAATGCCTGTCAATTTTTTTTCATTTACCCCCCCAAACTTTAACCCTTAGTATTTGAGTCCTTTGGTTTCTCTCATTCTTTCTCTTATTCTGTCTTTTCCCCCACTTCTCACAATGCTTAACTAGAAGGATCAAAATACACTCATGTAGATTGATAGAGAAAAGAAAACAATGAATCTGGATTCAGATGGATAATAACCAGTTGTAAAGAGAAAAACTGACAAAGTTCACAAAAGTAACCAGACAAATGAGATAAAGGAAACTCACCAAAGTAGAACTCCACAGTGTGTTCTCAGCTTCCACTGTTTTTAGGTCTTTCCTGGCTTGGTGACCAAGAAAACCTAGCCAAGTGTTTAAGTAGGTTGGCATAAGGAAGTCGAGATCTATTGATTAGGAGTAGAAAGGTTAGAATCTGATACTATGGTTTCTTTATGGGAACCCTAGTAGGAGCCAACCATACTGTGATCACCTTAGGCATGAGCATCTGTATTAAGTTAGGGTAACTGACTTAGTTTTGATGTGGTAGCCTGATGTACCTAGTGATTTCAATGGGCCCATCTAGGAAATATTCTAATACAAATGTCACCTATTTGTAGAATACTAACTCCTTGAAATTTTTACCAATTATGGATTGAGAAATGACACATTTCACTGATTTGAAATTTATTTTAATAGATATCAATCTATATGGAGATATATATTTATATATTATATATATGGATCTGGATACAGATATGTGGGTATATCCGCATGATACAGATATGCTATCTTTTTTTTATCTATCTGTGGTAACTATATAAATGTGAATATGCACACAGGAGATAAAGCTAAAAGTAGTTTATAGGGGGCCAGCCTGTTTTCATTAGGAAAAACTGAATTCAAATCCTATCTCTGAAACATACTAGCAGTCCAACTATGAACAAGTCATTTATCCTTTCTTTGCCCTTGGGAACTCAAAGCCTATAAATTTCAGAATAGTGGATCTGTAGTTGCAGGGAGTTTCCACACTAGGGGAGTTGCCACATAGAGGAAGTCTTCTCATTAAACCAGTACACATAAACAAATGCATTTTATCTTTCTATACATATGTCTGTGTATCTTGTCTCAAATTTCTATTTATCTGATATTAATTTAATGAACCTCTATTATAATGTCATAGAATGTTAGAACTGGAAGACCCTAAAATAATTAAAAATAGAATATAGAATGTCACAATTGAAAGAAAATATATTACAGAATATTAGAACTAGAAGAAACCTTAGAAGAATTAGAATCAAACCACAGAACATTGAATGTCAGAGCTGTAAGATAATTTATATCTTAGACTATTAGAATGTAAAATGTCAAGGCTGGAAAGGACCTGAGAGTCTGACCCCTAGCTATGTAACCCTAGGTAGGTTACTTAAATCACTGTACTACATGAAGCTCTTTTAAGACTATAAATTGCAGAACACTTTCTTATCTGTATTGATAGAGGGAGTTTACTCCCTGGGAGTCCTCTAAGCCCATAAAATTACAAGACTAGACTAAAATAAAAATCAAAAGTATAGGAAATTAAGGACTTGTAATCATGATTTTTACTCCTGTTCCCCAAATATAAATCAGATACATACCATTTTAAAGCAAGGAGATTACCAGCCCTCTCTCTTATTTTTTAAAATAAAAAAAATAAAGCCACACTGGGGAAGTGACTTATATAATGTCATATGCCTTAGGAGCAGAGAAAGGGACTTTATTTTTGCATAACATTTGATTTTCTTTTCCTTTTCAATGAAATAACATTATAAGCATGTTATTTGTAATTTGCTATCACGTTTCATCCTACGGTCTTGTTCTTTTAATAATTTCCACTTTGGGCATACCCTCTGGATATCAGTGGGTTTTTTTTTCCCTTTTTTATATATTAGTTAATGCTCTCCTAGCTGAATCTCACTTTGTTATTTCCTGCTTATATGTCTAAGCTCTTTTGCTTTCTCTGTAACCTTTCTTTCTCCTTGTTTTTATTTAAGACATCTCCCTAGTTTTCTTTTTATCTGCAGATTTCGGTAAAATATCATGCTGTTTACTACCTCTTAATCATCAGACAATGTATGTGGGTGTGGGTGTGTGGAAGAGGGTGGAGGAAACATGGGGCCAAGATTAGGGGGAACAAGACTGGGATGGTAGAATGGGGCCAGAAAAAGGGAAAGACCCAAGAAAAAGCATTGGAACTTTGTTGTAAAATTTCACTCCTTTGCTTAGCATTGTAAGCCTGAAAAGTGAAGCTTACAACATAAAATGTTCAAACTAAAAGTAACTTCAGCAATTAACCATTCTATGAGCCTCATTTTACAGAAGTTGGAAGGATTTTAAATTTAGAGCCAGATGGAACCTCAGAGGCATCTATTCCAACTTCCTCATTTTCTAGATGAGGAAGCAGAGATTCAGAGACGTTACATGATTGGCCCAAGTTCACATCACTGGTAAGTTTCAGAGGCAGGATATAACCAAGATACGCCTGATTTTAAGTCCAGCATACAATTCACTGGACCACAGAAGAAAGTATTTGCCTTAAGTTCACAGCTGGTAAATAGCAGTTAAGATTTGAACCCAAATCCATATAAATTGATAGGACGATCGAAGCACTCTGTTAAATCTTAACATAATAAATTTCATGTTCTTATCCAGAAAATTTTTGTGTACTTTTTAATTCTTTTGAGAGAAATAAAGCTACATAAATAGCTGAAGGGTGATTTCTCTTTAAAAAAAAAAATAAATGTTTTTCTGAGAGAAATTTTTTGATGCTAGAAAATTTAATAAAATTTTATTTAAAAAAAACATGCTTTTCAAACATTTTACAAGAATTTATTTTAAACTTCTTAACACAAATTTAGATTTATAACCCACCTCAGCACAGATAGTGGAAAGAACATTATTTTAGGAACCAGAAGGCCTAGGTTATTATCCCAACTCTGCCGTTAACTCACTTTGCAACTCCCTGGGCCTATTTCATTGTCTTTAAATGGAAAATGTTCAAACATTGTTGATTCTTTTCCTAAACTTCTAAGATGTATAACCTAACATCCCATGTTTAAGAGCCCCTGCAATTCTAATATTCTGTGTTATATCATTCTAATATCCCTTCCATCCTATGGTCCTCAATGGTACATTTTTTAGTTAGTACTGTCACTGAAAACTCACTAAAATGACCTTCAAAATAGAATTTGGTATAAAGTGGGTCCTCCTTGTATTCTGCCTAGAGGTATAAGCATCTGTATGTGACCAAAAAAAAAGTTATCATTATAAGATTGATGCAAGAAACTGATTCCAAGTCTATAGTATTCTTCTGTGAAATTCTTAAAAGTACAATAGAGACAGGCTCACTTATTCTCAAATCTTGGTAGCTAAGTAGGAGATGTGTTGATAGAGCAGGAAAAGTGATTCCCTTTGGTGAGATGTGAATCAATGAAAGACCTGGGAACCAGTGTAAGCTTTCCAAAGTTAATAGACCCCACTGACCTTAGACTTTTATGATGTATGTGAAGCTAATTTGAAGGAATTTGGGAAGTCACCTATTTCTTGCCTTCAATATTCCATTTATACTGAACCAATAGCAGAGACTTGCAAGATGTTATTCCTAGTGGTAAGAATTACTAAGTAAGATCAATAGTCTGAGATGAAGATTAAATCTTTGAAGATGGAAGCTATAGGGCTTGCCTGAATATTTCCATTCCTGAGAAGTTTCACACCCAACCTATCTATCATGGGATAGTTCCTACATAGATTATTACAAAACTTTGGGGGTTAAGTTATCCCATCTGCCCTGTTCCAAGAATTTGTTACTTGGACGCCAAGCTCTTGCATTTTTCTTTTTCTTTCTTTTTGTTTTTAAAATTTGGATGAGTGCTTATGTGGTATAAAGTTTGTTGTGATTGGAACTAGCCCTAGACAAACAGCTGAACTTAAAAATACTATTTATTTTGTCTGATCTGGAAAAAAATAGACACATACATACTTATGTGTCTGTGTATGGATGTGTATTTATGTATGTATACATATGTACATGACATACATATTTAAATATACAGATAGATACATATGGATAGAGAAATAGATATTGATAGATGTCATTGTGCTAAAGAAGAATTATCTGGTGCTAATCAGATATTATTAGAGTTGACAGTGGAAAGCTATATTAGGGATATGTCATCTATACTTTAATGAATATCCTTAAGTATTAAAGTTTAATTCAAGAGCTTAGTATACCATAAGTTAGGTGATATTGTTCATAGTGTAGAAGGCTATCCATCCTAAAAAACCTCCATGCACTGTCTGTCTTCTTTTGACTGCCTGGCACATCCATCACCCTTCTAAAATAAGGGACTTTCATCTTTCCTTCCACAGATAGTCATATTTCTCAGTGGGCCAAGCTCTTGGCAGTGCTTTTAGTTTCTTAGACAATATTCCCCTTCACTTTTCATCCTGGTGGTTATTGAGAAGACTGAATCCAGAAATTTCTAGTTTGCTAATGGGATTTTTTCTTTTTTAGGAGAATGGGATCTTGTATTACTTATAGCTTCTTTAGGTTCTAACTGGCATTTGAAAGATGTTCTAAGCTAGAGTTGCTAATTGCTAGCATTGGTTCCTAAACCTTCAGCAGTCTCTTATACCTTCTTCTTGGGGGTGGCCATATTCCCCTTTTGACTTTTTCCATTATACTTGTTAGATCCTCATCCCCTTGGCTATTCATGCCTTAGATCAGTTTGGGAGATGACCAATTGCTAATTGATTTTAGGGCAATTTAAAATTACTGGTCCTGATGAAAATTTAAATTGAAGCTAGTTAAACATCCAATAAAGAAGATCATTTGGAAGGGAAGAGTGATGGAAAGAGGGTAACTGAAATATCACATCCAGGATAAATAATTAGAATGACTGGGTAAGTCAATGATTAGCAAAATGCCTTAGATTAGCTTTTCAATAACATGGATTTGTCCCCATAGTCTTGATTAACTGCTCTGATAACATGGCTAACCTCCCTTCCCCTAATTTGCTTCTGAGAAACATACATAATCATTGACATGGTACCATGGAAAAGATGCAAGATTTTGAGTCAAGGATCTGAGTTTGAATACTAGTTTTGTTCCATACTGCTTGGGTGATCTTGAACAAAATCACACTTAACCACTTTGGGTTTTAGATTCCTCATCTGTAAAATGAGGAGGATGGACTAGACAGTCTTGAAGATACTTTATAACTCTAACTGATCTTATGACCCTGGGATTGTCTTGGAATGAACTGGAGTAAAATCTATAGACAGAATCTATAGCCATGAAGACCATCTTGGGGTCATAGAATTCTGAGGATGGAATGACTCTTAGAGACGATAAGCCCAGCCTCTTGCTATATGTGGAAAGAAGTTTTACCATATTCCCAACGAGTGACGATTAAGCTATAGAATTTAGAACCTTTAAAATAAATCCTAGACTCTACTCTTAATATGATTGCCTCTGAGGTTTGGTTTTTCCACCTTTCTAATGGGGTAACAATTCTCACCCTTTCCAAGGTTTTTTAAAGGCGAAGACTGAAGTATTCTTTGGCTTGCCATATGACACCAATATAGTCTACTGCACAGTATTTTAAAGAAAAAATGAGGAAAACAGGCATCCTCCTTATTAGACCATTTTCAGCAAGTCTATTGTTGTCTTAGCAGTGGACATGGGGGAAAATCATTATTGGCAGATTTCTGTTCAACTAGAGAAGAGACAATTACTTAATACCACCACACCCATATCAATTCTGTTAGCCAAATGTGGGGCTCTCTTAAATCCTCAACTAAATGGACAGGAATGGAGCCAAAAAAGAGATTTGTCTTACACTGAGAGAGTACAAGGGGAATTAGAGCCCTAAGTTTGCTGGATGAAATCATGACATTAAGCTGGTAGCCACTGGTTGTATTTATATGGACTCCTTGGAACTAGGAATAAGTGACAGAAGCAGGATTTTGAACCCAGGTTTCCTGACTCCGAAGCTGCTGCTCTTTCCACTCTCCTCCCCCTCCCTGTCAGTCCTTTCCAGAGAAAGACAGAGTTGGACCTTAGAGATTATAAATCAAACCTCTTATTTTAAAGACCAGGAAAATAAAGTCCAGAAAAGGGAAATTACTTGCTTAAGGTCACACATAATTGGAACTAGAACCTAAGTGTCCTGACTCCCAGTTCATACTTGGGCATTAACATAGCTTTGAGAAAAATACAGTTGCTCATGGGATCCCATTGTAGAATGTGAACAATTTATGACCCAGATCATAATTCAAAGGCATTCCCATAAAATGCCTTCACATAACAAAGTAGCATCATGCTAGGCATGTTGTAGTCACTGAACTATAATGAAAAGAGTCCCCTAGAAGAAGGGTCAGGAGATGGCAGTTCAAGTTCTGGCTCCTTGGACCAGTCTGTGAAGTTCTTAGGTTCTCCTCAGCTCCTCTTCTGTAAAATGAAGAGATTATAGTAGATCTCTAAAGTCCTTTCCTACTCTGAAGTTCCATGAATCCAACCATCTCTAGATGTTTCACAAATATCCAGTGAATAAAATTAAATTCCATGGAATAAAATGAAATTAAATTCAGCAGACCTTCATTGGGTAGAAAGATACATCTTCAAGTAGAAAGAATACTGAACGTATTCAGATGATCCGAATTTAAGTCCTACATCTAACATTTACTAGCTGTGTGACACTGGGCCAGTCATTTCGTTCATGTCCTTGGGCCACCAGTTCCCCATCTGTAAAACAAGGGGAGTTAGACTAAATGTGTACCCTCTGATGTCTTTTGAAATACCGGGTTAAATCAGAGTTCATGTTTTATCCTTAACTAGAAGGATGCTATGCCCTCATCAGAAACAGGGAGTTTTGAAAGTGAGGGAGGTTAAGATGGTAAATTAGAAAAATAAAAGCTCTCCCAGTGGTTTCTAACACATTTTTTCATTTTCCCCCTAGCTTTTGAAAGGAGTGAATCCCTCGTGGAGTTGGACACATACAACCAATGATCCCTAGGTCAGTAGTAGCAAGAAAGAATGGAGGGGAGACCCTATCTAGGTAACAGGGTCTTGTTTAGAGAAGGGACCTCCAGCAGGCTTGTTCAACAAGATCTTGGCAGTGAAGTGGATAATCTCCATGAAGTTCAGAAAACTGCCTCTCTATTTTCTTCCTCCCTCAGGCTCTACTGACTCCAAGCAGACAGATTTATTGGGGTCTTGAGCATGATCAGGAAGAAATTAGCCTCTGTAAGAATTCCATGAGATTCAGTGTGGTGGAGAGGATAGACAGCTGGCCTCTGAGTCAGAAAGACTAGAATTTGAGGCCTGCCTAGCACACAGATTGGCAGCATCGCTCTGAGCAAGTCACTTAACCTCTTGGTGCCTCAGGCAATACTCTCAAAGTATTAGCTGCAGAGGAATTTCTACAGTGGGAATTCCCTACACTGATGAAATAACTGGTCTGGAAAAAAACACACACTCATACACATGCACATATGCTCGCATAAACATGTACATGAAGATACACATTCATACTTACACACATATACAAACAAATTCTCTCACTCTCTTTCCAACACACACACACACACACACACACACACACACACGCTGAGATTATAGAAATCAGAGATTTCCTTTTCATGAGTTGAGGCATCTGACTCTAGCAGATCTAAGGCTTTGTTTCTACCTATCTTAAGATCTTACCATTATATTAGGGGAGGAAGGAGGCCTTTGGCTCAAATAACAACATAAGAAGCCCTTTTATGCCAGTCATCATGAATCTGAGGGTGTGCGAGCAGGGAGGAAGTGATTAAGCTTTTCATAAATTTGCTTTTTCTTTCATTCAAATAGGCCCCTGATGTTTGGCAGGGTAAGAGAAGGGTTTAGAGTATAGGGAGGGTTTCCTACAGTTTGTGACTGAATACTTTTAATTCCTATTGTGGGTAGTGGCACACTCTTTGGTAATGTTCTTTGAAATCTGAATATGCTAGAGGAACGTGAGAAGATCGGTGTATTGTGCTCCTCGCCCCACTCCCCCTTTTATGTTTTGGACAAATGTATGTCTTTTCCCCAAAAAAAGTAGCCTGAAGGCCTATACATGCATAGAGCTATGATCCAGTGTGTCAGCACACCCAGATTAATTAGTCCTTTCCTCTCTACCACCACAGGGGGAAAGGAAAAATCAAGGGTAATGAACCCCAGAGCTGGCCCACCTGGGCACAGTTGGTTCACACTTTATGCCTTTGGAATCAAAAGATCTAGATAACAGAATCACAAGGTGTTAGAATGAGAATGAACTACAGAGATAATCTGGTCAAGACTTTTTCCTATTACAGATGGAGAAACTGAGGCCTATGTAAAGTAACAGAATTGCCCAAGTTCATAGTTGATAAATGGCATAAACAGGATTTGAACCTACATTTTCTATCACTTGGGATATCAGTAAGGACAACTTGGTGGTGCAATGTATAGAGTGCCAGACCTGGATTCAGGAAGACTTTTATCTTTATGAGTTTAAATCTGGACTCAGAAACTTACCAAATGTATGACCCTGGATAAGTCATTTAGCCCTTTTTGCCTCAGTCCCTCATAATGAGATGGAGAGGGAAATGGCCAACCATTCCAGTATCTTTGCTAAGAAACCCCCAAAAGGGATCACAAAGATTTGGACGTGAGTGAAACAACTGATCAACAAAGGTACCTAATGTTGACTTTTCTATTGATTCTAACAGGAATATCATGCATAAGCCCAATATTTTCTAAAGATCTTTCCCATATATTCTCATCATCACTACCTCTATCATCATCATTATTATTAATGACACTATGAATAAGACAGAGAGCTTTATTGCTCTTTATTGAACACTTTTAAGGCTTATGAAGCACTTCGCATGAATTTTAGATATCATTTGAGACTCATAACACCCCTGTGAGGTAGAGGGGCAGGTGTTACTGTCCTCATTTTATGAAAGCTTGAATCTCAAGAAAATGGCATGGTTTGTCACATCCCTCAAATCTTGGTCTTCGACTTCCTGCAGGACCAGTCCTCTTTTCTATAAGGCCATGGTGCCTTTTGGCTTCAGGGCTCAGTGGTAGGTTTCATCTGATGCTGTCTTTCTATTTTTACAATTCTATGATCTCATGTCTTAATTATGCTGACATTTCAGTACAGCCAGTGGTCCTCAATTAAAAGAGAGCCCCGGTAATTCATTTACTTGCTGAAGATACAATTCCATTTCCGTTGTCTTTTGGAAGAGGTATCCAGGAAGTGATGTATAGAAGCATTCTTGAGAAAAAAAATTTTAAATTAAAAAAAAAAGAATATGGGGAGGCGTGACGTTACAGATGGTCATGATTAGATGAGATTCCATTTTTATCATATATAAGTTGGCCCCATGCCATGAGAGATGTATGCTACAGAGACGCAGATCATATTTCTGTCATCAGTCCAGACTCTTTCCCTCAGGCATGTTATTGGTCACTGGAGTCCCCAGCTGGAAATAGCCCATCATTAAATAATTGAATTATAATGAATTGATTTATTCTGGCTCTTGTGATGGTATTTTACTGTATAAACTGTTTATAGAAGTAAACAGGGGCCTGAAGAAGTTGGAAAGAAATCAAAATTCAGCTGACATTATACTCAGTGACTCTTATTTTGCTGATAGTTAGTCATCCTAAGAATACATCAGAAAGCTCAGGCCTGTAAGGAAGTATCATCTATTAGAATAAATGCTGGACTTAAAACCAAGAAGTCCTGGGTTCAATCTCACCTCTGACACTTACTAGCAGTGACACCTCTGGCAACTCATATTAACTCTCTGAGCCTTAGTTTACTCATCTGTAAAATGAACAGGGTGAAATTGATGGTCTCTAAAGTCCCTCACAGTTCCAAGTCTATGATGATATGAACTGTAAATATTATCATTAAACTCTTTCATTTTCAAGGTGAGAAAACTAAGGCCCAGAGAAAAAATAGCATTTCTTCAATGCCCTATCAATAGTAGTAAGTAGTTGGGGTGGACTTTGAAGTTGGGTCCTCCAATTCTTGAATCACTGTTTGTTCTATTACAACAAATTTATTTCTTCTTGCTTTTATGGACTTTTCCTAAGTAGGCAGAATTGTGTTGCCTGATAATGACTCAAGACAATACTTGCCATTGTGTTACCTAATCATGGAGTTTTAAAATACTTTCCAATTCATGTCAGAGAATTTCGTTTTTTCCCCCAATTTATTTCTTTATTTTTAGTTTTCAACATTCATTTCTGCAAAATTTTGAGTTCCAAATTTTCTCCCCATCTCTTCTCTCCCCCACCCCAAAACACCGTGCATTCTGATTATCCCTTCCTCCAATCTACCCTCCCTTCTATCATACCCCTCCCTTCCCTCATCCACATTTTCTCTCTTTTCTTGTATGGCAAGATAGATTTTTATACCCCTTTATCTGTATTTCTTATTTCCCAGTTACATGCAAAAACAATTCTCAACAATTTTTCCTAAAATTTTGAGTACCAACTTCTCTCCCTTCCTCCCTCCCCACCCATCCCCATTGAGAAAGCAAGCAATTCAATATAGGCTATATATGTGTAGTTTTGCTAAAGACTTCCACAATAGTTATATTGTAAATGACTACCTATACTTTCCTCCATCCTATCCTGCCCCCCCATTTATTCTATTTTCTCTTTTGACTTTATCCCTCCCCAAAAGTGTTTACTTCTAATTACCCCACTCCTCTCCTTTGCCTTCCCTTCTATCATCCTCCCCACATCCCACTTATCCTTTTCTCCCTACCTTCCTGTAGTGGAAAGTAGATTTTCATAACAAATTGAGTGTGCATGTTATTCCCTCCTTAAGCCAAATGTGATAAGAGTAAGCTTCACTTTTTTCCCTCTCACCTTTCTCTTTTTCCCTCCATTGAAAAAGCTTTTTCTTGCTGTTTTTATGAGAGGTAATTTGCCCTGTTCCATTTCTCCCTTTCTCCTCCCAATATATTCCTCTTTCACCCCTTAATTTTATTTATTTAGATATCATCCCTTCCTATTCAACTCACCCTGTGCCCTGCCTCTCTCTCTCTTCCTCTCTCTCTCTCTCTCTCTCTCTCTCTCTCTCTCTCTCTCTGTGTGTGTGTATAATCCCTCCAACTACCCAAATACTGAAAAAAGTTTCAAGAGTTACAAATATTATCTTTCCATGTAGGAATGTAAAGAGTTCAGCTTTAGTAAGTCCCTTATGATTTCTCTTTCCTGTTCACCTTTTCATGCTTCTCTTGATTCTTGTGATTGAAAGTCAAATTTTCTATTCAGCTCTGGCCTTTTCATCAAGAATGCTTGAAAGTCCTCTATTTCATTTAATGACCATTTTTTCCCTTGAAGTATTATACTCAGTTTTGCTGAGTAAATTTTAGTCCTAGTTCCTTTTCTTCTGAAATATCATATTCCAAGCCCTTCGATCCCTTAATGTAGAAGCTGCTGGATCTTGTGTTATCGTGATTGTATTTCCACAATACTCAATTGTTTCTTTCCAGCTGCTTGAAATATTTTCTCCTTGACCTGGAAACTGTGGAATTTGGCTACAATATTCCTGGGAGTTCTTCTTTTTGGATCTCTTTAAGGAGGTGATTGGTGAATTCTTCCAATATTTATTTTACCTTCTGTTTCCAGAATGTCAGGGAAGCTTTCCTTGATAATTTCATTAAAGATGATATCTAAGCTCCTTTTTTGAGTAGTCCCATAATTTTTAAATTGTTTCTCCTGGATCTATTTTCCAGGTCAGTTGTTTTTCCAATAAGATATTTCACATTGCCTTCATTTTTTCATTCTTTTGGTTTTGTTTTGTAATTTCTTGGTTTCACATAAAGTTATTAGCTTCTATCTGTTCCATTCTAATTTTTAAAGAACTACTTTCTTCAGTGAGCTTTTGAACCTCCTTTTCCATTTGGCTAATTCACCTCTCTAAAGCATTCTTCTCCTCGCTGGCTTTTTGGGCCTCTTTTGCCATTTGAGTTAGTCTATTTTTAAAGGTGTTAATTTCTTCAGCATTTTTTTGGGTCTTCTTTAGCAAGCTGTTGACTTGTTTTTCATGATTTTCATGTGTCACTCTCATTTCTCTTCCCAATTTTTCCTCCACCTCTCTTACTTGATTTTCAAAATCCTTTTTGACCTCTCCCATGGCCTGAGACCCTTGCATATTTATTTTGGAGGTTTTGCATGCAGAAACTTTGACTTTTAGGTCTTCCTCTGAAGATCTAAATTGTTCCTCCTCATCCAAAAGGATGGAAGAAAATATCTGCTCACCAAGAAAGTAACCTTCTATTGTCTTATTCTTTTTCCCTTTTTGGGGCATTTTCCCAGCCAGTTACTTGACTTTTGAGTTCTTTGTCAAGGGGATCATATACTCTGGGGACCTGTAAGTTCTTAGTTCTTCCACAGTGGCCCAATCAAGGGAGAGGAGTTTATTTCTCTCCTGATCTACGCTCTGGTCTGTGAGCAGGATTCCCTTTCCAGAGCCTCCACCAACTCCACTGCAAGCCTGTACTCCTCCTCACCTCAGGGCCGAGATTCAGATCAGCTGCTCAGTTCCCCCAGGGGCTTTACACCAGGGCTCCGACAATGGAAGCTGCCATTGCCTGGGGCTGGGCCTAGCCCACTGAGTTCCCTTCTCACCCAAGTGAAAGAGCTTTCTCACTGACCTTTTAAGCTGTCTTTGGCATTTGTGAGTTGAGGAATCTGGGACCCACATCTGCTGCTGGTGGCATGGAGCCTTGAAGCCCACTCCAATCCTGTCCTTTCTGCAGCATGGTCCACACGGGGCTCTACACCTGTGCTGGGCTGCTCTCCTTTCCCCATGTCAGAGAATTTGTGTCTTCGGTCCTTTCATTTCTAATTAAGTAGGAGGAAAAATCTGCCATTTAAAGTAACATTTAGATGGCAAAGTTTCCTAAATGGAATGGACACAACTTTGATATAATCTCCTAAAGACTCTTCCTGCAGGCCATTCTTGTATCACATGTTTGAGAGGGAGCCATCATTGTTGATACAGTGCTGGACCTGGAGTCATGAAGAGCTGAGTTCAGATCCTGCATCTATAGCTTACTTTCTATGTAATCTTAAATGATTAACTTAATCATGAACAACTCTCCAAAGACTATAAATTATAAGATGGATTGCTGTTACCTGTCAGGGAATTCCCAAACCAACTAAATCACAGGTTATTGACCTATATTTAAGACAAGTTGAGTGGTAATGCAAATATATTTTCCTTGGCTTATTTCATTGGATTTGGCTTCCTCTGATTGTTATAAAAGTAGATGTCACCCTTTAAGATTTGTCTAGCAATTGTTGTCCTTCTGTGACTTTAAGACATAAAGATGATCTATTTTACTTATGTCTATATGGAGATATATATATATATATCTCCATATAGATACATACACACATATCCCTACACACACACATACACACACATAAACACACACTGTGTATATGAAAACACTGTGTAGAAATAAGTCCCACATATAACATTTTAAGCTGTATGAAACGTTTTCCTCACAGTGTGAGTTAGTGTAGTATAAACATAGTTATCCCCATATTTGCCAATAAAGAAACTAAGGCTCAGAGTGGCTGAGTGAATTGGTCAAAGTCAATAGTTAATAAGTAACAGAATGTAGATTTGAACTCAGGTCCTCTGGATCCAGTGTCCTTGCCATAGTGATGTGGAATGTTTAATAAAACTTCTATTGTATTCTACTTATAATCATAATTCCAAACATAGACTAGTACTTTTATTTTCATAGCATAGTAAAAATCGTTCCATTCTGATTAATATAGTTATGATTACAATGCAATTTAGAAAACACCCTCCCGAGGATCACTTCAGTACTATAATCTTTTGTAAATGTGTATGTTTGTTCTGTTTTTGGAATGCACCATTATGACTATTTTCAATACTTATTTCTTAGTTTGAACTGAAATGCAGTGAAAAATACGGAGGTTCTATTAATGTGGAAGGCATCATCACAACTCAAAAGTTTAAGATATGTGTACAAAAATCTATCACAATAACAAGGAGTAAATGTGTTCTACTATTCCTCTAACAGGTTGAAAACCCTGCTCGCTCTTGAATTACCTGAAACACCAGGAAAAAGTGAAATTTTTACCCTAAATTATTCAAATATACATAACCAACGATTATCATTTTTCCCCTGTTTAACTATATTATATAATTTTTAAAAAAACCATGGGAACCTAAAATGTGTCTTTTACTGAACAGGCAGCTTACAATCATGTTATATGAATATCATTTAAAAGAGTAGGAGAAGGATTAAAAGAGGAAAAGAGGAAATAAAGCACAAAGAAATTGGACCCAAGGAAATACCCTATCAATTGGAGAATGGCTGAACAAATTGTAGTAGGTGAACATAATAGAATATTATTGTACTGTAAGAAATGATGAAAGAGACAATTGCTGAAAATCCTCTGTGGTATGAACTGAGGCAAAGAGGAAGGAGCATAATCAAGATAACAGTTTTTACAAGGACAATAGTATAATAAAGAAAACAACTTTGAAAGCCTTAAGAGCTATAATAAATACAGTAACTAAATCTATCTCCAGAGGACCTGTGAAAATGTACATCTACCTCCCTGAGAAATGATATTCTCAAGGTGCCGAAATGGACATTTACACATACATGTCTGTATATGTGTATGTGTATGTATGTATGCATGTATACCCAGAAGAGAACAGAAGGTAATGCAGAAAAAAAACACAAACAAGCTGAACAGTTTTGAAAGCAATGTGTGGAATTATTATATGTTTGTTTTTAAGGATGAGGTATGAAATGGAAGTTCATGCCATTACATAGTGTTTTTTATGTTCTGCTATGTATATGGAAGTGCTCTTTTTTTGGTGTTTTAAGTTCAGAATAAAAATACAATGAAAAAGTAGAATATTTTGGGAGAGGGATCATGATTATTGATATCTTCAAATATTTGAGGAATCATCATGTGAAAGAGGGATTAGATTTCTTTTGATCGGCCTACAAGGGCAGAAATTAGGAACAATGGGTAGAAAGTATAAGGAGACAGATTTCTAATTCAATATTGGTATGTGCTTCCCAAGAATTACCATTGCTCAAGGTCACGTCTTCCCTATCATTTTCAAATGCATTCTGAATGTTAGTTTCCTTAAAGATGTTGTAGAGAAAGATTCCTGCTTTAGACAAGGGTTAGAAAGGCTCTCACAAGGTCCTTTTTTCAAACTCTTTGATTCTAATGCCAGACAAACAAGCAAGAAAGACTCCCACATGCTTTCCCTTCATTTGTCTACCTTCTGCAGATGAGCCCAGCCGATGCTATTTCCATGATGGAGATGGGGTGTGTGAAGAGTTTGAACAAAAGACCAGCATTAAAGACTGTGGAGTTTACACACCTAAAGGTTTCCTGGATCAGTGGGCATCTAATGCTTCCGTCTCGCATCAGGACCAGAAGTGCCCAGGTTTGGTTGTCATTGGCCAGCCAGCTGCATCACAGGTAAGAGACAAGGCCCTAGCTATTATTGATAGAGGCTTACTCTCTTTACTGTTATAACTCCCCTTAAATGAATGATTCTTTATTATTCTTTAGTGCAGGTAAACTCTTATGATGATTTTGTAAAGCCAATATTCTCCAAATTATACAGATTTCATAAAGTGAATCTTAACTTCTAAGGCTATTCATCAAGAACCTCCAACCATTTGGTCCCTACCATTTATTTTTAATCCTGTATCCCTATAGAAGACTGATCTATATATTTATGGACATCTCTGCCCCAGGGACCTCTTCTCAGACAGTTCCTTTCTCTACTCTCCAGCAGAAAGAATACTGATTTAGACTCTTGCCTCTGCTGGTTATGGCCTATACCCTTGGACACGTTGCTTAACCTGCTAGTACTATTTTGTTAACTATGAGATGAAGGGTGGACTAGATGACCTCTAAAGTCTCTCCTACTCCTAACTCCTGTGATCATTACATAAAATGTCTCTCCTGTCCTCTATGCAGTCTACCCTTCAAGGCCCAACTCTAGAGCTTGCTTCCTTGGAGGCTTCTCTGATTATCTTAGCCCAAAGTGATCTCTCCTTGGATATAGCTCAAATGACTTAATGTCTTTCTTCTTCATTTGACCCCCATTGTGTCTAGCTAGATAGTGTTAGCCTATTTTTCTTGTGCATATGTTTTGCATTTCTAAGAACTTTCCTTTGAGAGTGGTGGTGTGGATATATGAGCAGAGCCCTGGAGGAGGAATTGGAAGACCTGAGCCCAGTCCCAGGCTCACTCTGCCTTTTCTCTCTTAGGCAAATCAGTTTCTCTCTGTAGACCTCAGTTTTTCCATCTGTTAAAATTAGATCAGATAATTACTCAAAGCCTTCCTGCATCTCAAGCTATTCTCCCAGCAAAGAGCTCTTTGAAGAGGAAAAAAAGAAAAAGAAAAAGTCCAGTCACAGGAAGAAGACTTCTGAAACAACAAAAACATTCTGAAAGTTTCTGGGCTGTGTGTGGGGTGAGGGGGGTGTGGAGGGTTGGAGGGTGGAGAATGTCCGTCTTAATCTCTTGTTAGGAAAGACAGCTTACAAAAGCCTCTCAGTTTATCCACTCTAGCCATCAACATCTTAACTAGAGGATCTGACAGGGTGAAAATTAGCCTCCCAGCCTCCTCTAATCATCTTGTACAATAATCAAGGGCAAGACTGACACCTCCTTCTCCATTATCTGATGGGCACCCAACCTTCCCAGAGAGTACTTCAGTTTGATGTTCAGGGATAATCTTGGTGGTGAATTATGTGTGTGTTGTGAGATTCTGGCCTGCTTTGTTTATTGAGTTTTTGCTATTTAGACTTGAATTGTTGAATTCAAGAACATTTCTGTTGTCTTTTCTCAGGTTGATTTTTCGGGATAGGTAGTTATTATCTCACTTGCTAGAAAGTGTCCCCGCTTTGGATTGATCTTATTGCAATACTTTTGGCTACAGCTAAAATCTGTAACAAAATTGTATCCAAACCCATTATAAAAGGCTATCATAGGCTCCACTGGAATGATATTTATTATATTGAATAATTATTTCCCTGTCTTTCTTTTCTATTCCTCAAACATAGATGTTACTAGAGGCAATAAAAAAAGAATATTGTTGTTTGTTTTTTTTTAGGAAGAGACAGTTGCCTGCAGTTTCCATTTGTACCTTCTTCATTCACATTGGGGAATCAACCAGTGTATTTAATGAGTCAACCAATAAACATTTATTAAATACATACTGCTATATGCCAGGCAGTGTGTTTGATGCTGGAGTATTGTGAAAAGGGCATCGATTCCAGAATCACAGAACCTGGGTTCAAAATCCTGCCACTGACATTAACTGTGTGACCTTAAGTTACCTAACCTCCCTGGGCCTCAGTTTCTTCATCTGTAAAGTGAAGGGGTTTGACTGATGTCCCTTGTAGCTCTGGACCTATGGATCTATAATGTATCTCTATATTAGTGGAAATAGTATCCTTCGGGTAATTTCATAGTGTAATCCTAGAATTCACAGAATTCTAGAGCTGGAAGGGTCCTAGAAGATAGAATATGTTATTTAAGAATTGAAAGGGACCTTAGAATATTGAATGTTAGAATATAATATGTTAGACTTGGGAGGGATCCTCGAACAAATTATGTTCTAATCTCTTCATTTCATGGAAGAGAAAATTGAGACCCATAGACAAATGAATTAGATGAGATTTATGTGAAGTGACATTTGAATCAATACATCTCATCCTAGGATGATTGTCAAGGATTTTGAAGGAATTAGAGTCCATTAGTGAGCAGGAATGACTACCCTTGATACCTAGGAAGTTGTTTTCAAGGATATTATAATGTGGACAGTTGTTGGAAGTTTTCTCTGTTAAGTTTGCTGTGATGAAATTTGATCCATATATTTAAAGGTATTGTACAGTTTTCTCCCTACCATTCAGTGTTGGATTCTTTACTATACTATGCCATTCCTTTCTCCCTCTGGTTTTGATGTTTCAATAGGGATGATAATTTAAATTCTGGGTATTTTCCACTTTATTTATGATTAATTTCTTATATATCCAAACACATGCGTATGTGATGTATGCCCAAGCATAGATAGCTATGTCTATATATCTACACTGATCATAAAGTTGAATGGAAAGTTGGAGTATGGTATCTGAAACTGGGGAAATGATCATTACCTATCCCTGGGGGACTGTGAGGCTTAGAGTCCTGCTACCCATTCTCCATTGTCCCATGTCTTCTGTGGAGGAGGTTACATTAGCCCTGACCACTTCAGGAGTTTCAGATCATCACCTTACAACAACTCTATGAGGTAGGTGGTATTACTACCTCATAGTATTTTTCAACTGAGGAAACTGAAGCAAGTAGAGGTTAAGTAATTTGCCCAGAATTATACAACTAATAAATATCTGAGGTCCTCTTGAAGGTACTGAACATAGAGATAAACCAAATGACAAAATATATACAACTGCCTCACATGACCCATTAGAGTGGGGGAAATTCTTATTCATTCCTAAGGTTCATTTCAAGACCATCCATTTTCCAAAGAGTCTTCCATGACCTCCCCAGCTTGTCATGAGCTCTTCATCCTCAAGTTCCATCTTCAGATTATGACTATGCCATTCATTCTGATACTTTAAAAGATGCTAACTAGGAGTATTATTTCAACGCTTAATTTGTCTAGCTTATGTCCCCACCAAGTTTATATATTCCCTTAGCGCAACTATGTTTTTTTCATTCTTGCAGGTATGCAGCCAACACATATTGGTTGAAAATCTATTATATTTAGGCACTATGTAAGATCAAAAGATTACACAAGTGTATTGCCAGAGCAGGTGATCCAATATCTAAGTGGGCACAGGTATGTGAGGTGAAACATAGGCTAAACGTGTTTGGATAGAGTAAGTTGGGTGAGTTCATACTCATTCACTCACTGATGAGAAGAACTCAGCTCCAGGGTGAAATTCCAAATCTCAGTGGATTAACTTATCTTGGCATCATAGTGGATAGAATGCTGACCTCCTATGAGGAAAATCTGAGTTTAAATCTTGCCTCAGACACTTTTCTGGTCAGTCTTTGAGGCTTCATCAGACCTAGTTGTTTCCTCATCTAGAAAATAAGGATCCTAATAGCACTTACCTCACAGGATTGCTGTCGGGATCAACTAAGATAACATTATGTGAAGGGACTGGTAAACTTTAAAGCATCCTCTAAATGCTAGCTATCATTATTGTTATTAACTTGGGCAAGTCACTTAACTTTCAGCCTCTGTTCCCTCTTCTGTAAAATGACTTCTGATGTCCCTTCTAGTGTTGTGATCACTAGGGGAGGGAGACATGATTAGGAGGGTATTATTGAAGGAGAGGAAGCACGGTGGCAGAGTAGATGACTAGACAATGTAGCCAAGAAAACAACTTCTCCATAATTTAGAGTCTCAAAGACTTGCCAGGGGCTGAAGGAGCCTATGACTTTCTAAATGTCACACAACTCGTAGGAATCAAAGGCAGAATTTGAATTCAGGCTTTCTTGACTCCCAAAGTTAGCCCCCTATTCAATGTCACATACTGTCTCTCCTTTAAAGTAAAGAGTTATGGCGTTGGGAAACAGAAGCTTCAGGAAAAAGCAGATGTCTACTAAGTCAGATAATTGGAAAGGATGTTCTTGGGAAACCTTGCTATCTACACAGTGCTCAGTAGTCCTGTTGATCATTCTCTTTTCTCATCTTTCCTGGGGTCCCTTAGGAAACCACCAGTCAGCAGAAATTACAGTTATCCCTTCCACATCGCGACATTGCCTATTGCAATTTCAATATATCGTGGATTAGCATTAGAAATTAAAATGGAAATCTTTTGAGAGTTTTGCAGAAGTCATAGACAACACATAAAGGCCAGCAGATGACACAGAAAAAGTTTAGAAACTCAGAAATGTATAAAATAGATATATAATATTGTTTAATATCAATATAGTTTATCATTTAATACTGTAAACACCTCATAAAAGAAAAAGAAAAAAAATCAGACTTCTTTGGTGTGAAGGGAGGGCATAAATATTTACGTGGATTGTTTCAGATTGCCACACCCCTAGCCCCCTCAATGTGGAAGGGATAAATATAGATTATTAGAGCTAGAAGATACCTTAGAGACTCCAATTGTCTCATTTTTATAAATGAGAAGACTGATGCCCAGAGAGGGGAAGTGATTTTTCCAAGGTCACACAGTAAGTTAGTTATATAATCAGAACTAGAACTTCAAGAGTTTTGACTCCAGGTCTCATCATCTTCAAAGTATACTCAATTACTTATCCATAGACTAAGCCTACCATGTTTTGGGCATTTCCTTTTGTTGAGTATTGTCCCGTTGATTTGGGAGCACATAGTTGCTACTCAGTAAGCACAGGAGTATACTGGTTTTATTAACAAGCACAATAGGAAGGTAGTGAATACTTGCTAGGAGCATTAATATACGATTAAGATATATAGAACTAAAACCTTGACTCTGTTTTCATACATGAGATATGTTCACATAAGTTTGTACTGTCTCATCCTTGCTCCTTCCTTATTATAGGTATGTCTTTCTTCATGCTATCAGTGTATTCCTTAAAAGTTTCATATAACTCAAACAATATCTTCCCATTGACTGACATTCTAATCCCAAAGATGGTATATCTCCATTTCTTATCTCTTTTCAGTGGGCAGAGGTGGTTAGTACTTTGATGTAAAGTTATTCTGTTCCCCTCTTAAGGGTTTAGGAAGTGTTGGAGTCGAATTCTAGACTCAGTTCTGTCACTAGCTAGTTGTGGGGAACCTTGGACAACTGATTTCACCTCTAGGTGCTTCAGTGTTCTCATCTGCTAAATGGAGAAAATACAATCCTTGTCTCATTTGCTTTTCAAGAGCCATCACAAGGATCAGATGAAATAATACAAGAGTATGGGGTTTGAAGAGAAAAAAATAGTTTAAGTTACAGGGCAAAAATGTAGATAAACATGGCATTAAAGTGCGACAAAACTCTGGCCAAATACAATGGAAATGTTGGCACCAACTTATTAAATTTAAAGCTCATATCCTTTCTGGGGGAAAAATTTGAAAACTACAGAAGTAGAAAATGACAAGTATTCGTTCTTACAATCACTGTATGAAGGAAGTTTTACTGAACTATTTTGGGAAACTGGGGGAGGGCATTGGAAAGTGTTGTGTACAAACAAAATGCATGCCTGAAAAGTGTTAATAAATAAAAGTCCGTCTATTATGACTATATTCTCACCAGCTGGTGATGTCTAAGTTCCCATATGTTTCTAAGCATTCATAACTTTAGAACCATATAGTAGCCAGAATTAGTAGCCAAACATGAGAGGTAATGTAGAGTAGTGGAAAGGGCACTGGACCTGGGTTCAGGATATCTGGGTTCAAAGGCCATTGTGGCCATTTCTTAGCCAGATGACCCTAGCCAAGTCATTTCTCCTCAGGACCTCCAGGACATATGATTTCTTCATCTGTAGTAATCACATTTCATCCCCTACCTTAAAGAATTGTCACTAGCAAAGTGTTTTGCAAAGCTCAGAGTTATATAGAAATGTGAATTGTTTTTATTATAACTATTAGATTGGCACTGTGGCTCCTTACTTGAAGATAGATGCATCGCTAAATAAAAAATGTTTTTTTCCATTAGGAATATAACTATTTGCTCCTTCATAGATCTTTTTCTTAAGTCCTGGTATTTGGCTGTATAATTTCCTGGAAACAGAGCTTACCCTTTAGTCTTTCTCTTCCAAGGTGGAGAAGCACACATTTTGGAGGTCCTACAGGTCATCTAAAGGGGAAATGACCCAGAGCAAATTTTCTTTGTTGTATAAGGTATAATAACTTCAAGATCATGAGACTGATTTTAGAAACAAAGACTCCAAAATTTCAGTCAGAGCTTGTCTGCTGAAACATACACACATACACAAATGTACATGCACATGTACACACACACACACACACATAGTTGCGTATCACAATGTTCAGATTATATGAAATGATTCAGTTCATATAAAGGACCTTGTTGATCATCTAGTGGAGAACTGCCTCATTTTACAGTTAAGTAAACAGTCCCAGAGAGGTGGATTATAGATTTAGAGATGGAAGGGAAATCAGTAGTCATTTAGTTCAACTCTTTTCAAAGACAAGAAAACTGATCCTCACAGAGGGCAATAGTTACCACTACACTAATGTAAAAAGTGGAATTTGAACCCAGGTCCTCTACTGGCAGAACATTGCACCGTATGACTCCACAAGATCACAAGGGTGGTGGAGCTGAGATTTGGACCTGAATTCTCTAACACCAAAGACAGTGTTCTTGCTACACATCACAATACCAGATTTGGCTCCAAGAGACTTTTGTCTAGTAATAAAAAAAACAAACAAACAAACAGATGTACACTCATAGAAAGAAGGAAAATGGTGTGCAGAGTGGGAAGAACCCTATAATTCTAATGGGAAGATCTGAGTTCTAATCATGGCTCTGTTATCATCTTAAGTTTTAAGGACTAACATTCTCTGAATATTTTGGTTTATCCCCTTTCCTACTCATTACAGAGACAGAACAAAATTGGAAACAAATAAATAGAATTGGGTTTTTTTTTTTGCAACTCAGAAAACATTGTTTTAAATATTTGCAAAGACCAAATATTGTTTTTTGCTTGTTTGTTTTCTTTTTTGGTGCTTTGACCTAGATGGGATCTAGTCCTTTTCAACTCTGAAATTTGTAATTCTGTAATTTCTTTATCTTGTGCTTTGCACCAAAATGTTGCCAGAATCATTCACCACACATGTATCTTGTGTTACCAGAGATGAAAAAGGAAGGTAATATATCTCAAAGAGATTCTTTATATTAATAGACTTGGAGTTGGTATTTGGATTCAAATCTTGGCTCTGCTAATTACTACCTCTGTAACCTTTAGTAATTACTACCTCTTTCTGGCCCTCATTTTCTTTATCTGTAAATTAGGGGACTGTACTAGATAGATAAGCTCCAAAGTTTTTTCCACCTCTGAATCTATGATCCCATTATTCCATCCTATCAGTGTTTGTTTGTTTCTAGCAAATTAATTATCCTCCTCCTTATAAAATTACAGTTAGAGCTGGGGTTCTTAACTGTTTTTGTGTCATGGACCCCTTTGGAAGTCTGGGGAAACACTCCGGACCCTTACTCAGAAAATGTTTTTCAATGGATCAAATAAAATATGTAGGACTGCAAAGGAAACCCACTATGTTAAAATACAGGTATCTAAATTTATTTTTAAAAATTCACCCTCTGCTTTAGATATAATGAATAAATAAGTGGAAATTATATCTATGTATATTTTTAAAATACAAAAGAATCATATAGTTAGCTAGAAAAGACCTCAGAGATCATCAATTTCAACCCCCCTCCTTTTACAGTTGAGAGACGTGAGACTTAGAACATGAAATATTTTTCCAAAAGTAACATAATTAGCAGGGCTAGATTTTTAATCCATATCTTCCAACTTCAAATCTAGTGTTCTGTCCAATTTACCATGATTCATGGATAATCAGATGATGAGATAATCAACTTACTCTATAACTTTAGTCTAGGCAACAGTATTAGAACATACTGGTGAAAATTACAATGAAATAACTCAACTTGCTTAATTGAAGAAATCAGAGTTTCTGCCTCCACTGTGACCCCCAAAGAATATTGAGTAGGCATCAATATTTCCAGAAATTGGTACATCCAAGTCTCATTAATGGGTAAATGCACAAGCTGAGTTTATATTGCATTTTGATGTTGATTTTGGCTGACCAGAGGGGTTTTTCTTTTTGGTTATTGTTGCTTTATTTTGTTTTTTCCAAAATTCTCTCCTAGTTCTTGACTAGGTTCTGGGATAATCTAGAGATAAGTTGTGAGATAAGGTGCCTCTATCTAAGTACAGTATTATCATGTCTTCCTCTGCTTTATGTTCTTCTCCAATATTTCTTGGATACCAGTATAGCACTCTATTTGTCCCTTATCCATTCATCTTGCTTCAGGATCAGGTTACCTCCCATTCCAGGTATAAATGTTAATGATAATGCTTTTTACATCACCTCTCATGTCCAAGTCATCATTTATAACACTTATAGTGTAATCTTTTTATTGCCTTTGAGATCTTATACCTTCTAATATCATAATATTCTTTAATTCACAACCATGTAGTCAGAGTGAGATTTTTGTATTTTATTTTATTCTATGGCAATGAAAACTTTGGTATCATCATGCATGATATGCAGTTTTCCTACCACAACCCCACCCCATTCCTTCTTCTGCCTATTCAGTTCTCAGCTCAGCTATGTTTGAGCCCAGTCTGTCCAAGATATATGCATTGATGGAATAACTCAATGAATGCCCCATCCATAAAAGGTAAACATGGTTTGGCATGGAAAATTACAAAATTACAATTCAGAGTTTAAAATGTTGGACATAACTTCATGAGAACAATTCTTCTGATCTCCATTCATCCTCTCTTCTTTCCAACATCATTTATTTTATCCTTTTTGGCAAAATGCTCATTAATCCAAGGGAGCAACTCTTTCCTCATGTCATGTGAGAAGAGAAGAGAGAAGGAAAAATACAATGAAAGGTCAGAGGAGATTCCAAGAAGCTTCCCCAAACACTCTAGGGATTTGTTTTTTCCTTTTGGTTTTAGAATAGTTTTTGGAGAGCACATATGCAAGTCATCTAGGGAAAGAATACAACAAGTACCAGGGACTAGGACACCATGTTCTTTTTGTGTATGTCACAAAAAATGCACACACACAACAAAAGCAGAGTATGGAAGGGAGCTCATTGGTATGTCAACCAGGGTACTGAGAAGGCTTCTTGCCTATCAACCTAACCATTAACCATTCATTGATTCAATTCACAAGCATGTATTATCTATTATGTTCCAGGCAATATAGTAAATACTAGAGACATAAAGACAGAAACAATAGTTTCTACGCTGAAGGAGCGTGCACTCTGTTGGGGAAAAACAACATGAACACCTATAGATATAAAATGTATATAGGAAGTAGTGTCCAGAGGTAGTAAATAGGAAGTAGTGTCCAGAGTAAATAGGAAGTAGTGTCCAGAGGTAGATGGTGCAAGTAATTAGGTGATCAGAATAGACTTTGACTAGTAGTACTTGATCTGAATCTTAAAAGAAGCTAAAAATTGTACAAGGTGGAAGTTAGGAAGAAATATATTGTAGGCAGAGGGAACAACCCATGTAGAGTCATGAAGACTGGAGGCTGAAAGTTATGTTCAGGAAGAATGGTAAATAGATCAGTTTGGCTTAAGTATGGAGTACATGAAAGGGAGGAATGTTTAATAAGCCAGCAAAGGAGATAGAAGATGGGAAGGACTTTAAATGTCAAGTAGAGGATTTTGTATTTTAGCCTAGAAACAATTGAGAACCACTGGAACTTCTTGATCAGGGAAATGGCATGTTGAAATGTGTGCTTTAAGAATAATAATTTGACAGCTTAGAAAAGGATAGTTTGGAGAGAGGTACAGATTTAAGGGAAGGAGATCAATCCAGAATTGTATATTATTATTATTGCTATGAGACTGGCACCAGGTGGCTCATTAAAAAGAACAGTGGTAGTAACATCACTGAAGAAAATATATGCCCATTAGTAATGTGATAACTTGTTCCTTCATAGATATTTCTTAAGTTCTTCTATCTGTCTAATTTCCTAGAAGCAGAAATTATCCATTAGACTTTGTTATCTAGGGCAGAGAGGCACACATCCTAGAAGTCCTAGAAGCCATCTTTAGCCAAAAATGGAGCAAATTTTCTTCCAGGTAGAGTAAGAGACTTGATTGGCATGGTATGCCAAATAATTGGCATACCCTCATTTCATTTGAGAGGAAAGAGGGTACACATGTGACATATATTTTGAAGATAGAATCCACAGTACTTGCAAATTGAATAGATGTGAAGCAAGAGGTGTTGAGCATAACTCTGGAGCTGTTAATTTTAGACTGGGAGAACAATGATACCATCATTAGAAATAAAGAATTTGCAAAAAAGGAGAGCTCGATAGGTGAAATGTAAGAAGCTCTGTTTGGGTCATATTGAATAATTTGGAAATTTCCACTAGACAGTTGATAATACAGGGCTGAAATTCAAGAGAATTATTGTAATTGGTTATATAGATCTGAGAGTCATCAACAAAGAGAAAATAGTTGATCACATAAGAGCTGAGGAGATTGACAAATAATAATATAATAAAAGAGAAGAAATAATGATTTCAGACAGAGTCCTGGCTGGGGTAGATCCATGCATAGTAGAGAAGAATATGAATGATAGATAATCTTGCCAAGGGGTCTGAGAAGAAGCAATCAGTGAGTTAAGGAGAGAACCAGAAAAGAACACGCTCATAAAAATTTAGGGATAATAGATTATGGAAAAGGATGGGGTGCTCATCAGTATAGTGCTCATTATGCTGTAGGGTGGCCAAGAATGATGAGTACTGAGAAGAGGCCATCACATTTGGGAATTAGGAGATAATTACTAACCTTGGAGAAAGCATTTTCAGTTGAGTGATGAAGTTGGCAGACAGATTTGCATGGATTTGAGGAGGGGAGGGGGAAAAGGTAGAGACAATAGGAGTACACCAGTTTCCCCCACCCCACCCACATATTCTCACTTGAAGAATTTGGCTATGAATGGCGGAGAAGTATAGGATGGTAGTTTGAGGGGATGATTGGGGAAAGAGAAAGCTTTTTTAAAGATGAGATGGATGTGGGTGTTTATGTAGGGTGCAAAGAAAAAGTCATTTCATAGGGAGAGATTGAAGTTGGTGGTATTGGGATAGAAGATAGTAGAGACACATGCCAGATTTCTGGATACAAAAGGAGGGTTGGGAGCAAGGTCACAATTAGAGAAGTTGGCCTCTATCAGGAAAGGGGCCAACCTTTTATCAGATTGGAACAAAAAAAGTAGAGATTAAGGAATTCTATAGGGGGGAGATTAAAATGTAAAATAGGGAAAAGGAATTTCACAGCATATGGCCTCTATTTTCCCGGTAAAATATGAGGTAACTCCTCTGCTGAGAAGTTGGTAGGAGGTATTTGGGAGGCTTGAGAAAAGATGTAAAGGTTAGAAACAGCCTCTGTGGGGAGTGAGAGAGTTGATTAGAGAAGAGTTAAAGGGATTGCCTTGCTGCCTGAAGGGCCCAAGTGAGATAACATAAATTTGTTCTGGGCCCAGTCAGCACAGTTGTATGACTTCCTCCAGCACTGTTCAGTAGTTTGTGAGTAAGACTGGAGAAGGCGGCTTGTGGGAGTAACCCAGTGTTGGGGTTTGGCACCAAGTTCCCAGCTTATGGAGTTCCAGCAATTGAGAGAATCTGAAGAGACTCATGTCTCTTCCATGGAAGCCTAGAATTTATAGTGAAGATGCTATATGGCAAGTTTGTCAAAGACCAAAGCCAGATATTAAAAGGCCAGGTGATGTACTAGAAAGAGCCATGGTCTTGATGTTAGAAGACCTGGGTACAAGGTTATTCTCTAAGACTTACTAGAAGTTAGATAATCAGCAAATCACTCCCCTTTTCTAAGCCCGAGTTTGGATGGAAGGAGGATGGAAATACTTGTACCTACCTTACAGTGTTGTTTTGAGAAAATATATGTATTTGCACACACATACAAATATATACACATATATACATATATAGATTATGTGTACATCTACATACCTTTCAGCACTGTAGAAATGTGGGCTAGTATTACTAGAGAGGATTAGTCTATAGAGAGGATTAGACTATAAGTATTAGGAAACCTGGTCTCTAGTTGCAACTCTGTGGTTGTATAACATTGTTTATTCTCTCTGAAACTCAAGTTTCTTCATCTATAAACTGATTGTGGTAGGCTAGATAAACTCATAATTACTAAGATCCTTTCTCATCCAAAATAATTACAAAACCCTTAATGTTCAGCTCTGCCCCCATTTAAAATCTCTGAAAACCTTATGTCCTAGTCACCTGCCATTTATAGGAAGAATTGTAGTGAGTTTCCTTGAGTTCAATCAGATGCATCAACCAACCCAAGAACCCAGTGGTATTTTCAGTTAATGGAAAGACCCTGTAGATAGGGTTCTGGACTTAGACTCCACACTTGGATTCAAAATCTGCCTCAGATAATTACTATCTGTTTGACCTTGTTTGACAAATCACAAATTCTTTGAACTTCAGTTTTCTCTTTTCTAGTCAGTCGACTTTGACAACCACTGAAATCCTTTCTAATTCTCAATCTACAGTCTTAAGATCATACAATCCTGCATTAGATGGTTGGTTGGCACAAGCCAGATCAAAATATACACTCCCTTGTCCTCACACACTAAAAACAGTTGAAAGAGAAAAAGCTAAAGGAAGGTAAATAAAGCTAAATGCTAAGAAAGACAGCAGGAGGGGCATAAAACATAGCTACGAGTGGAAACAATTTTCTACCTCTACCTTGTCGGCTGGTCTTGAATGCCCAAAAATTAGTAAGTGGAGTCTGGAGGGATGGTGGTGTTGGTGGTAGTTACAGGAGTGTGTTTATTACTATTTCCTTAGTATTGGGAGCCAAAAAGCAGAATCAATTTGTCTACTTTATTTATCTATAAGGGTTCCTTAGAATTTTTTCTTCTCTCCACCCCTCCCCTGAAATGCAG
This sequence comes from Bettongia penicillata ogilbyi, assembly GCA_023548195.1. Taxonomy (NCBI): domain Eukaryota; kingdom Metazoa; phylum Chordata; class Mammalia; order Diprotodontia; family Potoroidae; genus Bettongia; species Bettongia penicillata. The sequence goes on along the minus strand of JAJHZJ010000039.1, from coordinate 2,754,381 downwards.
TTCAACAAAGCTATTGAACATCCACTCTGCAGAGAACATTTTTCTTAGGAGAGGGGAAGAAGGAAGGTACAATAGATAAGAATGATCCATAGCCTCTTGGAGTGCAAAAGCAGAATGGCTAGTACATTTGTGGTCTGAAGACCTGAATGTGAGCTTTGCTCTTTTTTGCTTGTGTTACCTTGATTTTAGAAGACCTTCTGAGGTCCATCCTAGGTGTGACATTCTCTGAAGTCAATCTTTTCCTTCTTGGCCTTAGTTTCCCCATTTGTACAATGAGGGGATTAGAGTGGATGGTCTCCAAGGTGCCTTCTAGTTCTAAATCCTATGATTCTTATCTCTTCTCATTCTCTTAACACAATTCTCTTTGTAACAAAGCCCGAAAGTTCCCTTGCAACACTGTCACTCAAGCCCCATTATAACCTTTAGAAAATAAAAAAATAAATATATCTACATGGGGGCGGGGTAGGGTGGGGGAGCAGAACCAGAGCCTAGCCAGGATGGCCTTTGCTGTGTAATTTAGTTTCATGTTCTGTACCCAAAAAACATGTAAAAAATGTAAACAGGGCTCTCCAAGATTGTAATGCAGTTACTAAGCCGCAGCTACACAGACATGCAGGGTGCCATTCTTCAGCAGAACGGAATTCCACCCTCAAAACCACACGCTCATTTCTAAGAGTCTGAAAGTAAACTTTCTCATGTCGGCTCTGAAACAAGGGTTTGTTGAGTTGGGGCTTTCTCCTCTGTGTTTTTGGTTTGTTTCTTTGTTTGTTGGGTTTGTTTTCCTTGGGTTTCCCCACTTTTCACAGAGCTGGACTTGCAGAGTCAGAGTCAGGCAGGAGTCTCACCATGTCTACCTCTCCTCCTTCTTTCCTCCCCTGTGCTTATTTCCCAACTAGACCCAAAACTCCCATAGCGTGCAGATACATTTTTTTCTATGTTGATCCTGACATTGGCACCAAAGACAAAAAAAGCAATAGAGTCATGTGGGGAGTAAGGTCTCAAGAGGTAAAATAGCAATTATAATGACAACCAATTAAGCCCCTGCTGTATAGTGCAAAATGTTAGGAAAATACAGAGATTTTCTAAGGGACAATCTCTGACCTCAAGGAACTTACAGTCTAAGAGAGAGACTAACTCAGGACCAAGAAATATAGATAGAATATGCAATATTCCATTATAACTGCATAAGAGTGATGCCAAACAAATTCTGAGGAGTTCTGAGAGAGGATGTCTTTACCATCTGGACAAGATAACATTTGGGTAGGACTTTAAAGGACAGATGGTAATTTAATAGGCAAAGAAAGGGAGGAAGGAAAGTCTGAGTATAGTATAAACAGATGCTTGAAGACATGAGATTACAATGTGATACAATAAATACAGTGGGTTTAAAGGTCAAAATTGTCCACTTTGACTAGATCATAGACTAGATAGATAAGGCTGGTGAAGTAGAATATGGAAGTCCCACTTATAAAATACAATGAGGGCACTATGCCCAAATGAATCAATGAATAAGTCGGTAAGCATTTATTAAGAATCCACTGTATCAAGAACTATGCTAAGCACTGGGAAAATCAAAAGAAGCAAGAGACAGTCCCTGCCCTCAAGGAGCTTACAATTTAATGGATTTCATTAGGTTGCCCAGCTTAGGCAACACTTGGATTCTGTCATTGGCTTCATCCCTTCAGGAAAAGTTCATTTCTTTAACTGATTGAAAGAGTTGTACATGACTAATGTGGAAATATGTTTAATATGATTGTACATGTATAGCCTATATCAGATTGCACGCCATAGGGGAAGAGGGAGGGAAGAGACGGAGAAACATTTAGAACTGAAAAACTTAAAAAAAAGTGAATGTTGAAAACTAAAATTAAATTAATTGATTAGAAAAAAAAAGTTGTGATCCAATATAGTAAAATGGAGAGAGTGCAGGACCTAGAGTCAAAAATACTGGGTTCCAAATTGATACTCAATAGCTGTGTGATCTTAGATAAGTCATTTCATCTCTCTATGCCATGGTTTATTATATAAAATGCAGAGACTGGATTCAGTGGCCTTTATAATCCTGAACTGTAAGTCAGCTCACTGGTTTAATGGCATCTTGGTGTCCTTTCCTGAAATTGGGATATTGTAGGTTTGGGCATTATCCCTTTCAGATTAATTTCTAGATCACCAACTTAAGTAGGGACTTCAAGAAGCAGAAGGGATTAAAATTATACGTAAGTATTACATTCTTAGCTTATGTATGTGGGATGGGGGTGGGGAGGGAATCTGTTGGGAGAAGCTTCTGTTAGAGGAATAAAGCTTTCCTTCACCTCACAAGGCAAGAATGTCAACTGTACATTTTTCCTTCCACTGTGGTTTGTTATTAAACTCTTAAGCATACCCCAACTAAGGATGAGACACCTTGGGACTGCTGTTCCCATCTTGATAGAATTAACAAAATGAATGATCACCCTTTCACTAAGGCAATTCCATTGGTTTCCCACTGTTCACACTCTAAAATCCATTTACCTCATTCAAGACCCATGCCAGACTAACCAGAAACTGCATTTTCTAGTCTTATATCCTATTCTTCTACATATCCCCTTTAGTATAAACTTCTCTATTCACTGTCCCCCAAAACATCTTGTGCTTTTCTGCATTTGTTCCTTTGCTCATATTGTTTCCCAACCTAGAATATGCTCTCCCTATGCTTCCTATTTTAGCTACACTGGGAAGGAATGTCAAGTCAAGTCATTAAGTATCTGCTTTGTTTAAGGCACTATGCTTAGCAATATGGATACAAAGAAAGACTAACAAAAAAAACTGCCTTCAAGGAACTTATAATATTAATGAGAGAGACAACTATGTACATGCTAGATATAAACAGGATGAATTGGAGATATCTCAGACGGAAGGCACTAGCATTAAGGGAGAGTGGGAAAGGCTTCTTGCACATAATGAAACTTTAGCTGAGACTTGAAGGAAGCCTAAGAATCCAGAAATTGGAGAGAAAAGGGGACTCTAACAACTGAGAGAAGTAGAGGTGTATTATGACCTTCATATTGTAGTTTGGAACTTGTAATTGCATGTGCACGTGGACTTACCTGCATGCAAGTGCACATGAGTACACACACACACACACACACACACACACATACTCATCATTCAGATCTTTAAGAGCTGAGTGAAGATCCTCAGTAGCAAGCCTGTCAAGCACCCAAGTCATAAGCGGAGAGAAGATTGTAGTTGATATGATGCTATGGAAAGAGCACATGCCTGGGACTCAAAACATGCTGAGTTCTCTTTCCAAGTCATTAGATGACCCTACACAAGTCACTTACTTAATGTTAAAATTTCTTCTTAATATTAATTAATTAATATTCTGTCATTTGCTCTACATGGTATCAAGGAGCTCCCGTGCAGTCAGGGATTCCACACAATAGTCAATAGACTTATAGAAACTGTTTCACATGAGAATTAGGAATTTCCTCCCATGCTGGTTCTACTAGCTCCCCCATGAAAAATCAATCTTACTGAGCTTGTCTGGTGCTGGAGAAGTACTCCTCTTCTCCTGGAAAGTTAGAGAAGGAAGCTACCAAAACACTTGAGGAGTTTAATTAATCCAACTGTGGAGCTCATCATACTGACCCAGAGTTGTGTTGTGGTTGGATAAAAGTGAAGGGCTTCTCCAAACACCTGCAGCAAAATTGTACTTGGATACAGATGTGAGTCACTACATGCCAGAGGAAGCAACCAGCTGCTAGGGGAGGAATCAGCTCATTGGATGGCCCAAGTTGTTTAGAGGAATTCATTTATGTGGTGACGGATTTGTTAGTCAGCAGTTTTCTTATGACAGCTGGAATAGCCCTAGGAAGTGAGTGCAATCATTCTAATTTACACACCACCAACCATATCTTTGGAATCAAATGGAGCAAGCCAAGAGAAATTTCTCTCTTGCTCTTTTGCACACGTTCAGATGGATGAGTTGGGAGGTCACCAAAAAAGTTCCAATTATTCAACTGTAAATGGTTCCTATCCTTCCCCTGCTCCCTTCCTCATAGCTTACATAAGGTGGGACATGGCTTCTCACTGGCTCACCTCCCCAGGGGAGGTCTAGTTTGGAGCATAGCAATTAAGCGAAGAAACTCCTTGCTCTTCCAGAAAGTACAGAGAGTAGATCTGCATTGGGAGTTCTGTTGAACCCCAACTTATTAAAATGGGGGGCCTGGCAAGGGAAAAGGAGATAAAGAAGAAAGTTCTTGGACTTTCTGTTCTGCACACAGCCATGGCAGAAACATCCCATGAAAAGAGACATGGGGACAGATGTTTCCCTGTTTCTGCTCTTGGTGGAATTGCTCTCTGTTGGGGTCTGGGCATCAGTTGTGGTTTTCTTTAGGTAATTTGGCTGGTAATTAACCTCACACACAACTTTAGACTCGTGGCTTCTAATTAAAAAAGCGGAGAATCAGAAGGGGCGGGGGTAGGAACTTTGGAAACTAGTAGTTTTATGAACATGAGAAAGTCTTGTTCTTTCAACACAGATGTTTTTAAGTGAAAAATCGCTCCTCTGACCTTTCCTGAAAGGTCCATGTGGTCAATTTTGTCATTAACTATTTCTTGACTGTTTAGAACTATGAGAGAAAAAAACTTGGATAAAAATGCTCAGAAAATAGACAAAGGGCCCCTTCCTCCTTTTCTCTTGGAATTAACTCTTAAGTTTTCAGTAATTCTCAGCAAATGCTTTGGAATGAGCATAAGGCCTGATCCTATCTTCTTGCTTAACTATCCAAAGTGAATTGGTCACTTTCTCTGTTTTGGCATCCTCTTACCTAGAGTAGATAGTATCCTAGAGTAGATTACATTCTCCTCTGACATTTCATCAAGGTTTGAAAGTGACTTTGGGTTCTCAAATGTTATGCAAGGAACACACAGACTACCAATTTATACCAAGAAGAAAAGCTTTAAAGAAATGGTATTTTCATCTAAAAATAAGACTAGCTATGTCATCAGATGTCACCATCACCAGAAGAGGAGTATTTTGGCCATGGCATCTCATGCCACCATCTAAGTTATGCAGAAATAGTGATTTCAATTAACTTGTAAGGTTCTCAAGAGAGACTCTATGTCATTTTAAACATTTTAGGCATTTCTCCATCTCCACAAAGTGCATGGCCCACAAGGCTTCTTGCATTGGCTTTCATTTTCTCTGCTATAGACTTCTGCCTACCATCTTCTTTTGACTATAATATTTTGTCTATTTTTTTATGTCATGTCACTCTAATACCTCCTGTTCAGATTGCTGTCCTTGATTCACAGTCATTAGCAAAATAATAACACAATTTGATTATGGTCTTAAAGGCTCTTGACCAATTGACCCTACAACTCAATAGCTACATGTTCTCTCATATTTTCAACTAACTCTTGTTTCCCATTAAACATATTATGATGGAAAGAGTACTTAATTTTGAGTCAGAGGATCTGTATTCAATCCTAGCCCTTACCAGTTCTTGCTATGTAACCATAAGGAGTTCCTCAAACTTTCTGTTTCTTCATCTGTAAAATGAGAGCTTCACTCATGACTTATGAAGTTGTCCCATTTATCTCAAAGTCTCCAAAGCTGTGAGTTTCTGAATCTTATCCTCCATTTGTACTCTTTCACCTCCAAACATTCACTTATCCCATGGCATCTCTGGAACTAACTTATGCACACTACCTTCCACAAAACTGTCTTGCAACCTTCCAATCTATCCTCAGATTTGTCCCTTCAATGAAACCTTCTGCAAAGTGACCTATACTTCACTTGGTATACTTTGAATTCCTATCCTGTCCTTTATCCATCTCATTCCTATATACTTAGTGAAATTGAGCAGGGGTACAAAGATAGGCCTAGGAAGCCATAACATACATACTTAGAATATATATACAGCCTATGGATTTATATATCTCTATCAATGATCATCTGATGTTAGATAGTCTTGGGTTACGATGCATGTACATATACAGGCAATATAAATACAGGCAGTCCGTTTATGTAATATGGATTTATATTTTGCCATCCTGATCATTTGACATTGTCCAGTGAAGACTTTCACTCTCCCGAGTCCTATTTGCCCACTTACTTCTTTCCCTCAGAGATATAGAACATGTGCAAAGAGATAGGGACTTTAGTGTCTATTGAGTCTGGATTTCATGCTATGGCAATGAACTTTTGGACAGGTTTTCATGAAAGCTGTGGTTGATTTGGTTGCACCAGATGAGTGAAGGTGTTGTGGTCCCGTAGGGATGCCTATTTTACAATAAAGAGTAGAATGAAAACTTCAGGGATGAAATGGAAGGAGCCTCTGAATTTTGTGAGAGAAGATGTGTTTAAATTCCAGCTTGCTGCTTGTGTAAAATTGAACAAGTCAAGTGTAGGTCTTAATTTCTCCATCTGTAATGTTGAAGAATTAGACAAGGAGATTTCTGAAGTCCCTCTAAGCTCTAAATTGAATCTCTTAAAGTCCTAAGTCTATTAACCTTGTGTTAGGGGCTTTGAAACAACCCAAGACAATGTGACAAAATGTATACTCCACCATTTAATGAGTTTAGGAAACATAATGATGTTCTTTTCCCTTTTATGTTGGAGTTGGGTTCCTAGGAATTTCACTACCAATCCTTGGTTTGATTCTTTCTTCCATTTTCTTACAAATGTTATGAGATAAAAATCATACACGTTTTGGCTTGGGGGGTTCTTAGCAATCATCTAGTCCAATGGTTCTTATTCTTTTTCTCATGGAGCCCTTTGCTGGTGTGGTGCAACCCATGGACCCTTTCTCAGAAGAATGTTTTTTAGATGCATAAAATATATAGAATTATTATCATTAATCCTTTTTTTAAAAGGACTAGGTTAATGTTTGACATTCTTTATTATGGTTCCTAAGGTTCCTTTAAATTCCAGTACTATCTAGTTGATATTCTGTTTGTGGTCCAGAAAAACTCTGAGTGCTAGTGTTCTATATTCTAATAGCCTTAGGTTCTAAGTTTCCTTGTAATGACTGACTCTACAACCATTGCTTGGAATGATAAATACAAAGTTCTGCGGGTAAAAGACAGTTTTTGTCTTCATTCCAAGATTGTGCTATGGCTATCACAGGGCCCTCCATATGGTGGGGACTTTAGGAATGTCCACTGAATGACTTACTGAAGGAAAAAGCAGTTCTCTGTGACATGGTTCTCTGGTTGTGAGATCAGTGTTCTCTCAGTGACTGATTGCCCTGTGAGAATGCTTGACCTCATTCTTTTTGTCATCTGAGTGTAGAGATTAAGAGAATTATATCAAGGAACCTACACATTTTCCACTCACCTGTCGACCCAGAGGACAAAAAGCAGGCCTATAGATAATTCTCAGTTTTTTATTCATTGTTTCCCACAAATGTCATATAAAGTCTAATGCATTCATTAGGAAGAATTAAAAGATCTCCTTAAATATTGATTGCTATAATCCCTTGCTCCCAATCGGTTTTTTTTTTAATAAAGAATTATCTGTATTATATGAAGGAATAGAAATGAAACCTGCGATTTCACTGTTATAAGAAACTCTTGCATGAAGAAATTTCTTCTAACGAGGCAGGTTGATTCTTTTTTTCTGCCAAATGATTTCAGAGAGTTGTCCAGAGCAGGGCTTCTTAAACGTTTTCCACTCCAGACACCTGGTTGAGTTTCAGCAGCATTGTTGGTGTCGCGTGGCATGAGGGCATGTGCAGTGCAAAGTGTGCGTGCTTTGTGTTCAGAACCAAGGCTACTGTGAAATTGTGCAATACAACATAGGCAAGCACTGCCAGAAGTATTCTGGATTCATTACGTGTTTGAGTTTGAATTAATTTTTCATTGTTGTATGTTCAGAAATCCGTTACCGTTGTCATGTTTTTCATGACCCCATAAGCACCAGGTAGAGCACTGAGAAGTATAGCTACTTTCTTGCCTAGGGTCCCAACCAGAATGCTTCAGAACTGTGAACTGAACTCGTCTTGTCTTCCGAAGCCAGTTCTTATCCATTATGCCACACTGCCTCTAATAAATTTTAATATGTAGGGAAATTTTCAAAAAAAGGGGGAAAAGTTAATGTGACATTGGATTTGTCCATAGCACCTTTCTTTTAAGGTGTTTCCTAACTTTGTAGTGATCTTTAGCCACCCAGTCAATGCATCAATCACCAAATATTGAGTAATGCAACTTATAAATGAGGCAATACAGCCTTGGATAAAGAGTTGACCTTGATCTGAGTTAAGAAAAACTGGGTTCAAGACCTGATGAGGGCCCTTCCAGTTCTAACATTTTGTGTTCCAAGGTCCTTTTCAACTCTTAACAGTCTAGGTTCAAAAGAATTAAGTGTCCCCCCACCTACAAGGAAGAAGAAAAAGGAAAGAAAATTTATACTCATTTACATTTGGGCATTAAAAGGCATCATCATGTGAAAGCTTGGGATCATATGTTGTTTAGGATACCATCCCTGAGATTAGAGTGCCTCTCCTTTGATCAAACTTGAAAAGAAAAAGCCTTGCTAGTTGCACTATCTCACTGGGACATTGACTCCTATCCATACAGCATCCTTGAGCATCACTGTGGTCTGCAGCTGCTCATGGAGCATACAAACGTTATTTGACAGAGCAGATAGGATTCGGGCTTGGAGAGACAGGGAAGACACTGGAAAGGCTAAGGAATATCTCTATGAATAACACAGTAGCAATCGGAAAAATAATGAGATGAATGCTTAAGTGTAATAGTGATCAATATTCTTTTTCCAAAAAGGAGTGAATAGTTACAAATCAAAGAGAACAGAAACCATTTGAGTAACTAGTTACTAGGGTGTCTCTGGAATGAGTGGGGGATGGCAGTATCTGAGTTTTCAGTCTTGCTTGCTTTACTTGTAAAGGAGGTGGAGATGAGGTGCAAAAAAATACAGGGTGTTGGGGAGCGGGTGGAGGAGGTAGAGAAATGAATATCTCTATAACTAAATCAATCCAGTCAGTGTGCTCTGACCTAGATTCAAGGCCTCTGATCACTCTATGTAATAAACTGTATAAATTCAGAGGCCCAAAGAAAGGAAGATCAAGTTTCAAATGAGAGGTCCAGTTGTCTAAGTCTGGCCAAATCTCAGCGCACAGATTAAATGGAGAGAGAGAGTGAGAGAGAGAGAGAGAGAGAGAGAGAGAGAGAGAGAGAGAGAGAGAGAGAGAGAGAGAACCTGAAGGAACAAGATTTTGAGAGACCAGTAAGAAGAAGAGAAAGGCTGAGATAGGGAGCTGTCTGTGTAAGTGTCGAGTATTCATGAGTGTGTATGCTCCTGTCTTATTCTCCCCCCTTCCTTCACTCATCCAGTTTTAAGCAGGAATTGAACAGTTTGTTATGAAATGTGAAGTACTGTGTGTTTAGAAAATCTTTTTTTCCTTTTTTTTTCTCATTCCTTCTTCACAAAAACATATTCAGAGTCTGGAGCCTGGCTTGAGCAGGGCTGTTATAATAGACAAGAAAACTAACCTTTGGAAACCCAGGCTTTTGAGGCTTTTGTTCCTGAAACTGTTCCACCACTGGTTTTGCTTCTTCAAGCTTGAGTCCATTTCCTGGGCTGTTTCATGAGCCTTCCAGGGACTAGGGCAGCAGGCCTGCGTGCTGTCCATGACAGGGACACAGGGTGACCTTGTACTGTTTATAAAAACTTGGAATTTACTTCCAACAAAGGAGGACCTCAGGCCCCTTGCCAGAATGAATTGCTTATGCTCCCTCCCACGTGTGAGGAGAGTAAAAGGCTTATTCTCTCAGGTGGAAGTGATATAAAATGGTCCCCCAGGAGACAGCAGTTCATGATGAAGGCCTTTACTCATGGTTTCCCTGGGTTATCATGGCCTTTCTTACCTTGTTTATCTACTTTAATATCCTATCCTTCCTAGTTGCAGAATATAGTAGATGCTCATTTATGGAATGATAAATGAAATCAGTAGCCAAACCTCCTTCCCCCTCCTTTCCTCACCTCAAACTTCGCATTCTCTCTTTCATACCTTCAGAAATTTCAAAGAAGGTTCCCCTCACTTTGATCCACTTTCCATTTCCTTCTCCATACCCCCTTCAACCCCTCCATTTCTTTTACTAGACTTTCTATTTTACTTTTCTTGGAATAAGAGCAAATCTATACTTCAAACTATATTAATTCTTTAAGAAATGATAGTAACACCAGGTGTGATGGTGCATGCCTGTAATTCTTGCTGCTGGGAAGTCTGAGGCTGGTAGATCACTTGAGTTTGAGTATTCTGAGTTGTAGTGGGGCTTAAAGAAGATTGGATGTCTACACTAAGTCAGGAACCAATATGTTAAGCCCCTAGTCGTAGGGGAACCACGGGACTGGCTTAAGAAGGGGAGCTAGACCAGGAGCAAAAATTGAGCAGGTCAAAAGTTTTCATCCCAAGTATTAGTGGAATCCAGTCCTTGAGTGACCATTGCGCTTCTAGACTGGGATAACTAAGGAGACTCAACCCCCTCTCCTCCACCAACAACCAAACAGAACCCAACAACTACCAAACAAATACAATATCACTTACTTCTTAGCCTCTGGAGTCATAGATCTAGAATCTAGAACTCAAAAACATCCTAGCGTAGAGATGCATTACAGGCAACATTTTGTTCTATGTTTTAATTATTTATTTCATGTTTATTTTGTTCCATTATTTTCAGTCATGTCCAACTTTTTGTGACCCAATTTAGGGCTTTTTTGGCAAAGATGCTGGAGTGGTTTGCCACTTCCTTCTCCAGCTTATTTTACAGATGAGGAATCCTAGGCAAACAGATTTAAGTAACTTGCCCAGGTTCAGACAGCTAGTAAGTATCTGAGGCCAAATTTGAACTCAGGAAGATGTCATTCTGACTTATCTGGCCCAGCACTGTATCCACTGTGCCACCTAACTGCCCCATTTTTTTTATGACCATCCTGTAATTATATAGAATTGTTGTAAGGTACAAATAAGATAATATATGTAAAATTCTTTGTTAATATTGAAATTATATATATACATATATATGTATATATATATATATATATATACATATATATGTATATATACATACAAGTGGCGGGGGCTTATTGTCACTGGAAATACCTGGGTATTTTGAAAATCACTGATTATATAGGTATGCCTTCATCTGTAGGCACTGCCTTGTGTGATGCGTTGGACGTTGCTTCAATAGTCAGAGAAATATTGCAAACCCAATTCTCACAGTATGCTTAGGTTCTTGCAAACAATTTAAAAATCATTACTCACTGAATAAAGCTGTTTTAGGTCATATGAATAGTTCACCAATTAGCTGAAAAGGTCAGTTGGAGGCAGTGAAAAGCATGAAGGAGAAACATATAAATGCATTTGTTCAAAGGACCTTACATTTAAGTCAAAAAGGGACCTTAGATACTCTAATCAACCTCCCTTCCACTATAAAGTAGGAAACTGATGTCCAAGAGTTTAAGTAACCTGCCCATGGTACAAAATTACCAGAGTTGCGGTTGGAACATAATTCATTTTTGTTATTCCTGTTATTAGCTATTTCATGAGCCAGTTCCTAGACTCCATTAACTATGGTAAAGTCTCAACATCCCTATCTAATATTGAGGTGATTTTATCTCATTCCTGTAACTTTTCAGGTAATCTTCCTGCCTCTATAGAATAATTTTTTTCTTTCATTTTCTGCTGAGCATTTTGTGAAGATATATATTTTTTTTCTCCTAAATGGTCCTGAATATTATATAATCATACCATGTGGTACTATTACTGCTACTACTACTACTACTACTACTACTACTACTACTACTACTACTACTACTACTACTACTACTACTACTACTACTACTACTACTACAGGATATAATTGCAGAAAATAGCCCACTATGAAAATTTAAACAGTGGTAGATCTGGAAGTTCAAACCTTGCCAGCCCCCTGAATTCTTATCCCTCTCTCTACTCACTAGACAACACTCCTCATTTTTTGTTATAAATAGTTTGTGTATTTGAATTGCCAGTGGGAGGGCTGTTTTTGATCAAATAAAAATTCGACTCAAAATCTTGGCTTAAGTTGGAATGTAAACAAATTTTAAAATCCAAACCAAAAATTGATTAGTTCTTCATTGATAGTTTAACCTGAGGGGGAGGGGGCATTGGCTTTTCTCAGGAAAATTTCAGACAAAATAATTCTCTTTTCCTTTAAATTCTGTTTCTCCTCCAACTTTCCCTTCTGCCTCCCTTCCTCCTTCTTTCTATTAACCACTTGCTATTCATACAAATAGAACTGTACCTCTCTTTCTGTCTCTCCATCTCTCTCTCTCCATCTCTCTCTCTGTCTCTCTGTCTCTCTCTGTCTCTCCATCTCTCTCTCTCTCTCTCTTTCTCTGTCTCTCTCTCTCTCTCTCTTCCTCTCTCCCTCTCTCTGTTCCTGTTTCTCTGTCTCTTCCTCACCCCCCCAAAAAAAGGAGCACATACTTGCAGTGTTATTCCCTTCTCCTAGCCTAAATTGTTTTATTCCAAAGATTTTCAAAAATAACATAATTATAGTAAAAAGTTGATAGACTTCTAAAACTGGCTCTTTTTAAATATAAAATAGAAATAGATAATAACTCCCATTTCTTTGACACCTTAAGGTTCACGAAACATTTCCCTCACAGTGAGGTAGGTAGTGCAAGTATAACAATCCCCAACATATAAATATAAGTTAAGTGATTTAGCCAGGCTCACCAAGCTTCTATTTCTCAGAACTCAAACTCAGACCTAATGTTCTTTTCATTTCTAGTTGTCAAGAAAATTTATTATGTACTTCCTGTGCAACAGGCTCTGTGCTAAATTCTCTGAATGCTGATGCTAGTAGAAAGAAAGACAATCCCTACCCTTAAGGAATTTAAATGTTAATAGAGAAAGACTACCCAGAAAAGGGAGCTGAAAGGCGTGGGAGGAGAGATAAAGATGCCAGGTAGTGAGGAGGAACTCAGAAGTATAATCTGGAAAGGAATGAAGACATGGGTGCCCTCAGCCTCCTTAAAATGGCGGTTCTGGGAAGAACCAGACTTGCCACTAGACTTGCAAGATTCTGGAGGAGAGAGTGAGGCTGGCAACTTTGCACAGCTCTGTCTCACTTAAATCCCATTCTGTTCAAGTCAAGACATCACCACCATGATCACTGATCCTCTTCCAGAACAAAAGGATAACACCAACAGATAATCAGGGAGAGAGCCTGAAGGTGCAGAGGGTACTTCTAATTTGTGAATTCTAGGAATCGAGTGAAATTCCAGGGTGAAGAAGTTTCTGGGGAGCTAGAGAGATATCCCAAGAGAGTCAGTAGCTCAGCAATGCCTGAAGGTTGAAAACATATGTTCTCACTGTCACGGATTGTAAATAACAATGCCAGAGTTAGAAAAGCCTTTAGAGGTCACATCATCCAATTCTCTGGTAAATATAGGAATTCTCTCCTTTTTATTCATGAACCAGTAGGATTGAGGAGACGGGCACTGAAAAGGCTTGGATGTCTCACAGAGTTTAGAGCTGAAGGAAACCTTTAGAGGTCATCTACCTACTTTTACAGATAAAGAAACTGAAGTTCACATTATTTCATAGAGATTTCACATATAACTATATATGTGTGTGTATGCATACATGTATATGTATGTGTATATATGCATGCTGTCTCCTATTGATAGAATATAAGATCTTTGAGGACTGGTATGCCTTTGTCTTTGTATCTACACTCCAGCACCTAGCACAATGCCTGGAACATAGTATTATATACTTAAGAAATACCTGTTGATGAATTTCAAACTTACTTGGCCAAAGTCAGGTAATAAATAGAAAAATCTGAATTCAAACACCAATCATCCAAATCCAATGTTCTTTGCCATTCCCCCACAATATCACATTACCTATAATGTAAATAGAGGGTTAGCTTCACTCAGCCACTTTTTCCAACAAAGTTGCGACCCTCACTTGGGCCACTGACTAGGCCTCACTGTACAAAGAAGGCAATCAGCAGGAAAGATGGGACAGATTTGGGAATGTGGCCATCTGGGAGGGCAGTCTCTTGATTAGACTCTTGGTAACACCAGAGCCCAGAGAGGGAATGTAACTTTCCCTGGGGTTCCCAGAATATGTTGACTAGGCTGGAGAATTGAGCCCCAGGTGTTCTAGCCAACTGCACGTTGGGAAGCACTGCACGGTAAGGAAGTAATTCAGAGGAGCAGACCACAAAGCAGTAGCTTGTGCAGCAGATCTATTTACGTTGAAAACATTTGGTTATTGTTATTATTTTCCCACTTTACTTACTTACAAAATGTCAATTGTTGAATTGTTTGGTTTCGCTACCTCTCAGACTGACTATAGAATCACAAACTCTTAGAGGACTCTACGTGGCATAATTCAGAGGCTTCAGGAAATTGTGGAAAGGGTCTAAAGGCCTTTTGCTGGGGCTTCAAAGGATCAAGTCAGTGGAAATCAGAAAATATCAGTGGAAATCAAAACAATTCATTATCTATTAATATGTGTTATCTTCCCTTTCAAGGGTCCATGACTTCAGATCTCACTACAATAATCATTTGAAATACTAAAATAAGCTTTTGTCATTTCAAGGTTTTTTTTAGAAGGGGGTTGGGGTTTGTTTGTTTGTTTGGTTCCTTAATTCTGGGTTTTCAGGACACTGAATGGAGTGGTCGGGAGATACTGTTCTGCCACCGACTCAGTGTGTACTTTGGACAAGTTACTTTCTCTCTAGTCTTCAGAAAAACCATAGGATCGTATGGATTAGAGCTAAAAGGGACCTCAGACATCAGTTAATCCAACTTTTTCATTTTTCAGATGAGAAAACTGAAGCTGAAAGAGGAAGATAACTTTCTGAGGGTCAACCAGGTTGAAGAGTTGGGATTTAAATCCCAAATAACTCCAAAACCACTGTTCTTTTCATTATGCCTCTAGGCAAAATCCCTTTTTCGATCTAACATTTGAACATCTTGTTCAAATCTGGCTTCAGACACTTACTAGCTATATGACCCTGGGCAAGTAATTTAATAACCCTGTTTGCCTCGGTTTCCCCTTCTGTAAAATGATCTGGAAAAGGAAATGGCAAATTACTCCAGTATCTTTGCCAAGAAAGTCCCCCAAAAATGGGGTCAAGGAAAATCAGACACAACTAGAAAACAAGTGAATACAAAACAAATAGTCTGAGTTATCTTCCAGTTCTAACTTTTGAGTTCTCTAATCTATCATTCTGTGGTCTATACTCTAATGTTCTCTGTTCAGAGAAATACCCCCAGTGGAAGATCAATCTTTTTCAGGTACCTACTTTGAAGCATACCAAAGACTTACTCTTCAAAGAATCATGACATCCCAGAATGTTAGAGCAACCTTTACAACTGTAGCTATCTAACATCGAGAGGAATATCCAACAACACCATTCAGAATTAGGATACATCAAGAAGTTGTGAGGCAACATAGGAGTAGAGAGTGGAACTTTGGACTGGAAGTCAAGAAGAACTGGCTTCAGATCTCACTTTAGATATGTAACAGCTGTTTAGTTGGGCAAGACTCTTCTCTGATCCTCAGTTTTCTTGTCTGTAAAATGGAAGGGCCAGGTAATCTCTGAGGTTCCTTTTAGCAGTAAATATACAACCTCATGATCCTAGGATTTACCAGATGCTTACTATGTGCCTAGTCCTGTTATAAGAGGTGCCTCAGAGGTGCAAATACAGAATCCAAGCTGAAGCATCAGACAAAGAACTTGTGATTTTACTGAAGAAAGAGAACTGACATGTATGAAATCATGAGGAAATGGAACTATATAGAATGTAAATCGTGTACCTGATTATAAATTCTATGGAAATCCACAGGAGACAGAGATATATGTATATTACATCAGTCAGTGAAGGCTTCATGGAAAAGATGGGACTTGAGCTGGGTTTTAAAGAATATACAGGATCTAGATTGTCAGAGCGGGGAAGGCATTTAATAGTCAAGGTGTAGTGTTCAGTCAAAGGTATAGTGAGTGGCAGGAATGAATATGGTATGTTTATGGACCATTGAAAATACTGTTTAGAAAGGACTGTAGGGTAAAACATGTTGATGAGTAGGAGATAACAATTGTTAAATATATGATAACAGTAACAATGGTATTATGTCCAATATTTAAATAGCACTGTGAGATTTACAAGCGCTTTATAAATATGATCTCATTTTATCCTCACAATAACCCTGGGAGGTAGGTGCCAATATTATCTCCATTATCTTTTAAAGGTTTCAGCATTCTTTCCACGTATTATCTTATTTGGTCATTGCTATTGTTTTGTAAAGTAAGTAGCAGATGTATTATTCTTATTTTACAGATGAGGAAACTGAAGCTGAGAGAAAGGGTAAGTGATGTGCCCAGAGTTGCACAGCTAAGGAAGTTCTTGAGAGAGGATTTGAACTCAGGGTTTTTCTTGACCCCAAGTCCAGCGCTCTCACCCCTACAGTGGTCTCAGGTTTCAAAGCTGATTAAAGGCTCAATTCTGGAATGTCTTATGTATTTGACTGAGCATTCATTTCAATATTGCTGTTATGAAAGAGTCTTCACTAGTTCATCCAGATGGTAAAGGATAAACATTCATTCTTTTCACAGGATGTTTAGCCATAGAAGGGTATCCCTGAAGTTATCTACTTTTTGGCCATGAGGCAAGACTAGACATGGATCATCCAGGAAAAATAACACTTTATAGTTTTATCAGTTTGGAGCTAGAAGGAACCTTGAAAACCATTTAGTCTAACTCCATTATTTTTACAGATGAGGAAGGTAAGGTCCAGAGAGGAGAAATGACTTGCTCCAGGTCAGACATCCTCGGATTCCAAAACTACCCCTCATTCATTTCACCATGCTGCCTCCCTAGGCAAGATATTGCAACATCTACCACTAAATAACCTTTGGAATTGGAGAATTCTATCTTAGGTCTCACTTGAACATTTACCACATTCATCTTAACTCATGTCCTTCATCATGCCAAGCAACAGCTACTGACAACATAAGGATGAGATTTAACAATATCATCTTGGGGAAGGCAGAGCCCAAAGCTTGTGACTGGCACAGGCATCTCTCATCCTTTTGATGAATCCATACCTTCTCCTTATGGATTGATGGAGGATGAGAGAAACATATGCCAGATGGAAGGTATACATAAAAAAAATTCCTTTCTTTCACAGAATAACAGTAACCACAACTCATAGTTCCTATGCTTTGAGATTTATAAGGTATCTTCCTCACAACAATCCAGTATTATCTGCGGCTGAGAAGGGTTAAAGTAACTTTCTCAGTATCACAGCTAAATAAGTGTTGGGGCTAAGATTTGAACCCAGGTCTTCTGACTCCAAGTACAGTGTTTGTTTTTTTATGTACTTTTTTTATTCGTATATTAAGGTGTCTCAGTATTCTTGCTGTTTGAGTAGAGAAGATTCCAGGACAATTAGGACCTAGATAATAAAAATCTGTTGCTGGACAAGAATTTTATATAGCATTTAGTCCAACCCCTATTTGACATATGGGAAAACCTAACTGGGCAGATAGGTGGCACAGTGGTTAGAGTGCTGCGTCTGAAGTCAGGAAGACTCATCTTTCTGAGTTCAAATCTTTCCTCAGACACTACCTGCGTGTAAGTCAATTAATCCTATTCACCTCAGTTTCCTCGTCTGTAAAATGAGCTGGAGAAGGAAATGGCAAACCACTCCAGCTTCTCTGCCATGAAAACTCCAAATGAGGACACAAAGAATCAGACACGACTGAAACAACTGACTTTTGGGAATTCCCATTTGACATATGGGAAAACCAAGGCCCAGAGATAGAAAGTGAGGTGACTGTATTAGTTATATATTTGTATGCCCAGGACTATAAATCTGTCTTTCCTATCTCCTGGTCTAGTGTGTGTGTGTGTGTGTGTGTGTGTGTGTGTATTTGTGTATCATGGTCTTGCCTTAGCCTGAGTAAGATTTTGTCTCTGAACATGGCACCAAAGAGTAGTTTGTGGGATAGCACAGTTTTTCTGTATGCTACTAACCAAAAAAGCTTAGAGATATAGCTCAAACATCCCTTACTTCCTCTTAAGAATTTGCTACAGATCAATCACCCTTGAATTTATCTACCCCATTCTCAAATCTATTTATATTCACTGACTGTATAACTTCTGTGGGTAATGAGTTCCTTATGTTTATTACATACTGTATGAAGTGGTATTTCCTTTTATTTGCCCTAAAATGACTTCCTTTAAGTATCAAGAGGACGTCCTAGTTCTAGGGTTCCCAGATTTGGATATGTGTTTCCACCCTTCAGTCTGTTTTTGACTTTGATCCTATCCTTCTTCAGCCTTCAGTTTCCAGTGACTTGTGATTACTTGTCTAGTTGTGGAGGTATACTAATGGCCCATTTCTTGTTTCCTTGACAGCTGTGTCCACTTCTCCTGTGAAGCCACCGACTGCCAAGAACTGAACATTGAGAATGCATCTCTGAATTGTTCCAACAGTGAACGGTACAATGGGGCCCAGTGTACCATCAGCTGCAAGATGGGTTACATTTTGCAAATTCACCGGGATGATGACCTCATCAAGAGTCAGGTTAGTCAAGTAGCCACTTCCAGTTACCCAAGATCTAGGAAAGCCAGTAATCTGAGGAAAGGCTTGAGGTGAGAGGGAAGTAGAAGAATCAATCCATCAACATTTTTTTAATGCGTCTACTATGCATGCAATGAGGCACCCTGCTAAGAATTGTAATCTCCTGACTGCCTCCTCAACCCAGGTGTAACCATGCCTTTTGAAATGATTTGAGTCAGGTAGGGTGATTCATATGCCATTGCTGACTCCACATAAAATCCAAGTAGATTCCAGGGGTCTGGCATTGCTCTCTTTTTTTTTTGTTTTGGCTGCCATTATGATAACAAAAATGAACTTGATTCATAATATCATAAAATAATTAATCCAGAACTAAGAGGAACCTTAAAGACCCTATAGACCAATTTACTCTGTATCCACATGAGACAGTTGAAGTTAAATGAGAGGTTAAGTGAGTTGCCTGAGGTCACAAAGCTAGTCAAAACACAACTGTGATTTGAACTCAGATCCTCTTTCTCGTTAGCCTTCTTTTCCACTGTAGCATATTGATTTGTAGCATATTGATTGTCTATTAAGTTTTAGGATAGATAGAATTGTGGGATTTAGAGCTGACATCATCCAGTTCAACCCCTTCATTTTACAAATAAAGACAGTGAGGTTCAAAAGATTGAAACAAGTCACTAAGGTCACCCAGTAGTAAGGGGCAAAGCCAGAATTCTAAGCCATATCCTAGAACTTTCCAATCCAATACCCCTTCTACTCTCAAATGTTGTTCTTTTCTGAACTTATGTTGCATTCTTGTAAATTGGCAAAAGGAGGATGAGGCATGTTGTAGGTTTGAGCTTAGTGATGATTTGTCTATGTTTATACCTCCCATCCTGCTTCATTCAGTCCCACCAAACTTAATGCCAAAACGTTGGATACCAAGGCATTACATTAGAAGACTTCTTCCTCTTTTGAGTCTGTATGGTATTCCAGCCTCATAAATTCAATATACAATAGAGTGAAAACATATAGAACTATATATTTCCAAACGTATTCACATTCATGCTGCATTTTTCATAACACCTCTTGGGCAGCATGGAAGGGAAACATATAAAGGTTTTCAACAAAATTGAAAGACAACTTCAGAACCTGGCAGAGAGGGCTTTGTCATCTTGATGGCATCTGCATTGAGAGTGTAGCTTCAGTTCAATACTGTTCAAGAAAACATAAGCCAGTAACTAACTGCGAATTATTAGACCAGGAAATACCGGTAATGGCTTCATTTTTTTTCCTATTCAAAATATATGAATTTACTCTTCCCCCCAAATAAGGGGAGGGATTATTTTTAGGAGGTGAGACTTGAGGGGAAGAGACATTTCAACACCCTCGGGAGCATTTTCAAGGGGAAGAGTCTTTGTAGACCTGGCTTCATGTGTGAATTGGATTGAGATGAGAGGGCTCAAGTTTCTTAATATGGTGGCATTAATGATTCTAAAGGCAGGGTAGCCTAGCAACTCCCTACACATGGTATGAGCAATGAGGCAGAGCACGTGGTTCTGATTTCTGCTTTTACTTGGAGAATCGTTGCATAACATGAGCCAATTTCTGCCTCCATAGGAGTTGCTTTCACTGTAAAATGGGCAGAGTATATAGTCCCTACCTCCTTGGTCAGCTTCAAAGAAAAGTTTTAGAGGCAAGTGAATAGAAAGGGAGGTGGCATTCAGATGTTATCAAAATGAGATGCTATTGCTTTTAGAAACTGGTCCACTTCTCCCTCAGCAGTGTTCTTTAGAAGAAACATAGGTGGGGTGGTCAGTTGTTTAAAGTCAAGTTCAAATGTTTTGCACCTCAGCCTATGGTTCCTCCTTACCTTTACACTGGAGGTGGGACTCAGATTTGGGGTATTACCTGCACCCCAGTGTTGGTATTTGTTAGCTCCATCTCATTTCTTCCTCTTTTCCTAGCTCTTCAATTCCAATTAATCTTTGAGCTGAAGATGTTTGGAGATAGAGTGGGATAGCATAGGTTGGTAATCAGTACAAACTGGGGGCTTGATGATGTCTGTGTTTGTATAAGGACTCTGTGTGGAACTGGAAATATGTTCCTCATCACCAAATGGAAGAAGCCTTAGGGGAATTGGGAAACGAAGGCAGCCTGACAGAGGCAGCATCTGCTTTGGCAGAGGAGAGGAATCACAAAAGACCGTCTCCCAGAGCACGCAAGTTTAGATGCAAGGCCAAAGAGTCTTTCTTTGTGAATCTGGGGTGGCCTATTCTGTCTGACTCAATATGAATACATAGACAAGTCAGAGGATTGGTTGAAAAAACTGGAGGGGAGGGCAGTGTAAGCCTGGAGAAGTAAGGAGTCAAAGGTCAAAAAAATAGGATCAAAGAATTTAGAACTAAAAGGAGCCTTCAAAATACCTCAGACTAAAGATTTTCTAATCATTTTTTGTTTCACTATCTCCTTTGGCAATATGGTGATACCTAAGGGCCCCATTTAAGAATATTATTTTTAAATGTATAAAATAAAATGCATCGGATTATAAAGGAAATCAATTATGTTGAAATACAGTTATCAAAATTAAAAAAAAAAATCACAGAGTCCAGATTAAGTACTCCTAACTAAACCAAATCCCTTATTGTACAGGTGAGAAAACTAGCCCACAGATATGAAGTGACCTGAAAGTAAGGTGATGAGCCCAGATAGTTATATGGCAGATCTGGAGTTCAAATTTAACTCTTCTAACTCCAAGGTCAGTACTCAGAGTAACACCACCATTCTTATTATCCTTTGGAGTTCTAGAGACCAGAACTAGGATCAAAAGGTAGAGATTACAGACAAGTTACTAGAATTTAGGTCAGTCTAAGGAAAGACTTTCTCATAGCCAAAGCTAGCAATGTTTTAAGTAGTGAAGGGACACTGTCACTAGATATTTTTAAGAAAAGGCTAGGTTGACTGCCTTACAATAATATCATAGGATGTTGAATTGTAGGCAATGAAGGATCCGTTGGGCAGCTTCTAACACTTAAGATTTTATGCACCTGAAATCATGGTATAGAGAATAGAAAGTTGTGTTTTAGAGTCAGGAAAACCTGGGTTCTTGTCTCACCCATGACACATACTGGGCATGTCAATAAATATCTCAGGGCCCTTAGGCAATGTCTTTAAGACTCAAGACTACATTGGTAAAGGAAATTCCTCACTGGGAGCTCCCTCCACACCAATGAAATCACAGATCCAGTCGAAAACAAACAAACCAACAGCTAAATAAAGAATAAATAAATGGAGCCTGGTTCCATTTCAGAAATAGAGCAGGACCTGGCTTGAATATTAAGGGTCTCCCATTGGGATAGAAGATTCCATTGCCAGTCTCCTATTCCTATAATATTCTACACAGTTTATACTCAGTCCTGTCCCCCTATCCACTTTCTCTCTGTCTCAGTTTCTGTATGTCTCTGTCTTTCCCCACTCTCACTTTTCCTGTCTCTCTACTTCTCCCTTCCCTTCCCTTCCCTTCCCCCTTCCCTTCCCTTCCCTTCCCTTCCCTTCCCTTCCCTTCCCTTCCCTTCCCTTCCCTTCCCTTCCCTTCCTTTCCCTTCCTTCCCTTCCCTTCCCTTCCCTTCTCTTCTCTCTCCTCTCCTCTTCTCCTCTCTCTCTCCCTTTCTTTGTCTCTCTGTCTCTCCATCTCTGCCTTCCCTTCCCCCTACTCCTTTTCATAGTTGATGTCTTGAACACCATGTTATCTTGCATCTTTCTAGCCCTCCAGGATCCCAGGATCCCTGTGCCCTGTCTTACCCTCCTGTTTAATGGCCTCTTCTCAACCTTGCCTCCTCTCTTCTTTCCCTTGCTTCCTATGGGCCTGTGAGTTGTCGTGGTTCCCTAGCCCTGATGTTGCTCCGACAGAGAGGTGTTATTTAAAACCCAGCAGTGCCTTCGCCTCGTGCAAAGGCATCATCAATCATGCCAGGAAAAGAAAGCAGCCGCTCATGTGGGCTCAATTAGGAGCGCGGTAGTGGGCAGTGGTAGCAGAGGACCTGGAAGGGAGCATGCAGCTGTGCATTTCTAAGGGCAAGAAACTTCACACATGAAGCATCTCCTGAAGAAAGCATAATTCTCAGTCCATGGGAAAGAGGTGTGGCTTTAATCAAGCCTCCTCTAGTAGAATGGCCCCCCCCCCAAAAAAAAACCTGAATGTTATTGTTTTGGTTAAGTTTTAGTTGTTTTAATCAACACTGGGTTATGTTGTGGGAAGTCAGAGATGGAAAAGAATGTACTTCTTTCTTTCCTCTTTTTTCCTTCCTCCCTTCTTTCCTTCTTTCCTTCTTTTTCTTTTTTCCTTCCTTCCTGCTTTTCTTTTCTTTTCTTTTCCTTTCCTCATTTCTTTTCTTTCCTGCTTTTTTCTCAGTTATTTCTTTTTGTATCTTCCTTCTCTCTCTCCCTCCCTCTCCCCTTTTCTCCCTGTCTCTGTCTCTTCCTCTCTCTCTCTCTCTCTCTCTCTCTCTCTCTCTCTCTCTCTCTCTCTCCTTAATTTTCCTTCTACACCTTTCCTTATGCAAAATCCATTTGGGGAAGGAACAAAGAGGAGCCACACCAGCTGGGGATGACATTCATGGTCCTCCCCTCATCCATACCCCACCCCACAAAATGACAGCCAATAAAAAAGAAAACAACAGCTAAGACTGATGCCATCACACCTCAGGCTGTGTGGTCTCATCAGATCTTACCCGAGGTCAGTGCCGAGAGCAGGGACCTCCAAGAGAAAACATCAAGCCTGGACCAGTTTGTCATTCAAGAGATGGTGCTGTTCCCTTTCAGTCAGCCATGAAATGTGGCCTCTTTATAAAGCAGAGGAGGTAGGCTGGCTGCAGGCCTTAGACCTTTGTGCTGGGATGTCAGCTGAGGCTGGCCAGCTGGTAGTAGTTGCAGACCTCCTTTCCAGTGGGAATTAGATCCAGTGACTGCCTTGCCACCAAGTCCCATGGCTACTGGAGTTTTGCCCATTGCCTGAGGTTGTCCCTTGAACAGCTACATCTCTGCCAAGGGCAAAGCTATGAACTGTCTGTATATGCTATAACTAGTAAAACACTTGAAGGTCTCTGGAATAAGAGCTGTGTGAATTTGAAGTACTGTTATTGTAATATTACTTTTTTTGAGTTTTAGAATTTTTTTTCTGAAAACTCACAGATTACTAAATTCACGGATATTGATCTGAACTCCCTGCCACTATAGAAGAAATATCCCTGGAAATAAAATCTAGGAGTTATGAAAAATGTGACTTGATGAGCATCTGAAAGAAATAATGGAAAATCTTCAAGTCACACAAAAAAGAAGTCATTGAAACATTGTTCTGCTCAGTGAAAAGTCTTATGCCTACTTGCCAGGGTTGGACAAAGGGGCATTAGATGGCATGCTGAAGAGTAGGCAGCAATCACTTAGAAATTATGTTTAAAAAAAGATCCTAATAAAATAGTTGTTGTTTTAAAATAAAGGTATAGATAACAAAAAAGAGGAGACCGGTAGCTTGCAGCACTCAATAAAGGCTGAAGGTCAATCCAAACCCATTTGTTTCAATTATTTCATCAGCAACTTGGATGAAAGCATAAATACCTCATGATATTTGAAGATGACTCAATACTGAGAGAGACAGTTTGTTAAATGGCTAAATCAGAAGGGTTACTTTGAGGATAGCACTTTGCAACCCTTAAAATGCTACATCGGTATGAGTTTTTAGTTTATCCAACTATGTCTTGAAAAACCAGAATGACAGAAGTTTAATAAGATGAGACAATTTAAATTCCAGTGTGTCTTTGTGAAAGAGATCTGGGAGTGGTCATGGTTTACAAATCCAATTGGTGGTCGAAAAGATAGTGATGCATTAAGAGAAGAATGGTACCTAGAATGAGATATGTCATTATCCCATTATTTTCTATTTTGTTCATATTACATCTAGAATATAGAATTTCATTCTGGGCACCGTATTTTATGAATGATCCTAGAAAACTGGAATGTATCCAGATGAGGAGAACCAGTATGACAAAATGGAAAATCATTCCATATGAAAACCAGTTGAAGGAACTAGAGATGTTCAGGTGGAGGAAGAGAAATACTTAGAGTGGTAAAGATTGATATTACAAGAATTATCATGTGAAAGAGGGATTATTTTTGTTTGATATTTGTTTACCTAAAATCAGGAAAGAATCTGTACAATAGCAAAAGAAGAAATAGAGATGGTTATGCGTTTGCTACCAGTTGACAGGCCATATGGGGAGATAAGGAAACTGTCAGTCCCACTTTTTTCCACTCGGAGACATAGCATTTCTTGCCTCACAGCGGGGAAGGTAGGGTAGAAGAGAGGTGGGGGAAAGGAGGGAGATATAGAGAGGGAAGGACAGGGGGAGAGAGAGAGAGAAACAGAGACAGAGAGAGAGAGAGTGCTTTTGTTTGTTCAGTACTTTTGGATGTGCTCTCAATTGTAGCTCTGAAGCCATTGAAATAGTTCTTCATTACCATGTAGAAAACTCACTAGGAATACTTAGGTGAGGCAAGTAAAGGTATGCTCCTCTGTCATAGACTTTCAGAAGCAAGCTCACTAAGTTTCTCTTTATGTTGATACTAGACAGAACAATCTGTGCATGCACCAAGGTCTATACTCTTATAGGTTCACCCCATACCTTTCCCAAAATGTTTGAGCTGTATTTGTTAGGCATGGGACGTCACTATATAAATAAAGTTTCTATGATAATAATAATAAATAATAGTAAAACTACCATTTTTCCTTAGTAAATCAAAACCTTTTAGTTTTATTAAAGGTTAGGTTTTATCAGTTTTCTGCTCAATGAACTCTAGTAGCTCCCTATTATTTCTAGAATTATGGTTTGGCATTTAGAACTCTTTACAATTTGACCGTAACCTTCCTTTTCAGTCATATTACATAGCATTCGACTTCATCCGCTCTATGGTCCAGTCAAACTGGACTTTCTTATTGCTCCTTAAGTGTGTTAACTATGCTTAACCATGCCTTTGCCCTGACCATCCTCTGTACTTGAAATGCTTTCCCTCAACTTCATCTCCATAATTTCCTTCAAAACTCAGATGAAGCATGTCTTTGTTTTGTCTGAAGGCTTTCCTGATCCCATCAGCTCATATCTGCTCTGCTCCCCACCCCCTGCCCTCAGTTACCTGATGTCTATTTTGCAAATCCTTGTATCTGTACATGTGATTCCTTTGCTCCTGGAGGACAAACACTAATTCACTCTTCTCTTTATATCCCCAGCACCTAGTGCACAGTAGGGCCTTAAGAAATGGTTACTGATTGCTTGTTTACCTCCCACAATAAAACACAACTTGTTATTGAGATAAAGCCAATAGAACAGAAAAGGAAAGGGAGAGCTAGGCCACTGAATTCAGAATCGAGGATCTGACCATATATCACCTATGTGACCTTGAGCCAATTTTGCCTCACCTTTCTGAGTCTCAGTTTGCTTATCTGTAAAATGAGGGGGCTAGGTCAGTTGACCTGTAAAGTACCTTTCAGCTCTAAATATATGATCCTAGATGATCTGTCTGTTTGAATTTGACCTGATAAGATTTTCCAGTAGTGGGTTCCCCCTCCCCGCCACGCTGTATTGCTCAACCAGGCATGAATAAGCCATCTCGTTCAATGGTTGGGCTTGCTTTTGTATGATGCAGTGCATTGAGTAGGTAACGGAAACAGAGTATGAGAATGGGAGGGCCCTGGGGATTAGATAGCATTATGGCTCTGACGTCGGCTCTGTGCCCAAAGCGGTGTAGTATCTCATTGCTGCTGTCCTCTGCTGCCCTAGGAGACATTGTTACTTGCTACTGACAGGACTTATATGTGCAATGCTTCTGCCTTTGAAAAGGTGCCCACATGGGAGTTTCCAGGCCATTGGCTGCTTTCTCCCTTCTGAACATATCCATGTATCAAATACAGACAGGTCCAAACTCCTACGGAAACAATTAGGGTGTTTTGGCACTAAGGAATTTCAGGTCTCTTTGATGTGTGCTTGAGAAGAAAAAAAATCCTTTGCTTTTAAAATCCTAGATCAATGTTTGGCATTTCAAAACTCCTGTGATTTGGCCAGCCCTTCTCCTCAATGAAACCCTCAAGGCCACAGGTGATGACTGTCACTTACTTGGCATTGCTACCAGTTGCCTTCTCCCTCCCTCCAAGCACTATCTTTCTCTTGGGGTTTGGATCTCTTCCACCTTTAGCCTATTGAAAAAAAGAAAAAACAAAACAAAACAAAACCTCTTTCTCTTTCTACTACTATTACCATGCAAAGAATTATAGAATATGTCCATAAGACTCCATGGAGTCTTTAGACTTAGTCCAATCTGATCACCTCACCCTACAGAAGAATTATCTGAGTCTCATAAAGATGACATAGCCTGTGAGAGGTAGAGTCATTGTTAGAATCCAGGTTGCCCAATTCCTAGTCTGTTTTTCCTTCCCTGATGCTATACTGTTTCTCATATATTTTTTCAAAAAGTGAACATTTGTAGGATGGCTTGTATCTCTGATTCTGTAGGCCTTCCACATTTTCTCATCACCTCTATTCCTCCTTTGAATTTGACTCAGCTAGAAAACTAATCAGATAGCCTTTTCAGTCAGAGTTTATGAAAGTATCATTATCCCAAATTCAAGTTCACTACAGCCTCTCCCACCCCCAACCCCCAGTAATTGGAGAGCCAATAGTCAAACTGCTAAGTTTTGTGATCTGTCTCCTGCTCTTCTGCCAAATGAAATAATGATACACCTGGCTTTTCACAGTGTGCTTTGGGAAGTACACTTGTAGCTCAGACAGAAGATGTCATGGTATGTTAGAAAGGGCAGAATACCTGGGTTCAAATTCTGATACTATGTGACTGTGAGCAAGTCATTTCACCACTCTTTATCAATAACTTGGAGAATAATACTAATTATATTATATACTTCACAGAGCTACTGTGCAAAGTACCTTTTGTAACTACTGGTGGTGGTGGGGGTGGTGGTCCACATGTGTGATTTGACTGATATGTAGAACTCTTGATGAGAAAGTATCTTCTGCCAATTCAGACCAACTTCTGTTTAGTTTATTCTTAGAGAGTTGCTGGGAGATGGCAGGTAGGCACACTGAGAGGTAAAATTACTTATCCAGGATAATACCTAGTATGTGTCAGAATGGGACTTGAACTCAGGTCTCCTTGAGAGCCTCTTAGCCATTACTCTACTCTATCTCTGTATAAGCCTTAAAATACTCTATAAATGTGAATCATTACTATTGCTATTAACAATTACAAAATAAAAATCAGATCATCCTGTTCCTGAGAACAAAGAGGAAAAGAGATTTCCAACTTCATTCAGTCAGGAGGGTGACTTCCAATAAAACCCAGGTGTAGTACAGAATGTTGTTACATTTGTCCGAAGGCTGCTGCAGCATTTTCAGAGTGGGCACAATGTGATTATTACAGAAAGTTATACAGATAAAAATGGAACATGGTTGGAGTATGTTAGTGTAAAAGTTAGTATAAAAGTATAAAAAGTATAAAAGAAGGTGATGTTTCAGAGTTAATTTCATGAAGAGAGTCTACAGACCAGTGTGCCAATACATTGTTTTAACTGGAGTGTCTAAAGAAACTTGAGTTTACTTTTGATAAATCCGATGAAGCAGGCCAATGTTATTGGGAATTTTCCATAAAGCAATGAAATCTTGTCTGGCATTATCATCAGTCTGAGTCCTTACCAGTGTAGCTGTTCTTTCCACTGATGGAGTTTAGAATCTACATCTAACTTCTCAGCTTGTGTCCTTCGTATAGATTCACAGAACAAGCTGAAAAAGCCATTTCATCCAACCCTCTCACTTTCAAGATGAGGAATCATGTCCAAAGAGGTTGCTTAGATGTTAAATATTAGTGGAGAACTTTGAACCAATTCTCCCTGACTTTAGGGAGAAGGGCCTCTCCTACCAATTCTCCAGAGAGGAGCCCTCTGATACACTAAGGGCCTTGCTATGAATGTTGGCACTATTTCATGGATATAAGTTCATCTAGGCAGCTGGTGGTAGTGACTAGAGCACTGGACCTGGACTTAGGAGGAACTGAGTTCAAACTCTGCCTAAGATACTTACTAGCTGTGTGATCCTGGTCAAGTCACTTTATCTCCACCTTCCTCAGTTTCTTCATCTGTAAAATGACTATAATAATAACACCTACTTCTCAGGCTATTTGTGAGGATAAAATTAGATTATATTTGTAAAATGCTTTTCAGCCCTTAAACTGCAATATAAATGCTAGCTGCTGTCATCATCATGATCATTAATCATTAGCCATTTCTCATCCTTGTTCTCACTATGTAAATAGGCCAGTTCTTTTCCAAGTCATCCATCATCTTGACAACATAGCTAATTCAATTCAGCAAACATTCATCACATGCCTGCTATGTCTAAGACACTGAACTAGGTAATAGGAATACTAAGACACAGATGAATCAGTCCTTGCCTTCAAGGAGCTTACAAGAGGAGGGAGAAAGCCCTGAAGCAAATTGATGCATCAGGGAAGTAGTCTTCCTAATGGTAACATTGTGTGTGTTCATCCTTCATTGCCGAAGAAGACCATGCCATTAGAGAAAGAATGATGTGACTTGCACTTGACTTTGTTTTGAGTGAGGGAGGGCTGTGCAGGTCACCAGTCTCACTTCTCCTCCAGAGCCATCTGAATCCAGTGACCAGATATTCATCAGGATGACTGGAGATGACCAATGATAAGGCAATTGGGGTTAAGTGACTTGTCCCAGGTTACACAGCTAGTGAGTATCAAGTGTCTGAGGTGACATTTGAACTCAGGTCTTCCTGACTCCTGCACTGGTGCTCTATGCATGGCACCACCTAGCTGCCCCTAATGGTAACATTAGGTAACATATGGATAGTCCCTCTGGATTTTGGATCACCTGCAGTTATGATTCTTCTGTTATGCCCTATTTGTGGTATGGCAGAAACAGCACCTGACTTGGGAGTCAGAGGACCTCAGTCTGAACCCTATCTTTGATTCTCACTAACTGTGTCAGCTTGGGAAGATCCTTAAATTGCCTGTCTCACCACTGACCCTCTCTGTATGACTTTGGGCAAGTAACTTAACCTCTCTGGGGGACTTGCTTTTCTTCCTCTGTGAAAGAGGGGTTCAACTCAATGGACTTTAAAGTTCTTTCCAGCTCCAAATTTATAATCATATTATCCATGATTTGCAGCCATATGCCACCACTTGGGAAATTTCAGTACCACTTTTTGAATATATAAAAAAACAAATGGACTAAAGAGAATTATCTATCCTTCCCTACTCTCTGTTCTCTCACCTGTCCTTGTTTGCTTCTGTGTAAACTAAAATCTCACTTTATAGAGGAAGTCTTTCCCAATGACCCTTAATTCTAGTACCTTTCCTTTGTTGATTTCAGATTTATACTATATATAGACTTATTTGTTTATATATCTGTTAATTTCAGTGTTACCCTTTACATAATGTCTTGCATATGGTTTCCCTTCTATGATCTATCTTCCTCAGTAACTCTTAACCTTTTTGTGTCAAGGTGTGTGTCTGTGTGTGTGATGGACTTTGGCAGTCTGGTAGAATTCTTCAGAATGATATTTTTAAATCAATAAAATAAAATTTGTAGGATTACAAAGGAAATTAATTATACTGAAATATAGTTACTCAAATAAAAAAAAATAAGTTCATAGAACCTCGGTTAAAAACTCCTAATTTAGCCTAAGAGGCCATTGTAAGTATGGTGATAACAGAGTTAGCTCCCAGTATGTTCCGGTCATATTAGCTCTATCTGACACTTGAGGGCAGTCTTCACTCCATCCCCCATGCTACCAGCCTCCTGATCAGACCCTCTCCCTTCCCTTGTGGAAGAAGCCCCAACTGGTAGATCCACAACCCTAGGACATGGAAGAGGACTAACCACATGCAATTGGAATCCTGGCGGAATTAGACAACAACATCTA
The DNA here is from genome assembly GCA_023548195.1 of Bettongia penicillata ogilbyi. Lineage (NCBI taxonomy): Eukaryota > Metazoa > Chordata > Mammalia > Diprotodontia > Potoroidae > Bettongia > Bettongia penicillata. The sequence continues at coordinate 2,723,795 of JAJHZJ010000039.1, read as the reverse complement.
ATGACCCAAACCAGAGTTAAGCCAATGAACTGGGGCCCTGGTCTCATTAAAAGGGTTCCAAAGTCACTTATGGCACAGCTGCCCAGTCAAGAGAAAGGGGCAGTATCTCCTTGCAGCAGTATCAGGGGAATTCAGTCAGGAAGAGTTTTCAGGATTCTTCCCAGGGAACCTCTTAGATCCTTGGCTCCAAGAGTCCCCAGAGGTGTTGTGCATTGCCCCTGAGAGCCTCTGGCAACCCTTAATGTCAAGGCAGCAGGGAAAGGAGATGAAAGCGAGGGGTAGAAAAGCAAGAATAAGGAGAGCAGGGAGAGCTAGAAGAGGAAAGGCATACATAGAGTAGGGTATTACAATGAGAATAATGGCAACAATAGCTAACATATCTGTAATAATATATTTCTATAAAGCTTTAATTTTACAAAAATACTTTCATAAGAACTTGGTGCAATAAATAGAGAACACAGTGCCATCATCATGTGACTTTGGCAGAAAATGAGACTCAGATGATATAACTTGATGTGATAGCGGAAGAACCAATATTTGGATCATGGTACTCTAGGATCATAGATTTATTGCTGGAAGGACTTTAGAAGCCCTCTACTTTTGTCTCCTAACTTTACAGAAGAGGTAACTGAGGTCCTGAGTGGTTGAAGGACTTGTCCAAGATCACCCAGTTCGTGTCAGTGTGAGATTTGAATCAAGGTCCTCCAACTATAAAACTTTCCATTGTATCACGCTGCTAAATCTAGTGTGTTTCCCCCATTACACCATGACTAAATGTATATTTTCTGTGCTTGTGGACTCTAAGTTGTCTAACCCTAATATTTATACCTCCAACTCATTTCCTTCAAGGCCACTTAAGAATAAAACAAATGATTTAACTACTACAGCCATATTTTTTATAGCTTTTTTAGTGCTTCATGACACTTGGGAGCCATTGTCTCATTTGATCCTTTGAGGCAGATAGGACAAAGAATATGGCCCTATTTCACAAATGAGGAAACACAGTCCCAGAAATGCAATAGAATTGAGTTGTCCAAAATCACAGATGTGTTTAATGACAGAGCCAAGACTAGAACCTTAATTTCCTGAGAGTCTACAGAACTTGTAGCACCACACAGTTTTGTTTTGTTTTGTTTTTTATTGGGGGGGAAAATTTTGTAAAATTTTGTAAATTTTGTAAAATTAAACATGTAAACTCACTTCCACTGCCATGTTCTTCCCTTTAACAAATTCCCCTGTGTCTGTTCCTTTTAGTCTGGGTCTAGTGTCACTGTTACCTGCACTGAGGGCAAGTGGAACAAACAGGTGTCATGTGAACCTGTGGACTGTGGCATCCCTGACCAGTATCACGTCTACCCAGCCACCTTCTCCTGTCTGGAAGGTACCACATTTGGCAAGAAATGCTCCTTCCAGTGCCGTCTCCCAGCTCAGCTGAAAGGTACTGTATGTCTACTATGACTACTTACTCTAGACCATAGGAAGCATTGAAGAACCTTTGAAAGGAAAAAGAAACGGATGTGTGTGTGTGTATATGTATGTATTATATATGTATGTATATATGAATGTATGTATTATATTTCATTTATGTTTATTTATGACTAAAAACATGATAGTAGTGGGTTATAACCAAAGTTTTCTTTACACTGGAGTCTAATTTGCTGTTGATCTAAAACTCCATTTATTTACTTAATGCAGTGTCCCTGGGGGCTTAGGTAAAAGGCAAAACTAAAACAAAGAACAAAACATTGAAGAGACTGTCCCTTGAGATTCCTATGAAATCTGGCAGGGGGGTAATGTGAGGAAAAGAATAAAATGGAATCCAAACTGGTACATCCATTTACTAACTATATGACTTTGGAAACTCACTTTCCCTCTCCAGGGCCTCAGTTTCCTTCTCTGTCAAATAAGTGTTTTAAACTAGATCTCTGCCTACTGGCTTCCTTGTATTTCTTCAAGTCTCAACTAAAATCTCACTTTCAACAAAAAGTCTTTCCCAATGGCCTTTAATCCTATTGCCTTTCCTCTGTTGATTTCTAATTATCCTGTACATAATATCTTGCATATTCTCTCCCCCATTAGACTGACAGCTCCCTGAGAACAAGGACTGTCTTTTACTTTTTTGGTATAGCTCCACCACTGAGCACAGTGCCTGGCACATAGTAGGTGTTTAGTCAGTGTTTATTGGTTGACTGAATGGCTTGACTAGATGACCAGTAAGATCCCTTGCATCTCTAAAAGCCTGTCCATATTCTATATCATTCTTTGCACCAGGATTCCTTCCAGTTCTACCATTCTGAATTCTGAGGTTCCTTCCAGTTCTGATAACCTGTGCTTCTGCTTTCACTGATGCAAGTGTACTAGAGGAAGAAAGAAACAATGAATGAGAAGCACATGTGAGATCACCATCTGACAGAATAAAGCAGAACAAAATCAGAGCCTGTTTTTGACATTGACTGGCAACATAGAACTGTTCTTAGATAAACCTAGCCATAACTCCCTCTCTGCCTTAGAGGATTCTCATTTCTCCTATCAGGGAATGCAGAAGGGTGTGTGGTTAATTAGCAGTGATCCACAAACAGTGCTAGGACTAGTTGCAAGCCCACCTGGAAAACATAAAGGGTTTTGATGATGGTGATATATTTAATCATATCCGTTATCAACTAAAACCCAGAAGGACTGTGGTTATCCCATGCCAAGTTAATTTGGTTCAGTTCAGAACAAGTCAATTTACTTTACTTCAACTCAGTTCATGAGTTATAACTGCAAGAGTATAAGAGTGGAAGGTATAAGCGGATCAAGAAATGGAACAAAGATACTCTTATCCTGAAATTTCATGGGCATGAGTTCAGAGGGATGCCAGCAATGCTGCTGCATCACAAAGTCAATGCGATGTCCCCATCAGCATCGATGCCCACTGTGAAAAGGACCTTTACGTGAGGGACATTTGGTTTATTCCCTTCAAGTATCAGGTAGACACAGAGTTTTAAAAAATGTATGAGGCCAGGACCATTTAACAGTAGGCATACTGAAAAGTGGGTCTAAAAAGAGAATTGATTCAAGTTGGGAAACTTTAGGGGTCACCCCTGGAGAGTAGCTTCTATATTCCTGTCATATGGAGCTCCAAGGACTGACCAACCTTTAGTCCAACCCACAAAATGCTGGATGGAACTAAGCTGACCTGCTGGGGTCATTATTGCGCCTTGGGCCTTCGTTGCTGTCAGGTTGGGGTTTGGAAGAGAAAAAGAAATTACCAAAGCAGTGAATGAGCAATCAGAAGACTTCAGATTAAGGGGAAGAAGACAGTGGATGATTTCTGAGTGACAAAAGACTGATTCTGAATCCTTTGTTGATATTTTCTCCTTTTCTCTAGCCTTGGTCTGAGGAAACATGAGAAGGACATGATTTTTCTAATCTGCAAGTATATTACAGTGGAAAGAGCATAGAACACCTAGGTTCAGGTCTCACCTCTGATTCTTACTACCAAGGTGATTTTGGGCAAGTCATTCAATCTCAGTTTCATTATCCTTAAAATGAGGAGGTTGGCCCAGATTGCCTACAAGGGCCCTTCAGCTCTAAATCAGTGGTCCTTTTGATGATAGGACTTCCTAAATCCCACAATTCAACTCATTCCAATATAATTGAAGAGTTATTCTCCAATAATGTCAAGAATTGATTTAAAGTGCTTGGTCTGAAACAGCTGAGAAGAGGGTAACAACTTGGAGGTACTGGTGAGACCTAGAAGCCACTGGCAGTGCTAGCACCAGCACCAGGCATCCCCTCTAATCCTCTGTACTCATCTGAGCTAAGACGTAAGGTGTATTAATAACTCCAGACGGAAATCACACTTCTCATCTCAATCAGAGGCCCCTGGGGATGGAAGCTGTATAAATTAGCATTGATTATTAGCATTTTTATTTTGGTTAATAATAATTTCTAATCAGAATGATTTGCACCCACCTGCATGTAACTTTCTCTACCAGCCTCTTTTCATCCCCATGTTCCCTTCCCACATACTGTCTTTCAAGGGGGTGTCAGAGGCCCCCATAATGGAAAAGAGGTCCCCCTGAGAATGATCACCTTCATCATCTATGTTAATTGCTCATATCCTTTCCCCTTAATAATCACACATGGATGCCACTGGGAGGATTCACCCGTTTGGACTGATTGTTGTCTTGAAATGTACTGATTGTCAATCTTACCTGGTGCTCTGTCTTCAAAACCTAGGGAAAGAGTCCTGCCTGGACCAGCTAAAATCAAGGGCAGGAGAAAGGTTTGTCTTCGCTAAGATTGGGTGACTTAGGTGACCCTTCTTCCATTAGAACTTTGGGGATGAGTGAGTGTGAAGGGAGCTCCTAGTTCCCAACTTTCTCTATGGGTCCTTTTTTATTTTGCTGCAAAATGCCCCTTAAGGTGGCAGTCATCATGGGCTAAATTCAAGCTTCCTGCCTTTGTAGTAACTACATATGTGTTAACATGTCCTCTTTTGTAGGAAGCTTATGGCTCCTCTTTTCTTGCATGTGCTTCTTCCCCTATTTGGGCCTTGGGACAGGCACAGCCTTCTTGAACATTGTGCTCATCTATGGGCAGTGAGGATCATGTAGCCTATGTCCAGCATGGGCTCTCCCCTGCTATGTAAGAAAATGAAGGGTTCAATTCTTTCTTTTTTTTCTAGTTATCAAGTCTAGTCTGTTGCTTAGATTAGACTTGCCTGGTTGCTTAGACCTCCTAAAACTCAGGAATTTCCCATGTTCAACTTCAGAGATCATCTAGTTTACCCTCTCATTTCCCAGAGGAGGAAACTGAGAGGGTAAGTAACCTAAGATCATACTGCCAGTGAAAGTCACAGGTGGGATTTGAACACAGGTCTTCTGACTCCAGAGGCAGGCTTCTTTCCACTGTAGCATACCATCTTCTTTTCTCTTGACTCCTCAGCTCAAGAGTCTTACTATATCATTTTGTTTCCTTTAATGAATTATATTCATGTGACATTATGATATTTATCAAATTCTCTAAGTCAAGATCTCTGAAAGGATCAAAAAAAAGAAAGAAAAGGTGAAGATGCTCTTTCCATTATAGCTTGCAGAAAGATATAGTAGGAGTCGACTTTCTCAACTGTGCCTGAATCCTAACCCCTTCCCTTCCAGGTCAGTGTCTTAATGTTCCTTATAATGACCTCTTCTCCCCGTCCCGCCGTGGGGTCTCCTAATATAGCTGATCTTCTTCCAATATGCCTGATCTAATATGTCTGTCTTCTCAGGGTAAAGAGATACTACTTACTTACCAGAATCAGAAGAGCACTGACCTGGAAGTCAGGAGGCCAAACTGTTAGTACTAAGTCTGCTACTGTGTGGCCTTGGACCAGTCACTCTCTCCTTTCCATCCCCTCTCCAGGCCTCATCTTCATTCTTTGTAAAGTGAGGGGATTGGGCTAGTGTTTTAGGCTGCTTCTGAAACTAACAGTTTACATTATTATGTTCCATGTTTTAGGGTCCTCTCTAAGATTCTTGTTTTAGGGCAGGATAAAAGGGTTTTCACTGTTACTTTATATAGCTTTAAGGTTTGTACAGTGTTTTGAAGCTTTGTAAGCTCCTGACCTTGCAGGAATGTTTGTATAAATCAATACCTTTTCAGTCATATCAAGTGAGTGAAAATCACAAATCCTTCCCCTTAGATGGGAAGTTGGTGAAATCATAGCTCACCTAAGGACAATTTAAGATGCCACTTTGAAAGCTGGGTCATGGGAGGACTTCCTTTGAAGAGAGAACTATGCAGATGTGCCTTTTTTGGGTCTTCTGTTATATTTGAGAGAAGCAGCTTGGCATGATGTCAAGAGCATTGACTTTAGAATGAGTAGACTTGGGTTCAAGTCCTTATTCTACCACTTACCAGCTGTGTGATCTTAGACAAGATATTTCCCTTCTCTGGGCCTTGATTTCCTCTTCTGAAAAACAGGAGTAGTAAAACTTGACCTTCCTTCTTCAAAGGGTCATTGTTCAAATGAGATCATTGATAATAAAATACTTTGTAAGCTTTAGCATGCTATATAGAAATGACAACTCATTACTCTGGAGATGATCTCACCAGTTTCTCCCTCTGTCTTTCTTTCTGTCTCCATCTCAGGCTTTATCTTTGTCTCTCTGACTTTCTGTCTCTGTCTGTCTCTCTTTGTCTCACCCTGTCTTTGTCTGTTTCTCTGTCTCTCTGTGTCTGTTCTCTTTTTCTCTTAGCAGATTTTGTAAACGATCATGGCTGTTCATTAGTTTTATTACCTTTAGACACACAAGACTTTATCCAATTCAGCCATCCAAGTGAAATTAGATTTGCCCACACTCTTACCAGGAGGGCCCAATTTTAGTGAACAATTGACATACCTTTTGGAATTGCCAAATGATTTTTAACTCTTTGATATCCCTGGAGCCTAGGGATAAATGAGGTCTTGGAACCCCATCAATATAAAAACATACTCTTCTATGAGGCCTTGATTCTTCTGATTTTGTCTTCTTCAATGTTTCCCTGGCCTAGCAACCATAAGGATTTCAGATGTGTTTCTTAATGAACAACAACCGATCTGAAGCTTTTCCCCTCTTCCTTTTGTTTTTGCTAATTCCCAAATAACCCTCTGCCTTTATTATGTTCCCTCTTATGGGTCCTTCCTCATCCTCTCCCAGATCCACATTCCTTTTCAATCTGCTTGCTTCCTCGATTTCCAGTGTTCTGTTCAGTCTGCTGAATGTCTGCTATGGGTCTTCTTATCAGCTGATACCCCAATGATCTGCTTTTCTTTTAACTTCCATGAATAAATTTGACTTCTCTTCTATGATAACACCAACAATCCTTCAGTCATAGGGTTTGGGAGCCCCTCTCTTTCCTGATATAACTGTTTCTCAGTGGATTTGGAGTCAGAGGACCTGGGTATGAAACTTGGTTTTGCTGCTCTCCAATTGTGAGAGCTTGGACAAGTCACCTAGTCTAAGACACCTTCCAGGCTAAAATAACTAACTCCAAACTATTCCTTTTTGTCATTAGGGATCCCCACTGTACTCTTGTAAACCAATGGTATAAACTTGGATTCTTTGCTTATGAGGGGAAAAAATTGCCAGACCTCTCCCTCAAACACACTAACAGGTCATAACCCCAGAAACTTTCCTGTTATGCTCCCTTCCAAGTCCTGCTTGGGCCATGGGCTACTGGGCAGTAGCCTGACCTATGGCCTAGACTCAATGTCTCTACATAATAGAATGTCTGGCTCCAATACCTCCAGTGGTTTCCAGACAATGGTACTAAGTGAACATCACTAGGTAATGAAGTAAGAGAAAAGGAAGTGATTGGAGCATGTAGTCCCTGATGCCCAAGAAGCCTCACCACTTTGCAGGAAACTGAATGAATCACCCTCTCATTGCTGCTGGCTCATCTATTTGTTGACGTCAAACTTTCCAGAGTTTGTAATATAACAGTTCATCAACACAGAAGCATCTGCTGTGTTTGTAGACGCTGGCCTTTACTTCACTCACTGGATGAATCACACAAGAAAAGGAAGAGGAGAAAGAAGAGGAAAAGGCATCAAGTACTAAAGAGGAGCACCTCGATAATTTGATAAATGTGCAAAGGAATGAGAGAAAGCGACTGTATAGTACACATGCTCCGTGTTGCCAGGACAAGAAGGATGTTGAGAAATATGAATTTCTTCTCCTTCTTCCTCTACAGGGAAGCGTTAGCCGAGTTGCTTCACTGTAATATATGATTTGACAGGATAAGGACAACTGCACTGTATTTTACTTTTAATTTGCCAAACCCAAGCAGACCGAGGATGGCCAACTCGACTATCGGCATAGGCATGATATATTTTGGGAAGTATCATTCATGTGAATCCATCAGCAAAGTTTAGCCCAACACAGGAATTTGAAAAGTATGATTTTCAGCAACTCAACTGGAGGACTACAAAACCTCTGAAATTTCCCTTGAAGCCCAGGCAAGTCAGCCAGCATCTCCATTCTGTTAGGTGGAACCATAGACGTACAGAAAGAAGAATGAACTGATCTTGTGTCATGAGCATGCCACTATGAGATTTGTTAGTAGGTCCTGATTTCAGGGGAGGCTATGTGTTCTTATTTTAATTGGTCACTCCCCCTCTCCCCTCTTGGTCTGAGGTTTCTTATATGTAAAATGAAATTTAGGGAGGAGATGACCCTCTAGGTCCACTTAATAGTATAGCAAGATTTTTTTTTGACTTGAGAATCAGGGGGTATGGGTTTCTGCTGTAGTCATGACTTTAGCAGGTTGCTTCTCTCTGTGATTTTGAATAAACCACTCCATTTCTACAGACATCAGTTTTCTCTATGATATATAGCTTATAGACTCAATGGTTCCTAAGATCATTTCTACCTTTAAAGTTCCATATTCTATTATCTGACATATTCTTATGTTCTTTATAGTCTTACCATACCGAGTTTTAGCATTCTATATTCTAAGGCAAATTCTAACTTGAGAAATATTCTAATTTGACATAATTCATATTGTTAATAAAGGTAGTATATTTCCACTCTCCCATTGATTTCTAATGCTCATCCTAAATACATCCTCCCAACAGGAAACAATAGCTTTCTGACATGTATGGAAGATGGGTTGTGGTCCTTCCCTGAGGCACTTTGTGAACTGATGTGCCTGGCCCCTCCCATTATGCCCAATGCTGATCTCCAAACTGCTCGGTGTCGGGAGGACAAGCACAAAGTAGGCTCCTTTTGCAAGTACAAGTGCAAGCCAGGGTACCACGTGCCAGGTTCCTCTCGGAAGTCAAAGAAGTAAGTGAAGCTGAAGATGTAAGTAGGGTGTGTGGAGGAAGGAAAATTGATCAGTGGGCATCTGAATCTATTATTACATGTTAGATGAATACATTATCATAGCATTGCAATGAATCCATTATTCCATGTTGTTCTATTGTGGCTTCTAGAGTTAAATCAGTGCATTAATCAACACCTATTTACTGAGTACCTATTATAGTAGCAATCCCTCTTCTGCTATGGGGGCATCAAATGCAAGAGTACCCCCCTGCAACATCCCTAAAAATGGTCATCCAGCCTGTATTTTATTCCAGAATCAGAGAGTTCACTGCCTTCCAAGATAATTCATTCCATTGGTTGGAATGAATAGAACTCCACCTATTATTGGTTCTAGTTCTTCCCTCTGGAATAACATAAAATAAATGTCATTCTTTCCTCATCTGTCATGCCTTCACATTTTATCTTGCTGGAATTCAGTTTCCTCACATATAAAATAAGGGGATTGGACTAGATTTTTTTTTTCTGAGGTCTCTTTGAACTTTAAAATAAGCCTAGTAATTTATTAGCTAATAAAAGTTAACTTAATGTTTACAGATCTGGGTTTTAGATCAAGACCCTGCCTCCCTTGAGTTGAGAGAGACAGCCATGGTATAGCAGAAAGAATCTTTTATTTGGAGACAGAAAACCTAGGTTGCAATCCTGTCTCCATTACTTTCTACCTGTGCGATTCTGAGCAAGTTTCTCAACTTCTCTAAACTACAGTTTCTTCATCTGAAAAAGGAGCTAGACAATTGCTAAGATCCTCATCCACTCCAACATAGGAGGAATACTGGCAAACCTTTATGAAGTCAGTTAGACCAAACTTATTTCAAACATATTTTCAATGTGGTGTCCACTCTTTGGAGTCTGACATTGAAATTTGAATGTTTTGGATAAGAAATTAATCTTTTTAGTCAGTTCATTCCAAAACATTAAATACTTTCTATGTGTGAGGCACTCATTCAAATGATTTCTCTCATTTCTTCTTGGAAGACGGGCTTTCAAGATTCAGTGTACCCAAGATGGCAGCTGGCTGGAGGGAGCCTGTGTACCTGTGACATGTGACCCACCCCCACCCAAGTTCCATGGGCTATACCAGTGCACGAATGGTTTCCAGTTCAATAGTGAGTGCAGGATCAAGTGTGAGGAGAGCGACATTTCTTCAGTAAGTGCCTTCATTCATTCACTTAACCTCTGTTTGCCTCACTTAACCTCTATTTTCCTCAACTATTAGATGTGGACAATTACAGTGCTTTCTTCACCAGATTGTTGTGAGGATGGAATGAGATAATATCTGTAAAATGATAAACACAGTGCCTGGCATATAGCTGATATTTTAAAAATGCTCATTCCTTTCCCCATTTATTAATTCAACCAACATTTAAGTGGTGGCTATGTGCAGAGTACTGTGCCATGTCCTTCCTGTTCATCACAGAACTAAGATTAGGCAGTGTTTCAAGTTTTTCCTTCCTCTTTCTTTGATGTTTTAAAGTGCAGGCTCATGTCCTCTGTGAATTATTTCCTGACTGTAGCCTTTAGTGATAGCCTCGCTCCTCTGAGTACCTGGAGAGCTCATGTTCTATATGCCAAGGCTTATCTGATTGTGTTTCATGGCCCTATAGAGCTCTTTAGAAGCATGTTAGTGTGCCATCAGCATATTTCAGAAGTAGAATGCAAATTTGGATATTTCTGTGCGTCCTATCTCAAATAGACCTTTAATATAGTAAGTTACTATATTATTTTGGATGAATATAATGATCATGGTGGCAGTAGTGGTTGTAATGGTGATACTGATGATGGTGATAGATATTTACATTTGAATTTATTATGTAACTGGAACCAGAGGACCTAAAACTGAAGGCTGGATCTGCTGCTTACTGCTTACATGAGTTTTGCCATGTCATTATACCCTCTTTATCTGTAAAATATGCAGTTGACTAAATAACCACCATGGTTCCTTCCAGCTCTAAGGATACAAAATAATGATGATGTTTATTGGGATAATGATGATTATGAAAAAACAATAATTTTATATTGAACACTTCTTTTGTACCTCCCTATAATTAGTACCATACAGAAGATAATTAAAACATGGTCCTTCCTTACTACAAGCAATAATGTATCTGGAAAGGCATAAATAGCTCATGTGGAATAAACAATTTAAGATGTGATCATGAATCTTCAGTCCCATGACAGTTAATGGAGGTGGAACTCCATGTGGCCAAGAGTAGTCAGGGAAGGCTTCATAGACTAGGCAGCAACAGAAGCTGAACCAGGAAAAATGGGAAGGATCTAGGTCATTATAAGAGGGAGACACAGAACACATTCCAGAAAGGGAGAACAATAGGAACTAAGACACAGACTTGGAGAAAAGTATGGCATAGGGTGGCAGAAGAATAGCAGGCAGGCATTGGGAAATCATAAGAGGTTGTGTTAGATATGCCTGTTCTGAAAGTCAGCCAGAAGAGTTAGACTTATTTCAGTAGACCAGTGGTATCAAATAAATAGAAACAGGGGCCAATAAACTATGCCTAAAGATCCCTGTGGGTCACATATTGACTTAGAAAACCATAAGTGTTTATATATTTCTCTTTTTAAAAAATTAATGTATCAACATGTTAAAATCAGATAAGAACTACATTTTAATCCACTTCAACCCCACTAGGAAGTATTTTGGACCGCATGTGGCTTTGGGGGCCACATGTGGATTGTTGGCCACATGTTTAACACCTCTGCAGTCAGCTATAGGAAGCCATTGTTTGTCTCTTAGGTGAGAAATGTTGTAATGAAAAGGATCATTTTGGGAGAATAGTCTGGCAGAAAGAGATTGGATAATTTATTTTTTTCTTTATTTTTCCAGTGTTTTATTTTTCCCCAATTACATGTGAAAACCATTTTTTTTACCATTTTTAAAATTTTGAATTCCAAATTCTCTTTCTCTCCTCCTCTCCACTCCCCCTCCTTGCCAACACAGTAAGCAATTTGATATAGGCTATGCATATGTAATCATGCAAAACATATTTCTATATTACTCATGTTATGAAAGAAAACAGACCAAAACAAAAAGCATGAACAAAATAAAGTGAAAAACAATATGCTTCAGTCTGCATTCAGACTCCATCAGTTCTTTCTCTGGAGGCAGATACATTTTTCATCATGAGTCCTTTGGGATTGTCTTGGCTCATTGTATTGCTGAGAATAGCTAAGTCATTCATAGTTGATCATTGTACAATATTGCTGATATTATGCATGATGTTCTCCTGGTTCTGCTCTCTTTACTTCCTATCAGTTCATCTAAGTCTTTCCAGGTTTTTCTGAAATCCTCCTGCTCTTCATTTCTCATAACATAGTATTCTATCATAGTCATATACACAACTTGTTCAGCCATTCCCCAGTTGATTGGCATCCCTTCAATTTCCACTTCTCTGCTACCACAAAAAGAGCTGCTATAAATATTTTTATACAAATAGGTCCTTTTCCCTTTGGTTGGACAGAATCTACAGAACTCCTAATTTTTGCTTTCAAATATATTTTTCATTTGATTCTCAGTCTATCCCTGTGGTTCAGGTAGCCCTGATAAAGGATTATTGTCCCTGTCTTGAAGATGAAGAGCATAAAGTTTTAGAGCAGCAAATGACCTTAGAAGTCAGATAGCCCAACATTCTCTCTATTCCTGTTTTACCAGTGAGGAAACTAAGGCCAGTCACTAGTGGCTGAGTTTAGACCTCAAAGCAAAATTTGTAATTCCACAAGGTAAGAGTATCTTACACAGTAGGGCAACCTCACTATAAAATGACTCAGGATCAGCGGGGGAATATGAAACATTTAAGAACTCACAAGCATTATTAGGCTATATTTCTAATAATAAGTGGCCCGGTGTTTCAGCTCCTAATTATAAAACACTGAAATCACAGGTTCTAGAGTATAAAAAAAAACTTTATAGATCATCTTGGTCAAACACCATCATTTTTACAGAGGAATCAATTATTGGTCATAAGAGTGAAGTGATTTGCCAAAAGGCCTACAGCTGTGGATTTCACTTACATTAGGGGTAACAAAGTAAAATGTCTCATTGTTTGGCTTTGTAGAAAAGAAAAATTCACAAATAGTTTGAGTCTGCTTCATGACAGACTAGAATGCTATCTATTTGCCCACTAAGCTGGTGCTTGATTTCAGAAAGTACATTTCCTACTTAATTTGGAGGCAGTGACTTGAGTAAGATACCAAAATGTATCTTGCCATAAGGTCATAAATGTGGGGCTGGAAGAGATATTAGCAGTCACCTTTGCTCATCTCCCGCCCGCCATTTTGTGGATGAGTTAACTGAGGCCATGTCAGGGCAATTTGCCTAAGTTTATACATATAGTAAGACACAGAGCCAGGACTCAAATACAGTCTCTCTGACTTCTAAGTTAGGGTTCCCTCCTCAGTTCCCACACTACCTTTGTGCTCAAACTTACCTAACTTCCTATAGGTAGAGTACAGAAGATGGTTCATCATTCTAGAGACTTGCGATTCTACATATGACTCATCAGTATAAACAGAGAAACACAATTATGAATAGAAGAATAAAATGACTGACTTTTTAGAACGTCATGTGAAACATGGGACCCAACCTATTCAGGGTCATTTAGTCCATGGACCAGTGCCAATCAAAACCAAAGTTAGCAGCAAGTATCCTATCAAAATTCCGTATTCCTATTGAAGTTAAGGAGGCTTCCAAGACTGAGTGTGACCCATTCACATTAGCTTAGCCCCAAATAAACTTTTTTTAATTTTTAAAATTTATTATTATTATTATTATTTTTGGTGAGGCAATTGGGGTCAAGTTACTTGCCCAGGGTCATGTAGTTAATAAATGCCATGTGTCCAAGATCAAATTTGAACTCAGGGCCTCCTGACTTCAGGGTCAGTACACTATCCATTGTGCTTACCTACATGCCCTTCCCAAATAGACTAAATTGGCTATATGGTCTCTGTGGACCAAGTATCCAGATTTTTTTTTTTTAACTTGACTGGCTGGTCGATACAATTAAAGAATCCTTGAGTGCAATGAATATGTGTATTTATGGGCACAGGCACATGTACATACCAAGAAGGAAGAAAGGGGGCAAAGGACAGAGGCAGGAAGGGATGGATGCCATGATCCCCTTAGACTTCTTACAGAAAAAATTTTAGTAAGTGTTACACAAGCCGCTGTAGCAGCAAAGCCAAATAATATTCTGGCCGTGGTCATGTTATCAAACTGAAACCCAGTCTGTCTGAAGGCTGCCAAGTTACTTTCATGGCCAGCTTGTATTTAAAGAGAGGAAAATGTAAATTTATCGGAGGACTACAGAAGGGCTGTTTGGCAATCTGAGCAGGAACCTGGAATCAGGAGAGCAGGGTATCGCTTGTCAGTTCAAAGAATGAAGCGTTCCTTGCCAAATAGCTTCTAATACAATCGACATTTCTGAGGTTATACTGAAAATGAATTTCCTCTACCCTCAGACCAACAACCTGAGAGCCAATTCTAGTATTCACCTCAGATTCCCTCTTGCTGCCTGTAAACATAGTACATGCGGATAGTACGGGACATTCAAAACCCAGTCTCTCTTCTATCTCGCCAGCTCTTCTATTCTGGACACTGGGAAATATGCCTTGTTTCAAACACACAGGATGTGTTGGACTGTGTTTTTAACTTTTTTAAGTGCTTCACTGCATACTACTAAAAAAAATCTGTGCTTAGTAACCATGTTATACATGGTTATAGTGGAAATAACCATTATTACACACATTTACCACAGTCTTGGGTTAAAGATGAAATTTACATGTACCATTTCTGAAAGCTTTTATTCTCAAGCAAACACTTTTTTCCTTCTTCCTCCCCCTCCCATTTCTTTCTTTGTTATATAACTATTATAGTTCTATAGGATTCAGAAATAGGATGAACCTCAGAGATCATTTTACCTCTGAGGAAACTGAGACTTAGAGAGGAGTATATTGTCTAATCTGACAGCTAGTAAATGAGAGGCAGTAGGGTAGAATGGAACGAACACTGACCTTGTAATCGGAGGACCTGAGTTGAAATCCACATCTGACATAGTTGATTACTTGTGTAATCTTAGGCAAATCACTTAACATTTTTGGACCTCTCTAAAATGAAGATTTTGGACTGGATACCTTGAAGGTTCCTGCCAGCTCTAGAACTAGGATTATATGAAAGAGCGAAGATAGGATCTGAACCAGAGACTTTTACCATTCAAATCCAGTGTTCTTTCCACTCTCCATCTAACATTGCTTCTCATATAAATGGTTTGGGGTTTCTGTTGCTTAGAACCTCACTTCTTGTTGTCTGATCACATTGGAGGAGAGATTACAGGGAACAGGTATATCCCATCTGACACTGTTTATGGCTTCAATCTATCCATATTCCCTATTAGGTTTGTGGTTTGTTTTGATTGTGATCCAGTTCATATCTGTGATTTTGTTACTAAACAGAACTCCCTGTGTGTAAATTCCCTCTACTCATTCAGATTTAGCAGTTCATCTCTAAGTTACAGTATTAGAGAGTTGGCTAGAACATGGAGAGGTCAAGTGACCTGCCTATGGTCACACAGCTGGTATGTATCAGAAACAGGGCTTGAACCCAAGTCTTCATGATTCCAAGGTTGGCTCTCTGTCCACTCTTCCATGCTGGCTCTCTTAGACATGCTTTTTTTCTGTCTGTGTTCCTGTATGATGTAGTAAATTATCTGGGCTCTGGTTACATCTGCTTGTCTCAACCCAGGCCCTAAAAACAACAGGCTTTGCTTTGATACTTTTACATATGCCCCCTAATCCTTTGATGAAGTTTGAGTCTGATACAGTGCATCACAAAGGTCAGGAGTATATCCTGTACAATCATTGTGCTGTGGGCAAAAGCACAGGGCTCCTGGCTCTGACACGAATCAGCTATGTGACTTTGAGCAGGTCACTTTTTTTCTTGGCCTTGGCTTCTTCATCTATAAAAGGAAGGCATTAGACTCAGTAATCTCTCATTCTAACATCCTGGGAAGTGAGGCTTGTAAGATTAGAAAACAGATCTTCCTCTGATGCTCTGGCTAATCGTGTCTGGACTCTTTCTTGTTCTTACTTAAGTACGTCACCAGGAGCATGTGATGCTTCACCAAAGATGAATTTACCCTCCCTCACTTATCATCTCTCCTGTCAAGGTGCTTGATAACTTCCTCATCAATGAAGAGTTTGGGTTTATCCTTCGTTCTCGAAGAGGACCATGATATCAAGATGATGGCATGACTTGCAGTTGACTTTGATTTGAGTGAGGGAGGGCTGGGCAAGGTCACCAGCCTCACTTTCAGCAGGGCATTCAAGAAAGCAGAAAAGCATACAGAAGCTCCAAAGTAGAAAGAACACAGTTGTAAGTTGTTGTATTCAATAGTTTGAGCTCAGGAAAGAAAGATGACCATGAGGGGTAGGGTAAAACACATAGATTCCAAGTCACCTTCTGTTGCTTCTTCTCTATTAGAGTTTGGGCAGATCATTTAATCTGTTTCTTCCTTTGTAAAAAGGAGAGGTGGGACTAGATAATCTGAGGTGACTCCCAGTTTGATTATTCTTGTCTGCTTTATTTTATTTTATTTTGGTTATTCTCTTAGCACCCAGCAAAGAACATGGTATATTTGTTGGTGGTGGGGTTGAGACCTGTGATTTTCCTAGTACTGGGAGCTCCCTATGAGACAACTCCAACCAGTGCAATGTGATGATTTACAGTCTGAGAGCACTAAGATTTGGAATGACTTGACCAAAGTTACACAAGTAAGTTGTAGAATTGGGTTTCAAATCCAGAGCCTCTCACTCCAAAGCCATTAAGCCTTCCACTACATGGTATTGCCTTTGTACACAGGTACATTGTAAATGATTGCTGAATTAAATTCTAAAGTCCTTTGCAATGCTGATAATCAATGATCCTTCAAATAAGTGGAAAAATACCTAAATGAGATCCATAGAATTGATATCCTGGGGTAGGAGAAAGAACATTGGCTTTGGAGGGAGACAAACTGGGTTTGGATATCAGTTTGGTCACTCACTGACTGAGTGACTTTAGCCAAGTCACTTTACCTATCAATTTCTCAGTTTCTTCATCCATAAATTAGTCTCTGAGGCCCTTCCAATTCTAAATCTGTGATTTTATGATCAGGAAGACATATTGCAAATTAAACAATCATAAAAGTCTTTGAGATTCTTGAATAAAAGAATATAAGATGGAAATCTTGTAGTAGGGGTAAGAGAGAGGGGAAGGGAGGAGGCTAGGAAAATTCCAAGAAACCTGAGTAAATAGTTCCCTTCTGTTATAATAAGGCTGGTGGTGAGACAGAGGACATATATGCCACATGTAATGAACCATGCGTGGTTCAAAGTGTGGGGGTGGAGTGAAAGTGGAGGTCACCAGGAAGTTATGGAGAAATCCGTCTTTCACTTCAAAATAAGCTGATTTCGTGAAATGTTCAAAACCATGGTTATCAGAACCATGGTACTCTGCAGCATAACTTGCACCCCTCCATCCATATCCCAAGGATGACACATGGTTTCTGTAGAAAATGATACCCAAAACAAAGATTTCTAAGACCTTCAGAAAACAGATAGTGACAAAAGTCTGTGTGGGAGGGTGGGAATGGAGGGGGAGATGCTGATTACAGCTGGTCCCAAAAAAAGATTTTAAGTCTTTTAGGATTAAAACCTGCGCTATGCCTCTGGCCATGGTAGTGATAAGACAAACCTGTACCCAAACAAGAAACTCATGCTTCTTTAGCAAGAAATCATGAAAGGCCAACCATGGATCACAGGATCAAAACTTCTAGCCCCTTTCTTATACAGATGAGTAAACTGAGGCCCCAAGGGGTTAAGAGACAGTTAGTAGCAGATAACTGTGCTTCGAAACTGGGTCCTCTGCCTTAAAACCCATGACTCTTTCCACTGTAGGTGGTGCACCCCACAACAGAGATCATGATACCCATTACAAGCGAGAGGATGCTTGGTACCAGGCAGCAGCTGTAGGGATAGCAGAACCTGACAGACTGGAATGTAGGAAAAGTGTTTGCCTAAGAAAAGCTTTCAATAGACCATCCGGAAAGATGAGGGGAAGGCAATTTGGGATCCTGTAATGCATCCGGCCCATTCTGGGAATCACAAAAAGGTTTACTGTAATGGTGTTTTCACCTTTAAAAGTGATAGTTTCCAAACTGCCTCTGATATTCCCCTGTGCATGCACGTGCGCGCGCACACACACACACACACACACACACACACATACACATACATATACACATACATCACATACCATCCCCTTCCCAGTTAGCTGATTCTTGATAAAGTTCTTTCTTGTGTATTTATAATACCCTAGGCAGATAAGCAGGCACTGGGTATAGGGAGGGAATATAGGCAAGGGAGAATTCATGTGGTTACTGTGTTGCTGAAAGGCCACAAAGAAGTATGCTTGCCCTTAGATCTGCCCAGAAAATGCCATGAAGCTTAGAAAATCATAGCATAATATGGAAATAAGTTTTGCATGACTTCACACATATAATCGATATCAAATTACTTGCCTTCTCAAGGACAGAGGAGAGGCAGGAAGGGGGGAGAGGATTTGGAACAAAATTTTTTAATAAATGAATGTTAATTTTTTTAAGTTATTGGGAAACATTTAACAAAATAAATAAAAAATATTGTAAAGGGGAGGTTAAATCATAGCATTTTGAGACCAGAGTTTGAGTAATTTAGGGGAAACCTCTATTCCAAATACCTCATTTTCCAGAGGAAGAAACTGAGGTGCAGAGAGGATAAGTGCCTTTCCCCATGGGACCACAGTTACTCAGTGGCGGAACCAGGATTCTTGATTCCTTTGGTTGCTGTGGTTTTCCCCTTCAAGAGAGAGAAGGCTCATTTCCCTTAGTCCTCTACATCCTATAGTAATAATAAAAGCCAACATTTATATAGTCCTTTATGGTTTACAAATGAAAGTTTATGAAACTTGTGTGGCATGGTGGAAAGAGCACTAGATTTAGTTTCAAGAAACTTGGGTTCCACTCTTGTCTACTACTTATTAGCTGTGTAACAATCACCAATAACAACAGTCATAGCAATATCTAACATTTATATAACACTTTACAGTTTGCAAAGCACTTTGCAAATACTATATTATTTTATTCTCACAACTTCAGGAGATAGGTGCTATTATTATTTCTTCTTTACAAATTAGGTAACTGAGGAAAGATGGACGTTAGGTGACTTACCCAAGATCACACAGCCAGTAAATTTCTGATGATGGTCTGACTCCAAGTCCAAAACTATCTACTTCAGAACCTAGTTACCTCAAATAAATCACACAGTTTAAATGAACTTGGCTTCCTTCTCTGTAAAATGGGGACAATAATTGTGTACCCTTTTCCCCACAAAGCCATTGTGAAGAAAACACTTTATAGACTGTAGAGTGCTGTAGAAATGTGATCTCTTATGAACCAATCCTATACTCTTTGAGCCTAGTGTGAATGACTGGAGTAGCCTACTGGTGACCTATCACCACTCTCTAGAAAATTCTCCTCAGATCTTCCCATTATCTATCTTATCCTAAGGAATACACTTCATCTACTTTTCAGGTCCTCACTTAAGTTGTACTGGTTTGCAATTCCCATAGTAGAATCCAAGTTAGGGGTTAGTCTCTCTGCTGCAAATTTGATTTCAGGGCCAGCTTTGTCCCATATTACGCTGAGGTCTGCAAACCTTTTAAGGTCTGTGGGCCAAACTCAGGGTAAATCTGAGCCAAGTTTCCAGGAAACTTGGGGACGATTTTTGGTTTCTGAGAGAGACCAGGAGAATCTTGGGGACCTGGCCCCAGCTGGGGGTCAGTGAGAGTCTGGGGTTTGCTAATGTCTGAGTTACAAAGCTTGTAAGGAGAGAACCCGCATGAACCCAAATAAACCGACATTAGTTCACACAGAACCTTGGGGATTCAACGCCATGAAGTTCCCTGCAGCTGTGTGTTCAGGAAGGCCACCCTATGCTCCAATGCCAGACACATTTCGACTAATAATACTGCCGAGTGACCATACTTCCTGGACCTTCTCCTGTTGGCCTGTGGGAGTTAGAGCAAGAGGCCCCCTTTCTCAAATCCTGTTTCCTCTCAGCTGTTTTATAACCATAGAATGATAATCATAAAATGTTGGAGCTGAAAAGAACCTTGGAGGTCAAATTCAATACCCTAATTTTATTTTTACGGTGATTAGTCACTCTAATAAGGCATTTAAAGTTTACCAAGACCTTTCCTTACAATAATGCTGTGATATGGGTGGTATAGTTATTACTGTCCCCATTTTACAGATGAGGAAACAGAAACCCAGATATTCCCATGACCTGCCCATCCATGTTCATATAACTAGCTAGTTATACAATTCTGTTTAACAGATCAACGTTGTAATCACATAGTCCATGCAAATAGCGTGCAGCTCTATGGGGTTCCATGGTGTAGCAGACAGAGTATCAGAACTGAAGTAATGAAGACCTGGGTTCAATTTCTACATCATCATTTATGAGCTTTACAACCTTGGACCAATCAGCCAAGCTCTCCGAATCACAATTTCCTCATATATAAAATGAGTACAGTAATAGCCTCTATCTTATAGAATTTTGAGAATCAAATAAGATTGTTGTGTTGTTCTAGTCAAATCCAACTCTTCATGACCCATTTGGGGTTTCCTTGGCAAAGATACTGGAGTGGTTTGCCATTTCCTCCTCCAGCTCATTTTGCAGATGAGGAAACTGAGGCAAACAGAGTTAAGTGACTTGATCAGGGTCCCATAGTTAGTACATATCTGAAGATGGATTTGAACTTGGGTCCTATATTGCAATAGGGCTTGTTCTCTGTCCACTGTGCCACCTCAAATAAAATAATTTATATAAAATTCCTTGCAAACATTAAAGCAATGTACAAATATCAGATATTATTGTGGCCCCTATATGTCTCCAACATTTCTGCTTTTCCACCACATTCATCCTGGGATATTCAGTCAATAAAATGGCTCTATGCAGCCAACCGAACAGACTTGAGATGAAGCATAGTTCCCCTGGCATAAACTGGGCATGATCCTTCTCAACCTAATTCAAGTCACAGAATCACAGAGGAAGAGTTCTCAGTGGTCATTTAATCCAGCCCACATATGAAGGAATCACCACTATAACATACCTGTCAAGTGGTTTTCTAGTCTCTGAATGAAGATTGCCAACAAGGAGAAGCTTACCTCTACTGACATCTGATGCCAACCTGGATCATATGGTTGTTTCTTTCTTCACTTTGGTTATAGCTTTATTCCAGAGTTTAATTTAAAACCTATAACTGAACTGTGATCACCCTTTTAAAACAGTCTAAGGAAATTACTAGACATATAGCCATGCTGAATTTCCCATTCATTAAGAGGAAGAGGAAATCTACATCTTTTGGAAATTTCAATTGTCTGTTACCTTCATGTTTTTTCCATTGTCTCCTTCACTTTTATTTTTTTTTACATATTTAATACTATGCTCTGTATACAGTAGGTACTAAATAAATATTTCAACTAAACAGCTGAGCTTTTTGTTGTCCATGTCCAACCCTAGGAGGTAAATAAGGTAGGGCATTCTTTCCCAAAATAGGAAACCAGAGAAATTGAATGAATAAGAAACAGGTTGTTGGGGGTAGAGATGTCCGTAGTTGCCCATTTGATTTTTTAGGGACCCAATTCTCCCTTGCCCCCACCCCCAACCTGTGTGAAACAAAGCAAATTTACTTTAACTTCTTAGGAAATCCCAAGGGATTGACTGGGTTGTTGGCTTGATCGATGTAAATAAAGGGCATTATACAGAGAGAAACTTATTACAAATCCAGGCAATTGTATTTGTGAAAAAAAAAAAAATAATACTTGTACTGGGAGATGAGCTAAAAAAATTCAGAGTACAACTCCCAGAAAGTTTATTTGGATTTCTGTAAAGAGAGTAGCTTGTATAGAAAATGAAGGGTGTAATTGAACCCTCATTTTTTTTTCTATTAGCACCTATGCTTCTTGAAGAAACAAGTTAAGTTTTATCTAAACTTTACATCTTTCCCTCCCCTGGTAACTGGTAGCACAGTGGATAGAGTGATGGGCTGAGAGTCAGGGAGATCCAAGTTCAGATTTGACCTCCAACTAATCCTGGATAAGTTGTTTACCCTCTGTTTGCCTCAGTTTCCTTAACTGTAAAATGAGGATAACAAGAACACCTATCTCAGGTAGGCGTTGTGAATAGCAAATGAGATAATATTTATACAAAATGTTTAGCACAGTGGCTGACTCATAGTAAGTGCTATAAAAATGCTCCATGAAGACAGGGACTCTTTGATTTCTACCTCCATATTCCCATAACCTTGTGCAGCACCTGGCATTTAGTAGATGCTTAATGAAAACTTGTTGATCGATGGTTCGCACTCTTATCTCTCAGGGTCGTGGGAGCAATGTGATTCATTGCCGAAAGGATGGCACTTGGAGTGGGTCATTCCATGTCTGCAAAGAGATGCAAGGCCAGTGTTCCCTTCCTGATCAACTGAACAGCAACCTCAAGTTGCAGTGTTCCGGTGGTTATGAAATAGGTATGAGGTGGTGGAGCGGTGGTTGTGGTGCTGTGGACATGGATGAAAACCCTCTCCGTTACCCCCTTCCCTAGCCAAGTGGAATTGGTCCTGTGAAATAGAGATGGGATAGGGATGGTGGTGCTGGTGGTATCCCCTGGGACTGGGCCCAATACTTGCAGAACACAGAACACACCTTTGAATGCCCCTCATCCAAAGCATCACTTTGTCTTAGTTTCTTATTTGAAGTCTTTCAAGTATTTGCAATTGCTCCTAAGTATATACAATCTCAGCCTTCATATTTCTACTTTTTTTTTCCTGATAGGGTTTAAAGACCAAGAGAAAAGTCCTGTGTAGAAATATCAAAGTTTAGTGATAGAGGAATCAGAGTTGAAAGGCCTGCACTTTGGCCCCTACTTCAGCCATTGGCTGAATGATGACAAGTCCCTTAAACCTCTCTTAATGTATTTCCTTGTTTGTAAAAGGAAGATAGTATTTGCATCACCTATCTCTCAAGGCTGCTGTGAGAAAAGTGCCTTACCAACCTCAAATCTCCAAACCTTTGGACCTCGGAGATGAGAAATATAGAACCTTAGGTTATCAAAGGGAACTTTGAGATGATTTAGTCCAACTTCCCACCCAGGGCAGGATTCAGCATCCCTGAGAGGTGACTCTCCAGTCTCTGTTTGAAAGAATAGTCAGTAATTAAGGATGATGAACAATTTGGAGAAGAGGAAGTACTTTTAATGTGGATGAAGCGAATACCCCATCATTCAGGGATATGGATACTCCCTCTCTTCTAGAACCTTGTGGGTATTTAGATTCACACTCCCCATAGCTGACTCTTACTTGCTCCAAGCCACAGTTTCTTCATCTGTAAAAAGTACAGGTAGGGGTAAGAAAGAAGGGGGAATGATGCTCCTACTGGGCAGCTAGGTGGCACAGTGAATACAATGCCGGGCCTGATGTCACCTTTCTGAGTTCAAATCTGTCCTCAGATGCTTAGTATCTGGGTGACCCTGAACAAGTCGCTTAACCCTGATTCCCTCAGTTTCTTCATCTGGAGAATGAGTTGGAGAAAGAAATGGCAAACCACTCCAGTACCTTTGCCAAGGCAAACCCACATGAGGCCATGGAGACTTGGACATGACTGAAATTACTGAGCAATAGCAATAGTGCTCACACTGTCTCCCTCAAGGCTTTTTGTGAAGAAAATATTTTGTATATATTTAAATGCTCTAGAAATATAGCAGTTTTGTTATGATATCCATCACAGCATAGTTTCTTACCCCATTTGTCTTTTTGTTTCTCAAAGAAAGAAAACTATGTGCATGGTGTTCAACACTTCATTTTTTTTAACTGCCCCCTCCCCAGCCCCTTCCCCTACCTAAGGAATATTTTTATGATCTAAAAATCTGAGGAGCAGGAGGCAGAGAAGCCAGTCACTAGCCTCATTTCTCCTCCTGCCCAACATGCTTTCCCTTGGCCTTGGACCTGCTTCTTATGGATCTGAAACCCTCAGCTCAAACCTATTTGCCAAAGAGCTCTTTGGTGCCTGGTGCAGGGTGAATCTGATCTAAGGTCACCTTGGACCCCATCCAAGAGTCCAAGAGAGAGGCATTTCCTAAAGGACCCAGGGCACCTCATTATAAGCCATCCTCAAGCAGGAGAAGGCCCCACAGCATGGCCCCTTGGGGCCAGGGGGCGGCGTAATATTGAGGCTCCAGTGAATTTCAAAACTGTCGTAAGTCATCAGAAAACTGCTGCCGTTCATTCTCTAGGGGAGGAGAGGCAGGAACCTGGATGAGATCACCACTCTGTAATGATGCCAATTACTACTCATATATCAAAACAATGCAGACCTGTTCCTTAAGCAGAAATAGCTAACTGGGACGGGAGGAGGGGAGGAAAGGGAGGGGAGGGAAGGGGAGTTGGAGGGAGAGAGAATGCATATAAATATATCTGCAGGCACAGAGCTGGTATCACATCTAATTTGACAATGCTTTTTACCCTTGAGATAAAATGACCTTTGTTTACCTCGAAGAGGCTGCCTCTTTTTCAAGAGAACAGAAGTCACAACCCCCTAACCCTCATCTCAGGAATCTGTCTGCCTCGGAAAATCTCCCTCAGAACTGTGATCTTAACAAGGCACAAACACTGAATAGTTTATGCCTGAAATATGTTTTCCTTTTAATTTTCTTAAGATCCTTCTTTTTGACTCTCCTTTTTGTCTCTTCTCTCATTTTGCTTGTGACATACATCACTCTCCTCCTTGTTCCTAACCCTCTATCCTTTTCTACCCCACTTCCTTCTGTTTCTTCCTCTGTTTTCTTTCCTTCCATTTTTTTCAGTCCCCGTACAGTTATATGTAAGACCTTAAGTTCGTACTCTCAGTATATATAAACATTTAAAGTTGGGAGACTTTGGAGACAATTTAGTATAACCTACTCATTTTACAGGCAACTAGGTGGCACAGTGGATAAAGTGCCAGGCCTGGAGTCAGGAAGACCTGAGTTCAAATTTGGCCTCTAGCTGTGTGACCTTGGGCAAGTCACTTAACCCTGTTTGCCTCAGTTTCCTCATCTGTAGAATGGACTGGAGAAGGAAATGGTAAACCCCTTCAGTATCTTTGCCAAGAAAACTCCAAATGTGGCCATGAAGTTTGGACACAATTGGAAAACAACTGAACACAACAGCTCATCTTACAGATGAGGGAACTGAGGCACAGAGGCTCTCTCAGGGCCACACTACCAGACTAAAACCTGGATTTCTGACTCCCAGTCAGTGCTTTCTTTTACTATATCACATTAACTCTCAAAGCCAAAACACCCCCCCACCCCACCCCATATATCCCGGATCAGAGAGAGCCTTGTTACCTGAAGCACTTACAAGATAAACATCCCATGGAGAGAAGATATTATCCTTTTCTATAGCCTCTTTCAGCTTGCCAACAATGTAGAGGCTACCTGGGCTTTGTTACATTTAGGGAAATATATGTTATTCAACATTACTAGAAGAATAAAACAGGCAGAGTCATAAGGCCTCTGTCTAATCCTAACCCTATCACTAACTGATTGTGTGACCCTGCATAAATCTCTCCATCAGTTTTCTGTAAAGAGAGTGCCTTGAACTACCTAACTTTAGGAGGTCTTTTTCCGTTCTTACATTTTCTGGCTTAAGGTCCCATCTAGCTCTTACATTGTACAATCCAGTGGAAAGAGTAATAATGGAAAGAATTCTCTGCCCTCCTTCCACCTCAAACCCTGTCTACAAAAATTTAATGGGATCTTTTATAGAAGCTGATAATAGCTTTCCCTCACCCCATCTTCAGAGAGTGGATCAACATAGAGTGAATTTAGGTTATAAATGGAGGGGGATTAATTTTCTGATAAAGAGAAATGTCAAACATTCACATGAGCAATTGAGGCAGGTGTTTAAAAACATCAACTGTCAGCCCCCTTGGGTGTGATTGTGTCCCAAAGACAAAGAGACAAAGCTAGAAAATCTCCCAAGGAGCTTTGTCAGTTCTTGATTCTATGATACTTTGCCCACCATGGAGGATCATTCTTTAGGACATACAGGTTTGATGTTAGGGATGAGACGACTGAAAAATTATTCTACATGAGAATGATTGGAAGGAACTGGACATGAGTAGCATGGAGAAGAGAAAATTTAGTGTGGGCATGGTGGATGACTTCAAGCTTCTGAAGGACTTTCCTGAGGAAGAAGGATTAGGCTTGTTCTGCTTGATTCCAGACAAGGTAAAACCACTTTCTAGTGGAATTTACAAAAAGGAAGATTTATTACTGTTCAGTCATGTCTGACTCTCTGTGATCTCATTTGGGGCTTTCTTGGAGAAGATGCTCAAGTGGTTTGCCATTTCTTTCTCCAGCTCATTATAGATATGAGGAAATCGAGGCGAACAGTGTAAAGTTACTTGTCCAGGGTCACATAGCTAGTAAGTGTCTGGTGCCAGATTTGAACTCAGGAAGATGAGCTACCTAGCTCCCCTAGTAAGATTACAGTCCATCAATCAATAAACATTTTGATACAATGTAAAGAAGAAAAAAAACCTTCTCAATAAATGGATTTGTCCAAAAGTATAATGGGCTGCCTTGAGATGGGTTTTCCCCCCATGAGAAATCTTCAAGTCAAGTCTGCATGACCCCTTGCTGAGGATGTTGCAGAAGTGGTTCAAATCAGGGATGAGGTTGGGAAGAACCTGTGGTTTGATCCTACCTCAGACATTCCCTAGCTGTGTGACCCTGGGCAGGTCACTAAACCCCAATGTCTGCTTCAGTTGCCTCATCTGTAAAATGGGGATGATGATAACACCTATATCCCAGGGGTTTTGTACAGCTAAAATGAGATCATATTTGCAAAGTTCTTGGCAAACCTTACAGTCTGTATGTGTTTTTCATTTACTTTCAAGTCCCTTCCAGCTCAGATTTTGTGATCCCCTGACTGACAAGGAAATACTGGCCTTCCTCAAGGGAAGGGCAAGAGTTTTCCTTCCCTCTGCTCTGTAAGAGACAGTGTGCCACTTTCCCTCCCTCCAGCTACCTTCACCCCCTAGGGGTATTCAGTTCATACAGCAGCCCATTTGTGCTACTTGGAGATCCCACAAGGAAAGTGTCTTTGATCATCATGCTCACACTGTGGGCGTGGTGGTCAGAACCCTTGTGGGGTGGAGCCGTAAGGTTCATCTCCCCATGGAGTGGTAAAGGGCCCTGTTGTGGCTCACCACAGGAATTGTGCTGCCAGAAAGAAAGGGGAGTCTATGTGTGCTCTTATGATGACTGATGAGATGGCAAGAGACCTAACCTGCTCCTTTCTTTGCTTCTTCTCTGCTCTTCTGCCTGGCTGACTGCTCAGGAGCAGAGTGTGCCACTTCATGCCTGGACCACAATAGTGAGTCCATCATCCTGCCCATCAATATGACCGTACGGGACATTCCCCACTGGATGAACCCTACTCGAGTGGAGGTGAGTGACTCTCAGCTTCTAACTTTCTCCACCCCTTGGCTCCCTGGGTTCATTAGCAGAGGCCAGATCTGGAGCTTAGCTCTCTGAGCAGAAGAGTAAAGTGAAAAATTATATGCTGCTACCTAGTGAGAGGGCTTGATGTACTGGCCTGGAAGTCCTGGAGTCTAGTCTGTGCTCTTGGGCTTGAATTAAATAACTTTTGTCCCTTCCAGATCTCACGTCCTCTACTCTTTATTCTAACATTCTTATGTTCTAAATTCCCTTCCAGCCCTAATGTTCTATGTTCAAACATTCTATTTTCTGAAGTTTCTCCAACCCTAACATTCTGTGTTCTAAGGTCTAACCTAAGGTCTTATTCAGCTCTTATATTCTCTGATTCTCTATAAATTTCTAGAAGGAAAAAAGTTTTTCTACATTAAACAAAATAACATCCTTCCCAGAACATAACGTTGGGCTGGGCACAGAGTAATGAATGCCTGTTGATTTGATGTAGTCCCTGAATAGGAGAAAAGCTGGGGGAGAGGGCTTCTGCCTCTGCCCTTCTAAAGGATTCAATTTTGGAGCTTCCAAATATACCCAACCCTGAGTAACTCAATCCAGGCCTGAGAGCTGAGATGAGACTGCTCATCTACCAGTATTCCTCTCTCCAAGCTCTAAGCTTGCATCTATAGGGATATGGGCTAGAGAACTACAGGAGAGTGTCGTGGGATTTGGGCCTTTGCCTTCCAACTCTGCAATAAGGAAATGGAGTGGGGCATGGGGGCCTATGGTTTCACATTCTCACTTTTTTCTGCCTATAAAGTGAGGGTGTGAGCCTCTGGCACGGGCACTACTTTCTGCCCAATGCAGATTCTACTTGTGGATAGACAGAAAATCTGATACAGAAGGTGTCCCATTTCTCAAACAAGCTGAGGTGACTAAATTCAGATGCCTTACTCAGCACATCATCTACTGGCCTAGGCATTTTTCCCCTTCTCTTCTTTTAACTAAAACTCCTCTTTTCCCCTCTCTCTCCCAGTCTCATTTTTCCCCCACCTAATTGACTTCCTTCTTTACCATTTCTCTCTTTCCCTGTCCAATCATCTCTCTTCTGTCATCATACCACATAAACATACATGTGAACTCCCAGACAAACACATAGCTGGTCATTACTGTGCTCCAGAGCTACGGTATTCATTCATTGAGCCCCATCCCTCTTCCCATGCTCATCGTCCCATGTACCTGAAAGCTTATGGGTGGCCCCACTCCCTTGACCACATGTGTACGTATGTGCCTGTGCACTGAGGACATATACAGGCAGCATTTCCTGAAGTAGCCTCTGCCCCCCGAGAATAGAACAACAACTTTCCAGTCTCCTGAGTGTCTCTTTCGCTCCAGACTCTGATTATGTTACTGACCAGGCCAGGCCTGTGTCAGTTTCCTTGGAAATCCTGCCCTCCCCCTCCCCAGCCCTTATCTCTACCAAATGGGCCCCTCTTGGAGCTCTAGGAATTAAAGAGATTTGTTGTAATTTTAGAACAAAATAAAACCAAGGCTTTCAAAGCCTTGAGTTTCACCCCCTCCACCCAGCCCCCACCCAGTTCTCAGGGTCTGCCCTCCTTTATTGATACCAGTGTTCACAGGGAGTTGTAACGAGTTTTAGACCTGCATGGGTCCCTGGGGGCCTCATTAGCCAGAAGGAAGGAAAAAAAAGTGGTAGAAAAGGGGGTGGGGGGAGGAGCGTGAGAGAGGAGATTGATGATTTCCAGGAATACAGTGGAAAATATGGGTCTGTACTATGCCCTTGCCTCCCCTGTTGTGAGAATATAGAACTGGGGCCATTTCCAGTCCAAAGTGTTCCTTAGAATATCCCAGGGCCAAGTTATTCCATTACTAGAGGATGAAGCTGGAATCTCAGAATATGGGCATAATGACAAAATAGGAAATTAATTTCTCTCCAGTGACTTTGAGTTGATAGAGTTCTCAAGGTGAGAAAAGGGCTTGTGGGGATAGATATTGTGAAGGGAAGGCTAACCTTGGAAAACCCAGCTTCTATCTCTGCTCGATGACTGTGTAAGCATAGGCAAGTTAGCTCCTATCTCTGGACTGTAGATTCGTTGGTGACAGCCTCCATGGGCCTCAGTTTTTTCATCTGTAAAATGAGGAAGCTGGACTAAATAGACTTCATGGCCCATTCTAATGACTTGTAATCTGTATTCTCACATGTTTTCTTCTGAGGTCCCTTGTAGTTTGGATATTCTATGCTCTAATGTTCCATATTTTAATATCCCTTCTAGCTTTAATTTAAGATTCCATGTTCATATTTTAAAATGAATTAATTAATATCTTGTTTTCAACATTCACTTCCATAAATTTTGCGTTCCAAATTCTCTTTGCCTCCTCCACCCCCAAACAGTGTGTAATCTGATATAGACTTTACATATACATTCATATTAAACATATTTTCACATACATAATCATATTTTAATGTCAACGCCAGTGTTCAGTATCTGGGTAGTTTGGTACTTTGATTTAGCACATTAGGAAGCACCAAGCCTGCCCTGATTCCCAAACAATGTGTTCTGTATTTCAGTTTCATACAAGTTTGTTGTACCGATGATCTTTTATCTGTGAAACCAGCCATATAGGGGTTTTCTTGCCTCAAGAAATGAAAATATCCTAGAAATAGCTTTATTCATTCATTTCTTTATTCAACAAGTCATTCAATAAATGTTTATTGAAAACTTCTGATGTTATCTCTGTTAGAGAATGTGGGAAGGATATATAAGACATGTTCCCTGTCCTCAAGAAACCTACAGTCCAATGGGAGAGACTAGACGTAAACATATTAAAAGATATAAGGCAGATGGTGAATTAATGACAGAACGGAAATTAGAACATGGGTCTCCTTCCCTGAAGCTCAGTTATCTTTCTTTCCATATCCCTCAATTTCCCTTGCCTCAATCTGGGACCCAGTTTTCCTTGGTTCTTGACCTCCCCTGCATTATCTGCTTCCTTTGGTTCAACTTCTCCCACAAGTTTGTTTCCAAGCAATAAATAAAAAGCGTTGGGGGACAGTTTGCAGGAAAGGGGGGCATAGGTGAGGTGTTCTCTTCTCCTTTAATGCCTAGGGCAATAAACAGAAGTGTTCTTGCTGCCTCTGGTGCTATTCCAGATGTCTGTCTACAGCACCAAGAGCGTAGCTGACTAGCTGACGTTTGAGGGGCCTGCTCTGCGGTCTCCCTTGCTTGTGGGATAAACAACCCTGCCTTCCCCTTCTTAACTCTCCACCCTTTCTCCATCTGTCCCTTTTCCCGTTTTCCCCCTGCACACAGACAGGCCCTGTAGTGAGACAGGTGGGGCACATGGAGCCTGAGTAATAGTGGAAAATCCAAGAGTGTCGGAAAGATAAACAGCCCCATGTAGATAGTATAAAAGTCCTTTTTCTGAACCCACGTCAGGTAAACCTCAAATGACAGAAACTAAAAACACACTGGAGTTCTCTTGCAGACGGATTAAATTAGCCCTCAAATAAACAGGGGGAGGGGCAGGGGCCATCAAGTCCCCACTTGATATGAATCCCTGTGTTTTTGAAGTCTTGAACTATTAGCAAATGCCCCTTCTAGCCCCTACAAGTACTTCTCCTGAAATGTGATTAATGTCCCATGAGTGAAAGAAGGCAATTTCCTCCAACACCTTTGGATTTAAAGGAAAGAAAGACTGAGTTGGAGTTATGGGGTTGTAGAGAATCAGAAAAAGAGTAGAGGTCCTAGGTTATTAATTTTACCATGACAACTTGTGAAATAGAATTTAGAAGTACGAGGAACCTCACAGATGCTCTAGTTCAACCTCATTATTCTACAACTGGGGCCCAGAGATTAGTGGTTTGTAGGATCATAGCTTTAGAACTGGGAGACTCCTGAGAGATCATCTAATTCAACCCCCTCTTTTTGCTGATAAGGGATCTGGGACCTAGAGATATTATGGTACTTGCCTAACGTGAAACAGATAGTAAGTGGAAGGTCTGGATTAAAATTTAGCTTTGAAGGTTCCAATTTCAATATGCTTTCCACTAATACACCTTAAAAAAGTTTGGCATTCTCTTGTTATTAATAACGTCCTTTAAGATGATGCACTCTTAGTATAGAACACTGCATATAATGTCACACTTGGTAGATGCTTTGGTTGTTTTTGCTTATTTTTTTCTTTTTTTTGTTTCTAAGGTATTCAAAAGGTGTTCGACTCAGTATGTGTATGGGGGGGTGTAGTGAGATGGGAATATATTGAGCTATGATGGTGAATAAAAATAATAATAATAATAAATAAAATAAATAAATAATAAAGAGAAAACAGGGGATAGGAATTAAATCTGTCACATATTTAATTTATAATTTAGGGAACTCCGAATCTTTCAGTCCATAGGCATTTATTAAGTGTTTAGTGTATACCAGGCACCACTAAACTTTGGAAATACAAGGACACAAATAGTCCCTAAGTTCAAGAAACTTACATTCTAATAAGGGAGACCAAAACTAGATACATACAAGATATATACAGAGAAAAATGGAAGATAATCTGAGAGAGCAAGATACTAGTAATTAACGGCAGTGTGGCAAAGTGGAGAGAGCTAGCTTCACAAATAGGAATGCCTGTGTTCAGGTGCCTCTCAAATACACATTTATATCTACACATATGCATCCACAATACATTTATGTATCTGTCTTCACATGTGTTGATATGTATCTATTCACACATGTACAGAATATGTGAGTGTGTATATATGTGTGTATACATGTACACATACACACATACACACATATACATACACATATGCCTTCCTACAGCAGGGATGCACGTACATATACACACATGCTTGCTGCAGCTACTACTACTACTACTGCTACTACTACTACTACTTTTTCCTTAACTCCAAACCAATCAGCACATTGGGGTAAACTTGTTGGGCAAAAGTACAGGGCATCTTGGAAAACATTTTTGATTCTGTTTCTGTATTACTTAGTGTCTGAGCCTTTGGGTAAAAAAATAATTTCTTTTTTAAAAAAGCAAAAAACAAAACAAAACAAAAAAAAACCCTCTCTTTCTCTCTGTCTTTCCTGGGCTGCCCTCACTTTTGTGAGTGAAATATAGAATTATGACACAATGAGTGAACCACAAATATTAGTTTAATCTTAAGATTTTTGTTATTGCAAGAGTCTGGGCTATTATATCAAGTAAATGCCAAGAGGGAGAATGGGTCTTGGAGATTCCAGGAGAGGTTCAGGGGGTTGAAAATGGTCCAGTCACACAGGAGGGCACTTCATCTGAATTCTCTTGTCTCTTTCTCTCTCTCTCTCTCTGCCCCTTTGCCTTCAGAGAGTCGTCTGCACCGCTGGACTCAAGTGGTATCCTCATCCATCTATGATTCACTGTGTAAAAGGCTGTGAGGTAGGTACCACAGGAAAAAAGCAAACAAATACACAACTGTCTCTAGTGCTCCAAACAGAAATCTTTCTAAAAAGAGCAAGGGACTTTGAGTCAAGCCATCCAGGTTTGAATTCCAGATCTACCACTTGCTACCTGTGCAACCTTGGGCAAAAATAACTGCCAAAAAACATGGCACTTTAAGGTCTACAAAGCACTTTATAAATATCTCACCTTATCCTCACAACTCCAGGAGGTAGATATTATTATTATCCCTTCTTTACAGTGAGAAAACTGAAGCAGACAGAGGTTAAGTGACTTGTCTAGGGTCACAAAGCTACTAAGTATTTGAGGCAGGATTCAAATGTGGGTCTTCCTGAGTCCAGGTCCAGGCACTATCCACTGCCCACGTAGTTGCCTCTCCTACCTAGCTGCAAGTCATTTAACTTCTCTTTTTCATTAAACAAGGAAGTTAGGATAGATGGCCTCTGACGCCCTTCTAGCTTGATTGCTATGATCTCATCACTTGTCTTCTCAGGAGGGGTGATTCTCAGACTCATGCCTCTCCAAATGGTCTTCTTCTAGAACAAAGGACAAGCAACAGCGATAGCAACCAGCCTCTTCAAATATTTGCAGCTCTCTCATGTAGAAAAGGAAACCTACTTAATCTGTGTGACTGCAGAATGGAGAACTAATCCCAGTGAATGGAAGTGACAGGGAAACAGATCCTGGCTCAATTTACAGAACTTTTGAACTTCTGAAGCTATCTGGTAGTGGCCGGGTTGTTTTATGGGGCAGGAAAATTCCTGCCATTGGATATACTCAAGCAGAATTTGGATGACTTCTTGTCAGGGAGGGTAGTAGGAAACTGTATTGGTGACTTTCCAAACCTATTCTAACATTACAGTTCCCTGATTCTAGGCTGCCCTATGCTGGCCCTCAGGATTCTTGAGGTACAAAAGTTAAGTGCTCATAGTATGTCTGTCCTAATAATTATTTTTGTAATTTCCCTTTGAAGACATTTCAGTGAAGGATGAATGTTCTGCTACAGAGGCTATGGTCTTTGATGGAGAGAGTTCTATGAAGGGAAGCAGAAGTTCTTCAGCAATTTAGATAATCTCACTATTAATTGAACATAATCACATGCAACTCTTCTTTTGCTAGAGTCAAGGGCTACCTGATGCTTTCAGGAGATCTGTCTCTGGTCTATTTGTTTTTGTCACTGAACAGAAACAGAGATACCTGTTCCATCCAGTGATCCTCATTTGATCTCAGTCACTTTAGGCATCTGTGGCTGATGATCCAGACTCACTGGGTAGGTTGATGTCCTAATTATCTAGGGGATAGGTCTCTAATGATAATCTGCGAAACCTCAACCAATTGCAAATGAAGGAACGTATAATTCTTCTATAACTTTCAAGAAATAGGATGACCAGAAGTATTCCCTCAAGAGACATATGTGAATGTTGGCCTGAGTTTCCACAGCAAGAAGTTATTGACCTTATCAGTGTAAAAGTAGAGATGATGATTTTTTTCAAGGGAGAAATCACTTTTCATAAAATCCTATCAAAAAACTAGTCATATTTTCTCTGCCTTGGTACAAGACACAAAATGACATCTTCAAACCCTTACAAGAACATTAGTCTACAAATCCTTATGCAACTTCCAGTTAACATCTCTGAAGACTGAAAAACTCTCATCACACCATGTTCCGTAGTTCTTTGATGTATATGATGACTCATCAAGATAAACAAGCGTGAGTCAACTTTTGTCTCTCCAGAGTCTTTCTTTTGGCCATATAGTCATTGTTTTTTGGCCAGTGAACTCCTTACTAGGAAGGAATGGTGTGAGGCTAATTTTGGAGGATTTTACTACTCATTCCCTTACCCTTCCCAGATAGACAGTGTATAGAGATGCCCAACAGGCCATATGCAAATGCTTTTCCTGTACTATCAAGAGAAAATCTTAGATGAGTCCTCTGAATCCCGCAGCTGTCATAGCGGGAAAATTCATTGGATTTGGATTCAGAGACAGCTTTGTGTAGAAGTTATATAATCCATAGGACCAGGGTTCAAACCCTTCCTCAGCTACTTAGCAAATAAATGTATGATGCTTGGAAAGTCACTTAGCCTCTCTAGGCTTTGTTTCCCTCATTTGTAAAAATGGAAGGAAAGTAAGAACATAGGCCACTAACCTCACAGGGCTTTGTGAGGAAAGTGCTTTGTAAACCTTAAAGTTCTATGTCAATATGAGGTATCTTTCTCACCACAAAAATGTTACTAACTGTCCCTTTTGAACTCAAAATTCTGAGATGACATAAAAATATATACCACTGCATTCTCCAGGAGGATGCCCTGTGACATCTTAGGGCCAGAGTCCCAATCTCCAGTTTCTGTCATCCTTTCTTTGCTTGGCCCCGTCACTGATCATGCTATCCATTGTGGCACAGAAATGAAAATAACCAGGCAAACAGTCACCTGGTATCCCTTCCAGCAACTATGACTAGTTCAGCATTACAGGAAAAAGCCAGAGTTATCCAAAGGCTTTGTATTTTTTTTTTCAGTTTCACATGTATTGTTTCCCTCCCTGTCACCCTCTTGCTAAAGAGACTGCTCAATCAGCATTTTAAGTGGACAATTTGACAGCAGAATTCAATCTCTCCTTTGACTCAGCACTAGTGGCCTCAGGGAGGCCCTCACCTGACCATGCTCTGATTGTTATCTCCCTGGCACAGGGATAAGAGATTACTGCTCTTTTCCTCCCCCATCCCTGTGATATGTGCTTAGAACACTACACTGAGACAAAGTCAGCAGGAGAATGAGAGTGGCTGGGCCCCTGTCCCAATAGAGCGAGACAGACCAGTCTGGAATTCCTGGAGCCTGATTGATTAATTAATTTTATTTTTTTAAAAGCTCACTCTTGACCAGTACCCCTAAACAGCTTTAAGATTTTCAGCTTTTCTGATTGAGAGCTGAGTAACCTTCACTTCAGAAATACAAGGCTGGGTAGCCATGCTTTGACAGGCTTACTTGAAAAAGTTATGGTAGCATTTGAAGTGATCTAAAAGTTTAATGTGACGCAAGGATATGAATGGTATACAAAGAAAGTCAATGCCATCTTAGGCTTCAGGAAGAGGCCCATAGCTTCCAGAAATAAGTTGGGAAGAGTTCCCACTAAGCCCTAGTCAGGCCACATTGGGAATATTATAATCATTTCTCAATGCCACCGTTTTGAAGGGCATTTTTAAGTTGGAACACATCCAGGGGAGGGGCAGCTAAGATGGGAAGGGTTCTTGAGTTTGTGACATATGGGGATTGGTTAAAGGAATGGAGGATGTATACCCCAAAGATTAAAGGACACTGTCAGAGGAGCTCTCTCTCCTCCCCAATCCCATAGTTCAGATCACCTCAACATTGTCATCTATTCTTTCCTTCTTCATTCCAATCTCTCATGCAGAGGTGCCTCCTTCTTCTTGTCAAGACTGATCTCTCTACTTGTGTCCTTGGTTACATCCCCTCCCTTTTTTTCCAGAAGTTTGCCTCTTCAGTCATTTTTCTTTAATTGTTTTTTTTCAATTAGTAAGAACCTATTTTCTCCCCTTTATATCACTCCCTTCCCCCCTGGAAAAAGTAGGGGAGAAAAGCAACCTTATAACAGTCTACATTTTAAGTAAAATAATTCCCATATTTTTCATGTTCCAAAATCTGTGTCTTATTCTACATTTTAGTCCAAAACCTTTCTTTTAGGAGGTGGGGAGTTTTCTAGAATAATGTTTAATCACAGATTTTAAGTCTTTCAAAGTTTTTTTTTTATAATGTTGCTATTATATAGTATATATATAATATATATATAATATAAATTGTTCTCATGGTTCTGTATCAGTCCATAAATATCTTCCCAGATTTCTTCAAAATCTTTCCATGTCATTTTTCATAGTAGAATAGTGTTTCCATTCCATGTATATACCATAATTTGTTCATCCATTCCCCCAAGTGATGGCCATCCCCCTAGTTTCCACTTCTTTGCACAGTGTCAAACTGATATTTCTAAAGCACTTGAATAACCATATAATTCTCCTGCTTAAAAGACTGTTAATTGACCTCAAAATAGTAGGGGTGGCACAAACATGGATGAAGATGATGCAAAAGAGACTTAAGAGGATTCGTCGGAGGTAAAAAGACAGTTATGACCAAGTAGTGTCAGAAAACCTAGCTTCAGTGATTCCTTATGACTGCTAAGGTACAATATATGCTTAAAACCTTTACTGTTGGCTCTAGCTTATCTTTCCTGTGTGATAATGTTTTATTCCACCTCCCATACTCTTCCCTAGTTTATTGCTCCCCATCCATGACATTCCATCTGCCAACGACCTTTTCCTATCTGTATCCCATGCTTAAAATGTTGTCTCTGTCCACTTTAGTCTCCTGGAAATGCTTGCTCATTTCAGAGCTTAGCTCAAGTACCACATCCTTTAAGAGGCCCTTTCTTTGCCTGGAAAATGAAGGAACTAGTTATTTTTAGTTCATTTTACTTCAGGTGAGCTAGATTTTCCCCCCAGTATAAAAATATTCTTAGATACTTTATTTGATGTACATAGGGCAAACCTGGAAACAGCTTACAAGTTTTAATGAAAGGAGGAATAGTTGACTAAATTCTCATATAGCAATGGAAGGGCATGGTGCCATAAAATGGCAAATATGAAGAAACATGGAAAGAACTGTATGAAGCAATGCAATTTTTATTTCCTCTCTTTTAATACTATATTTTGTTTTTTTATATATCATATAAAACCCTAATATGTCTGATATGTTGATTTTATAAGCAAACAGATCTCTGTTTGAATTCCTAGGCATTCAAGGGCAAATTTTACATTTTTAAAAGTTGCACCTTTTCACAAAGAATTAACGTAACATTTTCCCCATCAAGTTTGGCCTTCATTGTCATTTCTTTAACTGATTCCTCACTGGTATCAGAGTGTTAAGCCCAAAAGCATGGCATTTGAGGAAAATATTATATCTAAAAGCTAGATGACCTGATTTTCAGTCTAGAGTCCCTCTGCCACTTACTAACCTTTTGACTGTAAGCAAGTCATAAATTTTCTGACCCTCAATTTCCTTATCTGTAAAATGAGAATGACAGCAAACCTGCCTCAGAAGGGTATTGTGCAGAAAATAGATGGATCACAGATTTAGAACTAGAAAAGATAACAAAGGACATCTCCCTCACTCTTATTTTATAGGTAAGGGAACAGATACATGGAGGCTAAGTGATTTTTCCAAAGTCACATTGGTGGTAAGTGGCAAAACAAATATTAAAAACCTAGGACCTCTTGCTCTAAATCCAGTAATCTGTTCACTGCATGTTGACTTGTAAACAGTCAGGTATTATAAAAATTGGGATAGCTATTATTATTATAAGATGCCGATCTGCCAAACCAGCTCCTTTCATTCCCAGGACAGTCCCGGCATGTAGCTCTTTTGGTTCCTTAATATATGTTGGGTCATAAGCAGGCCTCCTTAGGGGAAGAGGGAACTGAAGCCCTTATTGATTGGCACTGGTGCCTCTGGTATACTACAAACTTAATAATGCAATCATAGAGTAGTTCTCCTGTCACTCAGCCACACAGACACTCACATGAGCTCTGAGCTCTGAATAGTTTCTTAGCTCATCCTTCCTTAGAGAGATTTCTAGGGGAAAGGTCAATCCTTGTTCTTCCTTTAGACATCAAGAAGGAGGTGGTGAAAAGAAACCTGGTAGTACTAGGCCCTGGGAGATTTGGGGGAGGAAAAAGTGAGGTCAACAGGGTTAATGAGAGCCTAGCCACTTTATGAAAACCCACAGAGAGATTTCGAATACAGCCGTAGGAACCAAGGCTGCCTCTTAAGATGAGCTCACTGTAAACATTAGAACAGGGAAGTAAGCTCCCAGAACCTAGAATGTTAAAACTGATGTTAGAACAGAAAACACAGAATGATAGAGCTGGAACAGACCTCAGAACGTAAAACTGTGTTAAAATTGGAAGGGATTCAAGTACATGGAATGTGAGAAGCAGAAGGAATCTTACAATATAGACTATTAAAGCATAGGATTGAATGTCTGGGGATGAGGGGAGGGAATAAGCATTTATATGGCAACTTCTATGTGCCAGGTACTGTGCTAAGCACTTTCCAAATATTGCCTCATTTGAGCCTCACACTAACCCTTTGAGGTAGGTGCTATTATTATCATTCGCATTTTACAGTTGAAGAAACTGAGGCAGGTAGAGTTTAAGTAACTTACTGAGGTTCACATAGCCAGTTAAGGTCAGAAATCAAATTTGATCTCAGGCTTTTTCTGGCTTCAGGCTTAGTTCTCTATCCCCTGTGCCACCTAGCAGCTTTGAGATCTAGTGTAGGAAGGGACTTCAGAAGTCATTTAGTCTCAACTCCCTCATTTTACAGATGAGGAAACTGAGGTCCATGGAGGTTGTGTGTGATTTACCCAAAATCACACAGGTAATAAAAAAGAGAGTGAATAAGTATCAGTCAGTGTTCTTTGCATGGTACCATATACTTCCCTACAATGCCAAGGTTAAGACAAGTAGGATGGCACATGGCAAAGATTCTTAATCTGAGATTCATGAACTTGCTTTTTATTAGTATCTTAATAACTGTATTCCAATATTCCCCAAAAGAATCCTGTATATTTTATGCATTTAAAAACACGAGAAATGGATAAACACACACACACACACACACACGATTAAGGACCCCTAGATAATGGAAAGAACATCAGTTATGGAGACAAAGAACCTGGATTCAAATCCTGCCTATGACAGTACTTGTGACCTTGATCAAGTCAGTAAAGCATCCTTGACCTCAATTTTATCTTCTGAGATAAGAGGGATTGGACTAGGAAACTTTGGAGGTCCCTTCAAGTTCTGAATCTACCAACCCTTAAAATGTAGAATTTTAACACAGTTGAGTTTAAAGGACCTTGAGGTCATCCAATCCAACCTTCTTGTTTTGTATTTGAGTAAACTGAGGCTCAAAGAAATAAAGTGACTTGACCAAAGTCTCCAGATTTAGGGCTAGGTCTGGAGCCCAAGGAGGTCTATTCCCAGGCTTGAGCTATTTCCCCTACACCTTGCTATTCCTCTAGCTAAGGCTAGGATTTTCCAGTAAAGAGGTATGGAAATGGCATCAGCATCCACATTAACCTGATCTGTTATCTGACTTCATTTTCTGGATCTCCCCTGATCCTTCACTAGAGAGTAAGTGTGGAGTAGGATCTATAGGCATTGAGTCATGTAATTTCTGACTAGATTCCAGCATTTTTGCTCTCTGGAAGAATCCTTGGTTTTCTTAGATGAGACTTCTGCCCTACAGAAGCTACAGACTATATGCCAATAGAGACATTCAAGAATCATGGGATCATAGCTCTCAAACTGAAAGGGACCTCAGGTGTCTTCTAGTCTAAACACCGCATTTCATAGCTGAGAAAACTGAAAGTACTGGGGGTTAACTGACTTGTTTCACTTTACACAACTAGTAAATCTCAGAGGTGGGATTTGAACACAGGTCCTCTCAAGTCAGTGCTCTAAATATATTCCCCTTCCTTTCTCTCTCCCTTATCCCACCTATAGGGGGATAGCAGGTAACTGCTGTATTATTTAACTCTTCTTTCCACTAGATGCAGTTTCTCTGTATTTCACATTTTATTCAATGTAATATTTTCCATCTCTCTTGATATCTCAGTCAATCTAGGAGGAATCTACAAAACAACAAATCATATTTCCACAGAGCTTTAAGTTAAAAAAAAATTCTTCTCAACAATCCTGTCAGCCAAAGAAATCAATTATTATTCTCATCCCCATTTTCCAAACAAGGAAATGGAGGCCCAAAGTGAAATGATTTGCCCAAGGTCACACAGCTAGGTGGTGTGTTACCAGGATTTGGACTCAGGTTTCCTGACCCCCAAGTCCTGGGCTGTGTCCAAAATGCCTCACTATGTCTACTAAAGGACAGTCATTTATTCACTTTAGCTCCCCTTTCTGACTGATCCCATTTCTTCACTTCTCAAAGGCAGATTTGCTAATAGTTTTCAGATAAAGTTGAGCTATAAAATTGTTCAGCCACTATTACTTGAGTTGTCCCTTGTCTTTGACTCTCCGTGTTGGCCCTGACATTCCTAACCTGAGAGCAGTAGCTTCTATCTTGAGTAAAGATTCCAGGAGCATCTCCTGTAGAAATAAGGCAAATAAATAGGAAGAAAACATAGAGGCAGGATGCTGACCTTTCAGGAGACTGCAAGCCTTCCCATTACTTTCTCCCACTGTTTAGCTGGTCCCCATGAATGAGCCACTTCATTTCCTTCTTTCCTTCCTTTGGCTTCCCTTCCCCCACCCACTCACATCCAGTGCACAGGTATAATTGAGACCTCTTTCCCCCACATGCTGGTGGGGGTAAGTAGTGGGCAAGCCTGTAAGAGGCTCAGCTTCCTGTTGGTGGTAGAGGTAGAAGACCTGTGAAAGGATATTATATGCACATGGGAAGAAGAAACAATTTACTTCCAGTTCTTCTTGAGCTGACAGGGAACCTTGGCCCAGGACCCTAAGGTATTTGCCTTTATTTGGGGAATCTCAGGTGCCCCAGTACCCAGGAGAGAAGGCTACAGTCCCACCACAAGAAAACATCCCAGTCTGGCTGCCCAAGTCAGCCCACATTGCCTTGAGGACCCTTTTCAATTTTTTGTCTTCCTTTCAATAGCCTTTCATGGGAGATAACTACTGTGATGCCATCAACAACCGAGCCTTCTGCAACTATGATGGGGGTGACTGTTGTGCCTCTACAGTTAAGACAAAAAAAGTAAGTAAGGGCAATTTCTCCTTCTTGGAGGAGCCTATCCCCAAATTTCTAGCTTATTACCCCAAGGTGCCTTATTCCTGGGGCTCAAGGATCAATCCAGCTGGAGAAGCTTTCTAATTTGCTGCTTCTCATCTGTTGAGAGATGGGCAAGCAAACTTGTTAGTATTGTATACTAAATAAGAGTTAACAGGCTATAGGTGAAGATCAAAAGGCTTTTCCTATGAAATAAAACAAATGTGTTTGCTAGAGTTTTGTGATGGCTATTTTGGTTAAGATTTTTTTTTTTCATTTTCTTCTGATTTTGCTGCCATGTTCTGGAGAATTGAGGCTGTTAGAAATCTGAATTCCAAATAAATGGGATTTTAGTCCATTTTTAAACCTATCCTCCCAAACAAACAAACCTTTTGTATTCAGTTCTAGTTTAAGACCACTTTACATTACCTGGGTTTCATAGATGGAAGAAAAAATAAAGGGTAAATAAAACTGAAATCACCATGCATTAGAGGCAGCAATATCAAAGAGAGAATATCTAAACACTAAAGGTAACAAGCCTTTTCAGGGTGAGGTGAACCAGAAAGAAGATACCTGAGAGAGGTGATGACAGAAATATTAAATTTCCTGGAATAAAAAGACCTGGGTTCAACTCTCATTCTGTTTCTTACTATTTTTGTGACCTTAGGCAAGTCATTTCTTTATGGCCTCATTTTTCTCATCTATAAAATGAGGGGGCTCTACTTGGTAATGATTCTTTGCATCTTTGGGCCATGATTTCTCCTTTATTCTAATAAAGATTTTGTGAAAAGAAAATGCACTAATAGGAATGACAGGACTTTGCAAGGAAAGCAACCCTATTATAGTTATGAACGTGACATGCTGAATTCCAGCCTTGAGACCGAAGTATTATTGCTATTCTAGGAGTCAAAATGGACAGAGTACCCTTTTCTTATGCCCCTTATTGAAATTCTTGAGAGATACTAGATCCCATTTTTAACCTATTGGTTTAAAAAACTCATTAGTATAAGGGCATCTGCATTCAGTCCTTCAGTAAGCATTAAGCGCCTACTGCATGTTGGAAATTGTGTCAAGGAAGAGGAAGGGGAGAAGAAAGAAAGGGCAAAAAATGTTCCCTTCCCAAGGAGTTCACAGTATCATGGGGGATGCAATGTGATGTAGAAACAAAATATATGTGAGATATATTGGAAGTAATTCACAGGAGGAAGACTGGGAAAGACTTTTGTATAAGTTGGGATTTGAGCTGGGACTTGAAGGAAGCTAGGAGGCAGAGCTGAGGAGGGAAAGATTTTTGGGCATCAGGGACGGCCAATAAAAATGCCTAGAGTCTGGAGATTGCCTTGTGTGAGGAAAAAGCAAGGTGACCAGTATCATTAGATTGAAGAGTAAATGGTGGTGAGAAGATGGTCCTGGATTAAATGTGCTTATGTCCTTGCACAGAGAGTCAGGTGTTCAGAGTTGATGTTCTCAAATGCCCATGGAAAGAGGTCTCACCACTGGCATTCTCCCAGGACATCAGCATTTCCCAAGGATGATCCAGCCAAGTAGCCAGTGATCTGAGAGACCATGGGTCTCTGAAAAATCTGCTCAGAGGCTTTTAGGAAAGTATTTCACTGTTACTAGAAAGTTTCTCCTCAAGTTGTTGGGATTAGGGTTGGGGTTGGGGTTGGGGTTAGGGTACAGATGGCTAACATTGACATGGCCTTCTTGAATCTCCTGGAATCCTGAGAAGCTGGAACATGATTCCATAAAATCTTGTTCCTCTTGAGTTCAAAACCCATCTCTGCTCCTTAATAGCCATCTGACCTTGGGCAAACAACTTTTCATGTTTTCTGATCCATAAAATGAGAGAGTTGAACTAGATGATCTCTAAGCTCCCATTCAGTGCTAACATTAATGTGATTCTGTGAACTTTTTTCCCAAAATTATTAATTACCTACTACAAGTAAGGTGTCATGCTCAGTGGTAGATATTTAAAGATTGGGGGGGATCACTTCTGCCCTCAAGGAATTTTCACATATATATATTGGAGGGGTGGGGTGACATCAATAATTATGCTACCAAGTGGACTTCAATAAGAGAAAATGAAAGCTCCATGTAAGATGTTATAAGAACACTATAAGTTATAAGAACAAGAGTGATCATGGAGTTTCAGAGACAGATCTCAGAGGTCACCTCATCCAGCCTGTGACTGAATAGGAATCTCTTCCACAATGTCCTTGAAATGAGGTCACCCAGCTTCCAAAGGGTCACATATCACATGATATCTCTGGTCCCTTCAAGCTCCAATAATGTTGCCCTTAAAGAACTCCAAGAATGGGTTTTGATGGGTTGGTGGGGTAGAGGTAAGCCCAAGTTAGATTCCTCCTCAGTGGTAAAGGCACCTTTCAATCTGAACAAGATTTGGACTTTAATGCAAGGGTCTATTGGGCCTTTAGTGTCTTGGTGGAATCTAGAGATTCATTGACCTGGTGCATCCTGTGGTCCC
Organism: Bettongia penicillata ogilbyi; assembly: GCA_023548195.1. Taxonomy (NCBI): domain Eukaryota; kingdom Metazoa; phylum Chordata; class Mammalia; order Diprotodontia; family Potoroidae; genus Bettongia; species Bettongia penicillata. The sequence continues at coordinate 2,679,636 of JAJHZJ010000039.1, read as the reverse complement.
AAGTCAAGGGATTTCTTCTCAGACAAAGGGTAAATTAAAAGCAGCAGTAGCAGCCCCTGCTGCATTGGCTTGGGAGACATCCCTGGCTTCGAAAAAGCCCAACTATCCCGAAGGCATAGCTCTCCCAAGAAGAGGGTTCCCAAATGGCATTTGCTCAAGGATTCAGTGACCTTCAGGTCCTTACAAGCTGGGGGATCTGACCACGATACCCCCCCAAGTAGTAGGGTATCTCCCTGCAACCCTGGGGTGGTCTGTCATGCCATTAAATCTTGGGTGATTATTTTGAGTAATTGCATTCATATTTTCACAATCAGTAGCAGGAAGATGGGAAGTACAACTAATTGCTGAGCAGCAGAGTAAGTACTCTGTGCGGTTTGGCAACTATCTCTAGCTCACTGCAGGCCCACAGCTCTCAGCCCCTGAACCTCCAGGAGGAAAGCTGGCAGAGACCTGGGGAGTGTCAAGGTGATAGAGCCCTCCAAGGATGCTGAGATTGCCATGCTACCACCTCTCAGTGGTTTCCTATATCCTTCAGTATCCTCTGTACTCCTCCTTGGACATCACTATCTATGTGGAAACTTGCCTCTTAATCCAGACACTAGGGAAGCAACCTCTCAGCTTCTATTCCCTGGAAAAAATTAAAATGAAATGAGGCCTGGGTCCTCTAAAACACAGAAGTCATCCCAGTCCAGTGGGCCCCTTCCATCCTTAGAGAGTTCCCCATAAAACTATGCCTGAAGTCCTTCCTTGATCTGGTGTCTAGGATTCCACTCCAAGGATGATATTCATAAGGTTTCTCCTAATCCTTGGGTCAGCTGCTGAATCCACAGCTATGAATTCATTCTGCTACTTCCTCAAACAAAGTGTTCCAACCAGGGAGATGTGGGAATACTATATTCCCCAAGGCTTCTCTTTCTCTTAACTATCAGCTCTCAAGACTTTTTTTTTTCCAGGACTTCTGAAGTCCTGAGTTTGACCCAATATGACCTATTGGCCCATGGGATTCCTTTTTTTCTTTTGGTTGGATTTGTGGGAACCATTCTTGTGACTAAGAAGCCAAGAAAAGAGAAATCCTTTCTTGTCTTCCTCCTCCTCCTTAAGTGACCCATCAGCATTTACCTGAGAAGGGTGTCAAATGAAGGGAAATTAAGTGAAAACTCCCTGCCCTGACCTGCCTTGGTTATCTTGATACAGCCTTTGCATTCAGAAGGTGATGCACACTGGAACGCAGGCACAGACGGCAGAGGGGGGAGGGAGTGGTTATTCATACTTTCAGAGTTGTTCACATCAGGGAAGTTTCGAAAATGCTTTGACAGCAATCTCCAGACATGCTCTTTCCCAGCATGTGGTCCTCTTCCCTCATCACCTTCCTCCCCCTCCACTATTACTTATTCTGCAGACTGCCTTGTGCTTCTGAAAACTTGGAATTGACTGGATGGTACCAGAGGGGTTCCAGAATGGCTCCAGCCAGGATTCAGTGGGTTATGGAATAGAGAGGCCAGAGCTGTTTACTACTGTCAGCGTTAGTAACTTGTTTCTCCTTCCTGAGAGTGATCAGGGCATTAGTGTAACCCTGTGGTATTTCCTCAGCACTCCCAGATGTGGAGCCTGAGCTGATGTCTAAGCAGACTTGCCTATCTTCTTTGAAAATCATTGGTTTCTGTAGTGTCGTTGTTCTTCTTGTCTCAAAATGAAGTCCTTTCTTCACTAGGATCCTAAAATAATAGTGACTCATATTTACAAAGTGTCTCCCCAGTAATTACCATCAGAGGGACGTTGTACTACTGACATGTCCATTTTTCAAGTCAGGAAATTGAGGCTGAACTTGTGGCTATGAACAAAATCAACTTTTGCTTATCTCAGTTCTTGAACTCCACCACCATCCATCCCATCATGGCAAATTATGAAGCTGGGGAGTAGGACCCAGTCACAAAACTGTTTTATTAGTCAAAATTAAGGCTGAAAAGTTGTTCTGCATTTTTAGATAAGGGACAGAGTTTGACTAAAAGGAGCCCTTTGCAAAGATTATATTTTTAAAATAAAGTTTAGTTATGAATTTTAAAAATTCATTGATTTGTAGTTTACTTAATTTATTGAATAAAAATAATGTTCTTTAAGACTTTAACTTGCACATTATACAGATATATAATTCCTTGGGTGTATACCTTAATGAAATGAACCACACATTCTTATGACTAGAAAAAAGAGGTGGGTCTTTACTGAAACCAGAGCAGAGAGGATAGCAGGTGAACAATGATATCTATGGGACCCTGGTACATATGGAGTGTTAAAAAAGACTTAGAGGAAAGTCTCTAGCATATTAGGTAGATGCTCAATGAAGGATTTTTGTGGGAATCTGATCAAGAATCACACAAGGTGAGAAAACATAGATTGTTCTTTTTCTGTACCATTGGAGGAAATGAAATTGCAAATCCACTGACATATAAAATCCTACATGAATATAAGCTACTTTCTAGCTTACATTTTTTTTTGTCTTTTTTCTGTCTTTTCATTTTACTGATGAGGAAACTGAGCCCCAGAGGGGTTATGTATCTTGTCTAAAGTTGTACATGTAATAACAATTGGCAAAGCTAAGATTGCAACTCAGATCCTCTTATTCAAAATACAGTATTTTTTCTGTTATTCCACTTAAACATCATCTATCACTTCATTTACAGAAGTGCAAAATGAAGAAATGAAGAGTAGAAGGGCTAAGGTACTATCTCAGGAATCCATAGCCAGGAAACGGCATCACCATGACTACACTGAGGTCTTCTGACTTACATTCAGATGATGCCTCTACTAAAATTTGTTACCGTTATATTATAGACATTTTAATATGGTGTTAGCATCCTAATCAGAATTTGACAACCTAACCCCTTCCACCCCTGCCTTAATTCTTGGCAAAGAAAGCAGTCCTTTTTTTCATGTTCTCCAGCTGTGAAAAAATATTCCCCACAGCTGCCGTGAGACCAAGTTCTTTAGAGTTCATAGACTGTGAGTGCTAGAAGAGACTGAGTCTAAGTTTATGATCTAGTGCAATCATGATGAAAAAATGGTGGTCTGACAAGGGGAACTGACTTGTCTGAGTTCACACACATTCATAAAATCTTCCATTCTGATCAGAGTATCATAGGTTCATAGATTTAGAGCTAGAAGAAACTTTAGAGGCCATCAAGGACTCTCATTTTACTAACGTGGAAACTGAGGCACAGGACAGGGTTTGAACTCAGCTCTTTATGACTCTGAATTCAGTGCTCTATCTCCTACATCATAGTGCCCCTTAAGTAGCATTGCTATCAGAAGTCAGTTCATTTTCCTCACATTTCCCCAAGCCCTCCTCTGCTCACACTTGCTCCCAAGAATCGGAATGCCCCTCCCTTCTTTTCAACTTATCTTACTCTCAGGTCACCATCTAGGTCAAGTCCTACTTCTTCCATGAAACCTTCCTTGATTACCCTAGGGATAAAGTTAAGGCTAAAACTCAAGTCTTCTGACTCCCATCTCATTGCTCCTTGAATTTTTCATGTTTTTCCATATGGAATTCTAGAAATTCCTAAAATCTTTGTAGAATTGAGGTTCTTAATCTGAGGCCCACAGACCTCCCTTCCTCCTCAAGGTGTCCATAGGTAGATACAGTCTGCAAACTTATATGGGAGGAAAATACATCTTTGTTGTTACTCACCTATGCTTTCCTTTGTGGTTTTATGTATTTCACTACACATTTAAAAACATTCTTTTGAGGAGTATATAGGCTTCCCTAGAATTGCCAGATGGTTCCATGGTACAAAAAGAGGTTAAGAATCCCTGCTGCAGAAGAAATCCTGGAAAACTTCCAGTCAAATTAGAGGAACTGCCAGGTGTCGGCAGTATTTCATTAAGAGTTGAATGGGAACATGTTACCTACCAACATGCAGGTCTTTAAAACTGCTGCAAGCCCTGTGGCCATTTCGGAACACAATTCTGCATCTCTTGAGGTAAAGCATAAGTTCCTTCAGGGAAGACACTATGTTTTGTTTTGACTTTGAATCTCTGGTGCCTACCTAGCAAGGTGCCTTCATTTATTAGGTGCTTAATAAATTCTTGGTGGTTTGGCTTGAGGTTGCTTCTAGCTCCATGACCCTGTAATTCAGTGTTCTCATGCCTATCTTCTCTCTCTGCTCCTCCACTCCCGAGGTTGTTACCCGCATGCTGGCATCTGAGTCAGAATCCTGCCCTTACCTGTTTCACAACAGCAGCCAAGACCTTCTGAGTTCAGAATTCAGTGTTTCTCCTCAACAGGCTGCATTCCTGAAGTGATCACAGGTTGAGGAGGCAGCCCTTACATGGTTCCAGTGGGAGAAACAGCAGCTCCTGAACTCAGACTTAGCCAACAAAGGGGGAAGAAGAAAGCTTTACATAATGATAATAGTAATACTTAGCTTTCACCCAAACAGCTCTTGCAGGAAGTATACCCTCCCTCTCCAGCTTCCATTACCTCCAGATGCCTATCCAGGAATAGTTTTATAAAGTTTGGCAAGAACCTCCAAATTTAAACCCTGCTCTACTTCCATCTAAATTGAGGGAGAGGGGTTGAAGATGTTTTCTGAAGAGGCAGCAAGGTGTGATTGAAAAAAAATCGTGTCTTATGTGTCAGTCACATTGTGTGTCTTTACCTTTCTCAGTCTCAGTGTCTTATCCACAATACAGAAATAATAATGCCCACCCTGCGCATCTCATGTGGTTTCTTCAAGGCTCCAGTGGTCTATGGGAAAAATACTTTAAAAGTTACTTGTGTAACTTTGGGCAAGTCCATTCACTTCTGAACTTCATTTTCCTCATTGTCAAGTGAAGGGTTGGACCAAATGATCTCCAAATTCCCTTCCAACTCTGTCCTATGGACCTCTGGTGAAGTCAGCCACTGTCCTCATCGTTCCCTATACCTACCTATCCTTGGCTAATTCCTCTCCTCTTCCTACAAGTTACCTTACTCTCAAATCAATGTCCAGTTCATCATTCTTCCCTAGTTACCCTAGGAGACAGCAGTTCTCTCCATCTCCAAACACTTTCAACCTTTGCTATAGCACTTGCTGCCTGCTCTAGCATCTATCCATCTATTCATCCATCCATCCATCCATCCATCCATCCATCTATCTATCTATCATCTATCTATCCATCTGTCTAATCTGTCTATCTATCTATCTACCTATCTCTTCATTTATTTAACTATTTAGCTGATTGATTTATTAACCACACAGTGTATTGCATTTTTATTTAGCCTTTCATGTAAACTTTGTTTTCCCAACCCCCTAATTAGACTATAAGTTCCTGGAGGGCAGGAGCCATGTCTTACATTCCTGTTTCCTGATGTCCTTTTCAGGCTAACATGATGCTTTGCACACATTTGCTCAATATACATTAATTCATAGGATTTAGAGGTGGAAGAAAATTCAGAAATCATCTGGTCTAATCCCTTCATTTAACAGAGGAGGAAACAGACCCATGGAGTTGTAATGACTTGCTCAGAGTCACACAGGTAATTAAATACTGGCTGAGGATTCCTGACTCCAAATGCATTGATCTTTCTACTGTATCATGCTTTTTCAGTGAATACACTTTGGTAGCTCTTCTCCCCCACCCCCAAAGTGGTCAGCATCTTCTCATACTCTTTTATAGATTTGAATGAAATGCCTTCAGCTGGAAATTATTTTCGAAATTATCTAATTCTTACCCTTTTGTTGTCATGAAGTCATATCATCCTCTTGCTTATTCTTCCATCTCCCAATCTCTGAGATGCCTCAGACCAAAACGCATTTCCTTGGGGACTACTCCCATATTTGTACTATCTTTTATTAGAAAATAAATTCCTTGAAAGCTAGGGTGGCTCAAACTTTTCTTCTTGTTTAGTTGTTTTTTATTTGTGTCTGACTCTTTGTGACCCCATTTGGGACTTTTGTGGCAAAGATTTCCTTCTCTGGCTCATTTTACAGATGAGACAACTGAGGCAAAGAGAGTTAAGTGACTTGTCCCAGATCACATAGCTAGTAAATGTCTAAGACTGGATTTGAATTCAGGAAGATGAGTTTTCCTGACTTCAGGTTCAGTACTCTCTCCACTGTGCCACCTAACTGCCCTACCCTTGTGTACCCTGTCCCCATTATAGAAATGAGAAAACTGAGATTCAAAGAACCAAAAAGACTTGTTTATGTCACCAAAAACTAGTGGGAATCAGGAAGAATGTTGGTAGAGAGAGAACAGCCCTGAATTATTTTTCTGATCCCTTTTGGACTTTAGAAGTGTTCTCTTAGTTCTTACATAATGATTTTCTTGACCTTTGTTATCTCTGTTTCTTAAAATCCCAGGACATTAGAAATGTATACATACCTGTTGCTAGGGATTCAAACTCAGATTACCTGACTCCCAGTCTATTTCCCTTCCCTTTTCTCTATATGTTTCTAAGAGAAGCAGGAAAAAAAAAGTTTTAATGAGAACATCAGAGGCAGTGTGGACCTTGTTAATCAAGGAAGAGGGACTTCATTTTCTCAAATATCCTTTTGGGACAAAAGTCTAGTGACTAGACTGTAGTCAAATGGTTTGGCCAAAGGGACCATTCTCTTTGCCATGGGGTAGCAGTTTAGTTTGGAAACTGCAGGGGCCTTGAAAAGATTGGAATTACTTATTTTCTTCGGCCACACTCTTTTTTCTGAGTTAGGCAATAAAGCATTCCATTTGGCTCTCCAAATATTCCCTAGCCCCTCCACCACCACATGGATGTGAAGACTCAGTCTCCCTAGGCAGACAGGCTGATGCATGTAGGAGAGGAGCGGAGCAAGGAACTGTGATGATTCCATGCAGAGTACATTCCTGTTGTGTTAGTGATGAGGGGGATACATCTTTAGTGAATAGGAAATCCATTTAGGTGATGCATATACTACCCAGAAACTAACTAATGGGGCATGTGTTAACAGAGAAAGGGAGGAGAAAGGAAGGAGGTAGAGAGAGAAAATAAGTAGATCAAGATCAAGAAAGAGGCAGATTGTTCACTAAGAACATCTGAGCAGGTTGCAGTACTTCCCTAGAAGGAGGGGGAGGGGTTAAGTCATTAACTCCATGTGCGCAGATGGGAGACACTCTTGAGAATGCACTTTGCGAATGTTATGATGCAATAAGGTGAAATCATCTTCCTCCAGCAGCCAGGCACTGTAATCACACATAGACCTTTCGAAAAGTTGAGTCTAGCATTGCATTCAGATAGAGATAGACCCTCCCATGTGACCTGTCTCCCCATTTCTTTTTAGATGGGAAAAACTGAGACATGGAGATTTCAAATGGATTGAAGGGACCCTAAGCATTATTTAGTCCAACTCCTATATTTTAGAGTTGCAGAACAGAAGCCCAGAAAAGAGAAGTAACCTCCCAAGTGTCACACAATGAGTAGCAAAGCCAGCATTTGAAGGCAGATCCTCTGACTTAAGTTCAGTCCTTTTTTTATTTTTTTTACAATGCACTCTTTTCTTTTTAGACTGTAATAGATTTAGAAGGAGATTTCTTCTCTTGGGAAACCCCTTCCTCATCCCTACTAGATTTAAGATGGGGAAACTTGAGCCTAACCACTTACCCAAGGTCACAAAGCACTTTACAAACCTGAAAGCACTGTACAAATGTGAGTAATAATAGTAGCCAGAAGAAGCTAGGTAGTACAGTGGACAGAGCTAGACCTGGAGTCAGGAAGACTTGAGTTCAGACGTGACCCTAGATACTAGCTGTATGACCCCGAGCAAGTCATTTAACCATTTTCTGCCTCAGTTTCCTTAACTGTAAAATAAGGATCATAATAGCACCTACCTCTCAGGGTTATCTTGAGGATCAAAAGAGATAATGTTTGTAAAGTGTATAGGAACAGTCCCTGACATGACAATACTTATTCCTTTCCCTTTCATTTTCCCTTTCCTAGGCATTAATTCAGACTAGAAGCCAAATCTGTCTGTCTGTATGTCTGTCTCTCCCCCCTACCTCTATCTGAAATCACTACAACATATAAAATTCCTCCAAATTCTTCTCATCTGAGTCTTGAATAAGGAATTAAAACATAAAACATGTCCCTGACTCAGGGTCTCATGCCACCCACACAGCAAAAGCCTTGCCTGACCCAGAGATGCTGCCAACAATCCTGTCACTGCCCAGAGCCTCATCTGGCAATACAAAGAATACTTTCACGTGATGAGGACCTCCACCACTCACTTTCCTTCTTCCCTCTCTCCTGCAGGTCACCCCCTTTCCTATGTCCTGTGACTTACAAGGAGACTGTGCTTGCAGAGACCCGAAGGCCCAAGAGCACAGTCGGAAGGCCCTTCGGGCCCACAGTCATGGCTAACAATGGACAAAGAGGAGCCAAAGACCACCCAGCCCGAAGGCAGGCTACACAAGACACCGCATCCCCTTTGGCATTGTTTTTATTATTAGCTGCTCAACTGAATGGCCTCTCTGCACCCAGGGACCCTTAGAATTCAACCAGTCTGCCTTGAATTTTGCCCAAGAAGGACTCACAGCTGGGGTTATGTACCAAATCTCATCATCATGACCAAACAGAACAGAGTTAAGTCCAGAAGACTTGGAAGTATTGCAGTGGTGTGTGGTGTGCAGTGATGGGCCCACATAATTGGAACAGCATGTCTTGAGATGGAGGTTACAAATGAGCTCTTTATCTATGATATGTATATGTGGTCTATGCACATGCGTATACATACATACATACAAATATATACATATGTGTGTATATATGTATATTTATATATTTATGTATGCATATGTATATGCATGCATCTCTCTTTAGAGATTAAGGAGGGAGAGATGAAAATACAAGACACATTCCTCTCTGGTGCTCCCTGCTGATTCTCCATGGGAGAGTTGCAGCTTTGAAACTCCTGGAGTTGTTGAGACCACATTAGACCAATGCTGAGTGCCAAGGTATATTGTGCTCCAAGTATTGGGTTGGGGGGTATGGGTTTCATCCCAGGACAGTGACCCTCTGAAAGCCACATAATAGTTGGAAGTGGGGTGAGCTTTTTAGTCTCAGTGGGTAGTGGGGACAAGAGAAGAGGAATGGGTCACTGCCCACTCTTTCTACTGCTGGGCACTGGTCTTCCACTTCACAAAGAGTAGTGGGCAGTCCTGGGATGAAGCTCCAGATGAGAGGCGGTAAGAGCCTGGGCCTGGCCTGGCAGAAGGACTGAGCTGGCTTGGCTCCTCAGAGACTTTGAGGTGCTAATACCCCAAGAGAAGAAAGAGGAAGAAACAGTGGATCCCTCCCACCCCTAGATCTTGCCATTTAAGCACATCTTGCTGCTATGCCTGCTGCTACATCCCATCCGGTTCATTTCTTTACTGTGTCAGGACAGGGTTACAACAACCCCCAAATAACCAAATGGTCTGCCTTAAAGCTTACCCACAGCCTTCCTTCCTTCCACTCCTTCCCCCTGCTCCCCACCCCTTACCCCTATGGCAAAGGAAAGGACACTTGCTGGCTTGTGCAGTGAGCACTCTCATCCCATCTCACTTCCTGAATAGACCTTTTGGACCCAAGAGAGCAGTGAGTTTGTCAAGCAAACAGGCTCCAAAAACTATTTGAAGGGTCCCCCAACCAGAGCTAAGAATGCTGAAGACAGTGTTAGCATTTTGGAACTGAGTGTATCAGTGTTAAATTTCCAGGAGCCAGAAAAAGATTCCATTTCTGGCTAGACATTGGTCTCCAGGATTAATTTCTGCCCTGAATAAATACTTGCTAGTGGACCAGTTTCTAGGGAACAAACATAGTTCCAGAGGAGGCCAACCCCCTCTATACTCCATAATAATCTCATCTCTGTAGGGCCCAGTAAGACTCAGAGAGAGGATGGATCAGTAGGAGTGCAGCTCCAGCCCCAGCAACCCAGTTATATCACTGTGTATCCCATAGTATCTTGCTCTGAAGTGGGTAGAGAGCACCATTTGTTCTCTCTTGTTTAGGTCAGAGGGTACCGTTAGTTGGGACAAGTATATTAGAGGCACTTAGTCTGTCTTTCATCATTTATTTCCCCACCCACAACCCTCCAGTATGAATGGTTCACAGCAACTAACACCAAATAATATCTCTTCAGATGGGGTAGCTTAGTATGGGATTAATTTGGCTGAAGACCAGTTTATATCGGAAGGTTTGAAGTCAAGACTTAGCCTAGAGCTCAGAAAGAGGAAAAGATATATGAGATCCAGTTCTCGTATAGTCTACTACACCAAGTTTTCTTAACTGAAAAAATCAGGGTTGCGATTCAGGACCTTGTCACTTCCCTCAGCCCCAAATAAAATGACAGACATTTTAAGCATAGTCTGTATTAATAGGCAATTTCAAGAATTAAAATTATACGTTAGACCTTTTAACTGAGATCCAGGGTTAGTGGGATACAGGATGTATGTGCTACCTGCCCCTTCCCTTTCAGCATCCTTCTCCAACTTGAGTCCCTTTTCATACCTGATACCTTTGTTTCAAGAAGCTAACAGTTCCTAACTAGCGTTTGGCTGTTAGGGAAGGTGATATCTCTTATCAGGAGGCCACAACCCTTGAAAACTCAGAGTGATTTTCTGATTGTATTTAAGATAGTGAGGCAGACAGAGAGCAGGGGAATGAGGCAGGTATTTTGGAGGAAACTCTGCCAATCATGTCAATTTTTATTTTATATTCTTTTCATTAGGTGAGTGAGTCTTTCAAAAGGCCAGGGGATTTTTCAGCAAAATGGCTAACACCTGTCCATACTTACCCTACTGCCCTTCAAAGAAGAAGTCACTTTGTTAGGAAAGTATCTTAGGAAGGAACATTTTTTTTTTGGCCAAAAATGGAAAAAGGAAAGGAGGAGAGTTTGTTGGCATATATCCTGCCCATCTTCAATTTCTCCCCAAGGTGTTTTCCATGGTAGAGTTGGGAAGATGTTCATCTTGATGGTGGGATAGAAAGGCGCTATCAAAGAGATTGCTCCCCATGTGTGAGGAGGGAGTATTCCACTTAATTTCAAGTGGCTGAGAAGCCCTTCAGCCTTCTCTGGGAACTCAGACCCAAATCTTGTGTAACTCTGTTAAAGTCATTTCTTATACATATTCTGAGATCTCTAAACAGACCTCTGAAGCATTGCTGACTGTAGACAGCTCTGAGGTCCTGAAAATTTTGGATTTAGTGTCTGATCCAAGTATTTGCTCTCTTGTTATAGTGGCATTCAAATATATTACATTTTTTTTCTATCCTGCTAAAATTAAGAACATCCAATGCCACCAATACAGTTTTCTGATACAAAGCCACCACCCCCCCCTTTTTGTGCCAACTGCCTTTATTTTTGTGGGGAGAGAAAAGAGAGAATCCTTTCTAACTTGAGGAATTCATTTATGTGAAGGGTGAAGAGACCAACATTCATAGATTGTAGGGGTAGAAAGTGGACCTACTATCTGTAATTCTCATCCTTAGGACTTTGAGGGGGTATCTGAATATTCTTGCCATCTTGATAGCCTTATTCCCTTGATCCAAGGCTGAGAAGGCTGTGGAAGATGATACTTTGAGACAAACTTCAGCTACCTCCCTTCCGATTCCAGGAAAAAAACAAAAAACAAAAAAAAACTTGGTTGTAACTGTCGGTTCGTTATAGGTTTTACCTGTGTTTAAAAAAGAATAATAATAATGATAATAATATAAAGTAAGCCAATTTCTTGCTGCAATTGATTTAAGTCAAAAATATAAAAATATATATGTAGTAAGAAATCTGTACAGATAGAGAGGTGGATAGAAGAGAGAGAATAAAGAAGAGGAGTGAAAAAAGAAAAAATAGAAAAAAATTGCATGATCCAGAACCAAGAAGAGCAAAACATATTTTTATGTGTCATAAAGAAAAAGATGTATTCTACAACCTGAGTAGTGAGTTAGACACAATCTCATAGGTTTCCCTAGAAGAGAAAACACAGTGGAGTTTTAATAACACTATCTGTTTTTCCTCATTGATTCTGGTGGCCCAGGAAAGAAGGCAAAATTTTATCTCTTTGGTAGTGTGGCTATTTATTTTGTTTTGAGGGGGTGTTGTTTTCAATTTTACAAGATCTTAAGAGAAAACAAATGTATTTGCTCTTTTTTACATTATACAAAGTCTGTATTTCACTAGTATTTAACTGTGCTCTCAAAACTACACTCAGAATGACTGTACACAGTCTGGTTTTCCCACAATGCTGCTAAACAAGACAGGTAGTACCACAAGTTTGGGTTTGGACTATCAAACCAAACCAAATCCTTTATTTGTGTTTTTTCAAATGTTTCCCAGCTTCTGAATTGAACATTTGGACTGGAAGACAGAAAAGAGAGAAGTCAAAAGGAAATCTGGCTCTGAAATGAGAGCACAGAAGTTACTAGTTCTGGCCAGTTTGTTTGTTTTTTGCTATAAACAAGTCACTTAAAGCCTCTCCATGCCTCAGTTTCTCCAGCTGTAAAACGGAGATAATAATTCTTACCTACCTCATTGGGGGGTTGTGGGGCGTTCTGGATTGAGGTTTTAAAAGCATTTTGAGATGCTTGGGGACAAAGGCATGACACATTCCAAGTATTACTCTTTGAGACCAATGATAAGTAAGAGTGAATTCTTGCTACTTTCAAAGTTAAAAAAAACTTTAAAAAAACTTCCTAGTTATAGTCACCTGGGAAAAGAGGCTGTTGTTTTAGAAGATTTAGGGTTTATTATTATCATTATTATTAATATACTTTTTTCTCCTTCTGAATTTTGGCTTGTTCTCCGGCTCTGAGGTCCAGTTAAAATCCAATTACTTCCTCCCTATAGAAGGAATGAAAGCTGGAAGAAGTCAACTTATCATATTCTGAGAAATAGTAAGTTTGCCTCTAACTCATTGGGGAAGGAAGCAGAAGACAATTTCAGGAAACACCTCAGTTCCATAAACTGAATTGCTTGGGTTTAAGATTTTTTTTTGAGGGGGGCGGGTGGTGTCATTTAAACTGTTTTCTCTAAAAAGTGAGAGGTCATGCTCCTTACAAACCACAACCTACCTTCTGAGTGCAAAACAAGGAGCTTAATTGAACTACACACCAGCAGTCAACAAAGGGAAATTGGAATAATTAGGAATTACATCATTGGGCCTCTGTAATCAATTACCTGTCCGCAGATATCTATCTCTATATTGATATATATATGCACATGTATATAAATATATCTGTACATATATGTGTATATATATATTTAAATGTAATATTTACAAATAAAACTGTGATCTCGTCTAGAGAAAATGTATTCATATTACAAATGGCTCTTCCATCTTTATGTATCATACTGTACCTTTTTATTATGTTATAATTATGATTATTATAATTTTTATTATTTTGGAATCTGTTTGGCACCTTCTGGAAACTATGGCAAATAACACTTCATATCCCAAGTGCTGAAGATCTGCTTTCATGAACATTCTACTGTAAAATTTAAAAAAAAAAAGAAAAGAAAAAATAGAAAAAAAAGTAAACACCCAAAGCAAAACACAATTCAATCTCTATTCTGTACCTCACGCACGTACATTTGCTGCTCCTGTTTTGGGGTTTATTTGTTTGTCTGTTTTTATGGATCTAATTTAAGTCTCCAAGCCATATATAAAGATGTAAATAGTATAGCTTATTTATTAAGATCGTCATCTTTTTTTAATTTATATTTACACAAATGTTCATCTAATTTATTTTTTTCAATACTGTTTTTAACCATCACTGTCCTGTTTTGCTGTTGAGAGATTGTTAACCTTCTGTATTCATGGCATTGTTTCATATTGTTTTTTCCCCCCTGGTCTCAAATACAGGTTGGATTTCACTAAAATTGTCAAAGACAGAAATATTTTGCCACTGTTGATTCCTATACCTTAAAGTTCTATATTATAAAAATATATAATAACTTGTATGCTTAAACCTTTCTGGTGTGGTTTTGTACATCCCAGCAGTGTGATGATCTCATAGGTATGGGTTCACAAATACACACACACCTGGGTAGCAAGAATAATTGTTGATTACTGCCCTTAGGGATTACAAGAGTTAGAAACCAAGGTAGTAGCATCCTGGGATTTAGAGGCCCTAGCTGCACATATTTTGGGAAACTGATGACATGACTAAATGAAGTCATACAATCATATTTTCTAAAACAACTATTGTAGACACAGTCATTGCTCTGTTGACTAGGCAGAGCATGTGGTGGCCAGTGGGAGAAGGAGAGGGAAAAGATGCATAATTCAGCTGTAGATCATTTTAAAAATTAGGACATAGGGCATATCAGAACATCACAGAATCTCAGAGTAGGAAGAGGTCTCAGAAATCATTTATTACCAAAATTACAAAATCCCCAACCGGTGGTCATCAATCATCATCTTAAAGAACTCCATTGCTGAGTAACTCACTACCTCCCAGGAAGCTCATTTCACTTTTGGTCCTCTGATTGCAAGGGAAATTTTCTATACACGAAGCAGAAATCTGACTCAGTGATTTCCAGGTATTGCTCCTATATCTGCCCTCCATTACCAAGTAGGGTAAGTTTAATTTCCCTTCCTCATGACAAGCCTTCAGACTGAAGAAAGCTACCATATTCTTTCCAAGCTCATTTCCCCTTCTCTAGGCTAAACATCCCTAGTTCCTTCAACTAATCCTATTATTACATAATTTTGTGTGCCTTCTCAAATGCTCACAAATGATTTCTTTAATAGCACATTCTAGAAGTTTACCAATAATTTAAGCACAGTCCACGAACATACAGAATTTTGAAGAATCTACCCTCTTTTCTTTGGGGAAAATCACATTTGCTCATCCCTAGTACTGTGATATCTCTGCTGCACACTCTGCTTTAAAAAAAAAATCACTGGCTGGAGCTCAGCAAACACATCCACAAATTCTTTCAGTGGGACAGTCTATTTGAGGCTGGTGAATTTTTGAAGGTAGTGAGGCAACTCTTACCATCTGTTCTTTCCCTTTGACTCAAAATAATTTGCTTAAGAGAGAAAGGACCAAGGTGATATTGTTAAGGAACACTTGTCTAAGAAGGAGAATTGGACGATGGGGGGATGTGGAGGGGGGGTATAATTTTTCTCTCTCTAACCCTACCCAACACTATATTTATTCTTCAGTAAATTGCCTAACCTCTCTAAGCCTCAGTTATGCCATCTATAAATGGGGAGAATTTCACCTTACCTGAAGCAGTTAAGTTCCTTTGTCATTCCTTATAACTCTAAAGTTTACAAATATAAAATATATACATATAAAAATATACTTACACAGATGTAAATATCTATATATGTATATCTATCTAGCAAGTGCCCAGAGGTGGATTTGAACTTAGGTCTTCTGAACCCTAGGACCTCTCTTCCACCACATAAAATGTAATAATAGTTAGATTACGTATACCACTGGGTTGTTGTGAGGCACGAGCTTTGCAAACACTGCAAGAGCGATAGAAGCGGGAATGGCTGTTAAAATGAAGGCCTAGTTTTGATGACCTCTAGATTCCTGCTCAGTGTTTAAGGCCTATGGTTCTATGATAAAGAGCAAGAACTGAACTGAAAATTCATAAACCTGGGTTTTATTCTTAGCTCTTACAATGATTAGCCACATGACCGTAGCAGATAGGTAACCTACCCTTTCTAGGTTTTAGTTTCCTCATATGTAAAATAAGAGGGTAGAGCTAGAGCAACAGGGTCAAATTTAAATATAAATGGGGGCCACTCATTTGTACATAGCCCACTGGAGCACTGGCAGAGGGACTTGTATAGTTCAGTGAAACCATAAACCTTGCTATTCAGGGTTACCCAAGACAGACAGGTCATAGTGGAGAATTCTGACAAAAGGTGATTATGATTGATCCATCCAAGGAAATGGCAAACCAATCCAGTATCTTTACCAAGAAAACCCCATGGACAATTTTAAAATGCTAAAAATATAACATGTGCTATGAATGGTATGTTATGGTCCATGGGACTAAACAATTTGTACATAAGGATTCTTGCAGGCTGTATGTTGATTTAAAATATAATGGTACCTAGATTTTATTGTATTTTTATTTATCTTATTAATGATTTTTCCAATTACATTTTAATCTGGCTCAGGCAGCACTTAGGAATAGGCCTTAGTAACTTTTTTGACACCTCTAGATTATTGGATCTCTAAGATTCCCTTATGCTCTAAAACCCTATGAATCTTCTAAAAGGTATTCTACAAAGAGCCAATACCTTGAGCTAATTACTGACTTGGACTCATGTACCTTCACCTGTAAAAACATACCTTCACTGGGTGTGTCATCGCTGTTGGTTGGTTTTTTCCTCCCCTTACCCAAGTTGTGTATTTCATGCACTAACAAGAAAGTAGATTTTCGTGGTTGCATTTTGTCTTTCTCCTGGACCTGAACATTCCCTTGGGCATGTAACTGAGATGTGTCCAGTTTTGCACAAATGAAAACAAGTTTAATGAATTGCAGAGCTTCTTTCTTGGTGAGGTAAAAGAGGTGCATGTTTTCACCACGAAAACAATAGGGAGATGAAGACACAAGCACTCGATGCCCACCAGCTCCAACTCTATAGTGGTTGTACACAAGCTTGGTCTGTTATTTCTAGGGCATTTGGCCTGGGAGGCTTCAAAAGCTCTGGACCAGACAAACGAATCCTGCACACAGCTATTGTTTGTGTTTAGAGAAGTATCGACAGCTGACCATGTGCATCATTGAGTCAGAACTTCAAGAGCCTTGCATTTATTCCTTAGAACTGTTCCCTAAGAATTTTTTAAATACATACATATATGTATTAAATATATATATGCACAATATTTATTTACAAATAGTAATAAATGTATGTGTGTATAGACATATGTGTGTATATATACATATGTATGTGTATATACATACACACACATATACACAGACATATGTGTTGTATAAAGTAGCAGAAAGAGCACTGAATTTATTTCAATCCTAGCCCTGTGTACTTACTGTGTGATTTTGGCTAAATCACTTCCCTTCTCTGGTCCTCAGTTTTCTCATCTGCAAAATGAGGGCTTTAGATTAGATAATTTCAGTGGTCCCATCTAAAACTTCTTAAGGACAAAAACTCTTTATGGGTTGTTTTTTTTTTTGGTTGTTGTGGCTGGTTGGTCTGTTTTGTTTTGTCTTTGGGTCCCTAGTCCTATGCATAGGACATGGTCCATAGTAAGTACTTAATAAATGCCATTTGAATGAATGAATGATTAGCACCAAACTCTCTTGAGCTTTAGACAGTCTGAAAGGTGCAATAAACAAAAGGGGTTTGTATGTGTGTGTGTGTGTGTGTGTTTGTGTGTGTGTGTGTATTTCAGCATAGGAAACTCTGCCAATGTTGCTTGTTTCCTTAAAGAGTTTCAAGATATCATCGCTATGTGCTGTCCAAGTTCTTCTGAACTAACTTAAGGAGAGGTGCACAACCTATTTGTAATTTACTGGGCTTCCCAGATTATTCAAGGTTATGGGTAGTTTAGCTACCATCACAATTCTCCATGTGGTCATTTCAGAAAGATCCTGACTTATCCCAAGTTTAATTCAATCCCACAAATATTTGTTAAACACTAAATATGACCAAGGCATTGTACTAGGTGATAGAAATAAAAAAAAATTAAATAACCCTTGCCCTCAGAGAATTTAGTACCTCCTCCCAGGTAACTTTGTATCTGCTTTACATGGATTCTATACATATCTATATATTTGTATGTTTCTCCCCTGCTAGAATGTTCCTTGAGTTCAGGGATTATTTCACTAGTATATTTGTTTCCCAAGCACCTAGGATAGCACCATGATACATGCTTGTTCAATTAGTACGATGGAGGGAGAGATAAAGTGGAGAGAGAGAGAGAGAGACAGAGACAGAGACACAGAGAGAAAGAGAGTGTTAACAACTGAGGGAATCACAAAAGATCTCATATAGAAGAAGGTGTCTTGTAAAAACTCTAGGGACTCCAAGAGGTAGAGATGAAGAGAAGCGTATTCCAGGCTTAAGCAACAGTGCAAAGGCCTGTAAATTGGGGATGGAATATAACTCATAGGGAATAGTTGGCAGGTCAGTTTTACTGAAATAGGGAGTATATAATGGGGAATAGTGAAAAATAAAACTAGAATATTAGGTGGGAGATGGAGGTTTTCAATTCCAGGTGGAGGACTTGGTATTTTATCCTAGAGATAGTAAGAAATCTTTGGAAGCTTGTTTATTAGGTGAGTGACATGGTCATGTGTATGAGTTAGGAATATCTATTTTAAAAAATGTGTAGAGGATGTTATAAAGGGAATCAACTGGAAGTAAAAAGCTCAATTAGGAAGCTATTACAATTGTCTAGATGGTAGGACCAGAACTAGGGTAAGGATTGTATAAGTGGAAAGAAAGGGGTGTATGTAAGATATGTTGCCGTGAGCCAAATGATAAGATGACAATAATTAGATATTAGGGCAGGTGGAAGTGATTAGGGAAGGCAAGGATAATTCTAAGGTTGTAAATCAGGAGTACTGAAAGTATACTGGTGCTGTTGATATTAATGGGGAAGCTTAGAGTAGTGATGAATTTTGTGGGAAGGATAATTGTTTCTGTTTTGGATATGTTGGGTTCCCTAAGTTAGCAGTCTGTATAGGTAGGTAGAAGTGTCAGCTATGATACTTGAATTCCACTCTCTCAATTTCAAAGGGAGCTAGAACTTTCTTCAGAGAGCAGTCAAGTTAAATCAAGCCCCAAAGCAATTTTTATGCCCTTATTATGTGTTAGGCATTAGGTTAAGTGCTTAAAAAACACAAATGGAAAATAAAAATATAGTCCCTGCCCTAAAAGAGCTTACATTCTGGTGGGTGAATAAATATGGCACATAAATGGAAACCAGATAAGATGGAGAAGGGATGAGCATAGTAGAGAAAGTCCTGTGAAGAGTCAGGAGTACAGCCTGGAGAGGATGGAGATGTGGTTGGCCTGAACATCCTTCTTAAAATGAAATGGTCTGGGAGGAACCAGCCAATCATAAGATGGGGCTACTTCTCAAAAGTGAGAAGTAGTCCAGGGGTAGAATCAGTTTCCAGGATGAAAAAGTTTCAGTGGCATGGTGGAGATAGTTTGTGCAGAATCAAGAGTCCAGCCTAAAGTAGAGTCAGTGTTCTCATTTAGACAGAGAGCAGGGGGCATTTGGCTACTCTGAGGGACAAGGCAGGGAATTTGTTGGAGCACCTGGGAAAGCAGAATTGCCAAGTTTATTCTTTCCTTCCCACACAAAATCATTTGCATAACTTCCCCTGCCCCTGCTTCAATTTTTGTATCTACTAAGTAGGTAGTATATCTATCTTTAGGTAGAGGGAGTCCAGCATAGTGAGGCCATTTTGGTCCTCTTCAAGAACAAAGGATAGGAGCACTTAAGTGGTGCAGTGGATAGAGGTCCTGGAGTCAGAAGAGCCTGAGTTCAAATCTGGCCTCAGACACTTACTAGCTATGTGACTCTGGGCAAGTTACTTAACCCTATTCACCAAAAACATACAAATAAACAACACAAAACAAAAACAAATGACCCAGACAACAACTAGCCAACCAAGTGCAATAAAAATTAAAAATCCTTAGTGGTTAAGCTGGAAGTTTCATTTTATCACAGAATTTACATCCAGATGGGAACTTTTAGATCATTAAGGCCACCTATCCCTAATTTTACAGAAGAAGCAACTGAGAGTTGGATTGCATCTTACCCAAGGCCATATAATAAGTAGCCATGGAAATATTCAAACCCAGGTCTTCTAACTCCAAACCCAGAACCCTGCCTACATGGTAGATTTTTTAAGCTGTACTTGTTAAATATTCTATGTGACTTTGATCATGAGTAACTAAAAAGCTTACTACACAAATCTCAATTTATCTGGGATAATTGATACTCTAATTCTGGTCCAGTTAGCCCTACTTCTTTAAAATATGGTAGATTTTCATTATAATTTGGTTCATTATTATATGGATTCAGGCAAGATATGTGCCTTCCCCCATCTCAGACTGTTTCCTCCAGCCTCCCCAGTTATACACATGTCAGTAGCATCAGAATTTCAACGTTGGAAGGGAGTTCAGAGGTAATCTAATCCAACTAATACATAAATGAGAATTCCTCCTACAAAATCTTCCCCAAATGGCCACCTAACTTGCCCTTTCCACCTCCCACTTTGATTGGCAATTAGTATCTGGGTTTGAATCCCACTTCTACTACAATATGACACCATATGACACTGGGCAATTCTCTTGCTTTCACTGAGTTTCCTGTAAAATGAAGGAGTAGTTACTCTCTAAGATCCTTTCCAGTTCTAAGTCACATGCACTGATAAATATAGTTAACTTAGAAAACATGCATGAGTGCTCTCCTTCTACCATCACCATCACAAAAGAGTTTTCCTCTAAGTTTAACGACTGACTCCAGCATCTGCAGCCCTGGAGTTCTCCAGGAGACATAGAGAAATAGTGCCTGAGTGAAGGGAGAAGTGTCCCCTCTTCTTTATTTCTCCAGCCTCTCCACTTATCAGTTCCTTGAACTCTTGCAGGGGGCCTCTTGTTCCTTGTTCAGTTGATGGGATCCAGTAGTCTTCCTTCCCTGGAGGAATCATGTATTTTCCAAGAGCTCTGCTTTGCTTCTCTTTGACACACAGCACTGTTGTAGGCTGCTTGCTTACTGGTTCTGCCTGGCCCCCCACTGAAGTCCTGATCCCGCATCTCTCCCCAAGTCTCAAAGCACTTTACAGTATCACATATGAGCCAGCCAGGGTCCTTTTTGCTTCCTTCTTTAACCCACTGGTAGCCAAATGGAAATCTCTGCCTAGAGCTCCTGAACCTTAGTTTAGTTGAAATTCCCCAGAGCGAAAAGTGGGATGACTATATCGCTTATTCTCAACAAGGAAAACTGGACAATTTTGGTTGATTTGGAAAGTTGGAGTGTATTTGATGTCCATGAGTTAAATAAGAAAAAGAAAATCCCTTTCCTTGTATCTCTAGCTCTTAGCACAGCACCTGATATATAATATCTAATAATGCCTGTTGATTTAGATTATTGATTTATCATGATGCTAGGGGATTTGCCAGCAATACAAAGAGTCAAAATGAAGATTCAAGTAGTAGTCAGGTGCCTGAAACTGATGGTCATTCAGTTATACCTTTGTTCAGTCAAGATGTTTGAGTGAAATAAGATTTAAATTCAATTCAAAAATTATTTGGAGAAGGCATACAAGTTTCATGGCCCATAAATCCTTGGCTCCTGCCAGTGTTGGTCTTTGCAGAACCTGCTAGGGGAATTGGACTTCCTGAGGGAGAACTTAAGGGGAATACCTATTAACCTATTTGGAGCGATGTCCAGGACACATTTCAAGGTTAGAAAAAAGAGAACAATCAAGGCTACAATACTCTTAGATTATTTGCACAGAAGACATAAGGTTTTACAGGGTTTGAAGGTAGATAGAGAATGGAATAGTGAATTGTCATTGGTCAGGTATGTTATAGCAGGGATTCTTTTAAGGTATCAGTTGAATGAGATGGTCATTGAGATCTCATCCAACTCTCAGATTCTGTAATTTCTCTTCACTAGGTTCAGGTCATATGACATATTTTTATGTAGCTCAAAAAAATGTGTTTCTTCAACCTCTGGAGCTTTTGCTTCAGTACTTTTGAGAAGTGTCTCCAGTAAAGCATTTTTCTCCAGGTTCTTTAATGAAAGATACAATTGATGTTCCATATAAACTAGAAGCAACCACTTCTAGGACTTGCTAGGACCCAACAAGGACTCTACTCTGTACCTAGATATATGTTATATACCAGGCTCATTGTTAGTCTGACTTTTTTTTAAGAAGACATGATCTTCCCATCTTGCTCAGGCTAGAAATGTAGGTGCTACTCATGGTCCTGAATCTACAGTAGATCAGCATGGGAGTTTTGACTTGGTCCACTTCTGACGTAGGTGTTCCCCTTTTTAGGACATTTGGTGGTTCCCTTTCTCCCAGTCTCACCATATTGATGCCAACCTTAGTGCTGATATCTGTTCTGCATAACTCACTCAGAACTCTCAAGCTTCAGAGAGCCATTAGTTTCAGCCACCTTGTTACCTGGGAGTACAGGTGCATATTACCATGTCCAGAAAAACCTGACTACTCAGTACTCTGTATTTTCTCTTTTTTGCCTATCACTTGAGTATGTACAACCCTATTCTCTTTTTTAAACTATAATTCCCCTTCAAGAGCTATCTCCTTTGCTTAGACTATAAGTTTCTTGAGGACAGGGAATAGCATATTTATTGGCTGATTTGTTCTTATCCTCAGAGCTCGAACAATGGCCAGAACATAGAAACACTTAATAATGTCTTCAATACACTCATTGGCTCTCTACCTCCACTCCCAGTATTCGAAAGAAAACTGTTGACTCTAGTCTAGAGTTTCCTATGAAATAGTTTTTACCAGACTGATAATTAGTCATTTCATATTTCACCTTTACATGATCCAACAAAAGGCCAAGTCTAATCTTTCCTCTAGTTATGTCTTTCTTACTAGTGTTAGCTCTTTCCTTAGTATCAGGCTGTCCTGTCACTGATTACATATTCTGTTATCCTCTGCTACATGAGGGGAAGGGGAAGGGGAAGATGCCAGTTGCAATGACTAAAGGGTAATATTATTATTATTCACAAGGCCGGTGCTAAAGAAGGGAAAGACATGAGAAGAAACCAGAGTCTCCCTATAGAAGGCTAAATACTTGAGTCTCCATTCCGCAAGGTAATTGTGACCACGGCTACAATTTTGAGCTTTAGTTTTAGCAGAGAATGGCCCATAATCGAAATCATATCTTGTCACCTGGAAGCTGAGAGAGAGAGAGAGACAAACAGACAGACAGAAAGGCAGAGACAGAAAGGCAGA
Organism: Bettongia penicillata ogilbyi; assembly: GCA_023548195.1. Taxonomy (NCBI): domain Eukaryota; kingdom Metazoa; phylum Chordata; class Mammalia; order Diprotodontia; family Potoroidae; genus Bettongia; species Bettongia penicillata. The sequence continues at coordinate 2,656,726 of JAJHZJ010000039.1, read as the reverse complement.
GACAGAAAGTCAGAGACAGAGAGACAGAGACAGAGTTTTCTCTTTTTAAATGTACCTGTTTATTTAGTTACTCTAGCTCAGAACCCAACCAGAAGACGGTCATTAGGTAAGTAAATACAAGGCTTAAAACTGACCCTCTCCAAACTTTCATGCAGTCATAAGACATAATGACTGAGCATGGTATAAAGATTGAAGGGTAACGAGCACCCAAAGGGCACACAATATACTGACAACTTACCAGGAATTCCTTTATCCCTCATACAATAATGCTCACCAAGCATGTTCAAACTTGACCCCATACCGAGATCCAGTGCATAGGTATAGTGACACGAGGACTGAGACACTATCTTGGGCAGGCAAAAAGACTATAGCTCTAAAACTGACTCTTAAGATTTTCTTTCCTACATGTACTTAAAAGAAAGGAATTAGAAAGATGGTGTTTCTTAGCAGAAGTGGAATACAAGAGGTGGAGTTATTTCTTTCAAATAATTAACACTAGCCTAGCTGGAATTTGCATGGAAATTGAGTAGTTAATCCTACTAAGCCTTCTTACCATAGGGAATGTATTCTTTCAAAGTATTAAATTTCTGAGAAATATATGTCAAGGTAACACAGACCATATGTGGGAAACAGTGTGACTAGACACTTTTCATCCCATCCAAACATATATGTAGTGCGCACACACACACACACACACACACACACACACAAACTGGACCACACATTTCAGATAGCATTCTAGTCATTTCTCAAATACAAATATCAAAACTTTTCCAAAATGCAATCCAATAAAGTGCTTGTTTTTTTTGCAATATTGAAGACCCAAATTAAAGACTTGCTTCCTTCCTTTTGAGTTGGTAAGAAATGTAGTCCACATTGATGTTTTAAAGCATTTTCCATGAAGTTCTCTGCCAGCTGTTCTCATCTTAAAACATCTGTAGTTCTCTTCTAATTTATGGGAATCCAGCCAGAATATGAATTGTTCATATTTCACCTTTGATTTGCAGTTGTCCATCTAATCTAAAGTTAATTCTTTGGAAATATGGTCAAAATTCACAAAAATTAATTTGTGTCCTGCTAATTCATATTTTGTAACCGTTGTGGGTCATTCAAGGCTTGGTCCAGTTTAAAAATCTTAAAACATTGGTGCTGAAAGAGGTTGAAGATGTATTTGCCAGATGAGGAAACTTAGGGCCAGAGAAAAGAAGTGACTAGCCCAAAGTCACACAAAGAATTAGGGGCAAAGTTGGTGTCAGAACTCAGGTCTCTTATATTTTAGAACATTCATTTCTGTACATCATGTGGCAAACCAATATTATCAATGAAGAAATAACTTGCAAGCCAACTAGAATTATAAAGTTGGAAACTACATAATAAAACTATAGTCTTCATAATGGAATTGGACCTTAAATATAACCTAGATGAAGAAACTGAAGCCCAGAGAGACTAAGTCATTTGATCAACATTGTTTAAGATAATATGCTTGAATAAAGGAGGTAAGAAAAAGCTTTTTCAATGGAGAGGAAGAGAGGGTAAGTGAGAGGGAAACAGTGAAACTCACTCTCATCAGATTTGGCTTAAGGGGGGAATAACATGCATAGTCAATTTGGTATGAAAATCTATCTTACACTATAGGAAATTAGGGGAAAGGGGATAAGCAGGGGTTTGGGGGATGATAGATGGGAGGGCAAATGGAAAGAGTGAGTAATTAGAAGTAAATACTTTTGAGAAGGGACATGGTCAAAAGAGAGAATAGAATAAATGGGGGGCAGGATAGAATGGAGGTAAAGCTAATTAGTCTTTCACATCATGACTGTTATGGAAGTGTTTTGCATGACTACATGTGTATAATATATCTAATTGCATGCCTTGTCAGTAGGGTAGGGTGGGAGGAAGGGGAAAAAGTTGGAATTCAAAGTTTTAAAAATGAATGTTAAAAATTGTTTTCACATTCAATTGGGAAATAAGACATACAGGCAATGGGGTGTAGCAATCTATCTTGCCCCACAAGAAAATAGAGAGGAAGGGGATGAGAGAAGGGAGAGGTGTGATAGAAGGGAGGGAAGATTAGGGGAAAAGGTAATTAAAATGCACTATCTCTTGGAGTGGGTGGAGGTGAGAGATGGGAAGAAAATTTGGAAATCAAAATCTTGTGAAAGTGAATGGTGAAAATTAAAAATAAATTAATTAAAAATAATATGCTTGAGTACTTTGGAAGTTGTAATTACATGAAATTTACATTATTTACAAATCTTATCTATTAAGCAGTTTTCTAAAGATCTCTATTAGGAAGTTTTTTTTGTGTGTGGTCTCAAATCATGCGTGCATGCATGCATGCGTGTATGTGTGTATGTGTGTGTGTATACTTGAAAACTTGAAAGTAACAACACTATGATTTTTTAATTTAGAAAAAAATACTAATCTCTGCTTATTACCAATTCCAACTCTCCTCCTCCCAAATAATTTACATTATTGCAAATTTAGACCATACCATCATTTCTAAATGGTTGTTATCATGTGGAGCAGAAAGGGGTGTCAATGATCTAAGTGAAAAAGCTAATGTCTAAGTACCCAAGGTAGCTGGAATGGGAAACGGAGGATCCCAGTAGCTGAGGTAGGGTAGATGTAGAAAACCAGACCACAGCAAGCCCAGACAGAGCATAGTCAGAAGGGCTTCACAAAACTGTAAGAAAACAAGTCAGTTTGTCAGCTTGAGCTCAACATTAGCAAATTATCAAGGCCTTCTTCTGATGTCTTACTAGAGACAGCTGCAGGACCAAGGAGAGCGCCATAGCCTCTTTCCCTTCAATGAAGGTCTCCTGCTTTCTGTGGTGTTTTCTAATAACAATAACTTCTGTTTATATGGTACATAATAGTTTAATAATAATAATTTACATTTATATGGCATTTTGAAGCTTACAAAGTAGTTTCTTCATAACAATCCTTTGAGTTAGGTAGTGTAAAATATTATTATCCCCATTATCTAGATGAGTAAGCTGAGGTAAATTGCTTTATCCATCATAACTCAGCTACTGTGTCAGAAAAAGGGATTCAAACCTGTCTCCTGATTACAAATCTAATGTTCTTCCAATCATCCTGCTTTAGCTTTTGTAGTTCAATGTGATTCAAGACTAACTGGTTAGCTCAATTAACTCCACCACCACTGTTGCCTAAATACAGACTGTCAGAGGTGAAAAGAGATCATTAATCACTTTATTCTATCTCTTCCCTTGAGGGAGGAATTATTTGTAATAGCCTATAAATTTCCTCTCCTCTCCCCTTCCCCTTCTCTTCATTTATGGGTTACCTACTATATACAAGCCTCTGTGCTAGGCATTGTGAGAAACAAAAAGGAGAATAAGCCACAATCTTTGCCCTTAATGGCTGTAAGAGTCAAATAGGAGAGGTGGTATGTATGCATGTGGGTATATGTATATACACATAACCTATATACATACTATATATCATATGTATGTGTATATAAATATATACAATATATCAATAAAAATGTATGCATGTGAAAAGAGAGTTAAAAATAGCAATTGTGGAGGTTCAAAGAGGTTTCTTCTTTCAACTTAGTAATGATGGACAACTTGAACAAAATGATGGCATTTGAGATGAATCTTGAAGATTGTGCAGGATGCCAATCAAGAAGGGAAAGGGTATTCCAAGAGTAGATAATAGTCTGAGTAGCATCAGTGTCCAAAAGCAGAGCCAATCCTTCCAGCTCTGATAAGCGTTCAGAGATAAATTAATTACATTATTATATATTTTATAACTTATAAAGTACTTTCACAAACATCATCTGAATGGGGAAATCTACATTCTAAACAAATCCAATCTCTTGTTGTTTGTTTGTGGAGGCAGGGGAAAATGCAGTCAGTTGAATCTGAAATTGTTGCCCTGACAGGCTCGTCATCAGAGCTCTTTCCTAAAGATGTGGGTATCTGAGAATTAAATCTTACATAGAAGTATCTGCTAATACAAAGGCTACATTTTGAAATGAGTTAGGCTCAACCAGTTCACATCTGCTAGAAAGAGGGATGATAAATATTATGACAATATTAAACGATGACATTCACTTAGGGCATGGCGGTTACAAAACACTTTCATAACTGTTGTCTTACTTTATCCTCACCACAATACTTTGAGGTAGGCAGGTCAAGTATCATCATCTCCGTTCTACAGGTGAAGATATTTAGCTCTGACTTATTAGAGAGGGCAGGAGAGATTAACACCATTTGGGTCTAATAAACATTTCACATTGTTTGAGAGATGCCTATTGACTCAATGTTCTTTTCACAGTGTTCTCCAATTGTTTTAACTTTCCTATTAGATTGTAAATATAATGAAGGTGGGTTTATGATTTATATAAATCCTGCATCCCTCGCCCTTTTCCTCCTTCCCTAGGGTTCTGCTTGTGATAGGTATCTAACATGTTAATTAAATAAATTAACAAATGAATGGTGAAAATAGATGCTGAGAGAGATTGAATTACATCACAAAATACTAGACCTGTAATGTCATCTTTTCTATCTTCTCATCTTCCAATGACGATACAGAATTACCAAAGACAAAAGCTGGTAAGTGGCAAAATAATGATTTAAACGTAAGTAATTTGATTACAAAAATAACATTCTTTTCAATTTCCTGGGAAAGATAATAGTTTCAGTTTTGGTGCCCCAGGATAGAATGTCTCCCCATAAATGTCATTGTTTGGTGGAGGAGAGGGGTGACAACTTTCTACCATGTTGGACAGGAGTGAAGTAACCAAGAATTTTAAAAGTGACTCTTGCTCTGTTTTTGCAAACCTTACCCTAAGCCCTGACTCATCTTGTCCAGGTGTGTCCCCTTTACTCAGGTCTTAGACTGCTGAGGCATGTCTATAAAATAAAAGGAAGACAGATTAAGAGTTACAAGTCCAACATCTGTATTAGTCAGTTGGCAGTTACACTGTCTGGCTACCAAATCTTTATCCTGAGTTATTACTGTGTCATCTATACAAGGGGGAACTGACTCAACAATGTTGGGCATCTACATGTTCCAAAAGGGTTGAAAAGAACAATTAGAAGTCCAACTATCTGCGTTCTAGCTTCAGTTCTATCACTAACTAGCTATATGTCCGGGAGCAAGTCACAGAATCATAGAATTTTAGAATTGTGAGGAACCTAAATTCATCATCAGAACTTATATGGGAATACTCCTTTCAGTATCCTTGGCAAATGGTCTTAAAAGCTCTGTTGAAAGAACCCCAGTGAGGGAGAAGTTCATTACCTCCCAAGGCATTGTTGTATATCTCAAATGATTAGAAAGCTTTTCCTTACTATAAGTCTAAATATGAATTACTCAGTAGGTCCTCGCAGAAAAATTCTCACTCCTTTTGCTCATAACAGTCATTCAAATATTTGAAGACTACTATCTTATATCTGCAAAATGCTCTTTCCAAACTAAACACCCACTTTTTTTTCTCCAAGTTATCAAGTGCAAGTGCCCAAGGCACTTGACCATCTTCATCAACTTTCTCTGGATATAGTGTCATTTATGTCCTTCCTAATATGTTGTGCCTGGAGCTGAAACTAATACCACAGTCATTGATCATTATTTCTCAGTTAATGCATTCTAAGATCACATTCATTCTTTTTTCATGATGCTACACCATTGATTTATATTGAACTTTCTAATCTATAGCTAGTTGCTTCCCTACTCTGGGTCTCATTTTCTTTACTACATGAAACACTACCTTCCATATTGCCTCACGGTGGTGAGGAAAATGATTCACAGACCTTAAAGACTATATAAGAACTATTATCATAATCATTGTTATCTGCAAAATTTAAAACCCTGTATAAATGTTAGGTGTTGTTTTTGCATATCTTAATATTGAATACTCTATATGTATCTCATTTGATGTTTATAACAATACTGTGAGGTAGGTATGCTTGCCACCTTGCATGACATCATGATATCATAGAACTAGAGTTGGATGGAACCTCAGAGGCTAGCTAATTCAACCCCCTCCTTCTACAGATATGGGGACTGAGGCACAAGAAAGCTGAGTGACTTGCTCAAAGTTTCTGCATCTAAAAGATTAATTGAATATATGTATGGAAAATATTGATTTGGCTTCTTCATCAATGATACTTCTACTATCTCTATGTAGAAATAGTCACACAAAACTCTAACCTAAATGGAAAAAAAAAACCAAACTTTACTAGATCAATGTTCCTCACAAAATTATTTTTCAGAACTTGGGAAATCCTGATCCATAAAGAAAAAATGCCACATTGCAAAACTTTTAATTTTGCTATGTCTATTGTATGTAATATATGGGTTCAACTGATACTGAAAATGATCAAAATTAGTCATGTGCCCTATTATTAGTCACAGTTCAATCACTGATTATTCCTAATGCAGAATATGCAGGGTTTTTTTTTTTTACTATCTCAGCAAAGTACATATAAAATAATGGATGTTCTTATATTCTCAAGTATTCAAAAATTATTGGTATTTTTGGTGATAATGCCCTTTTTGGATAATTAGGTCAATCAATAAACATTTATTAAGCACCAACTATGTCCCAGGAACTATGTCAAGTGATGATGTGGGACTGAAGCTGATTAGATCTGGAAGAATGATGAGATTTCCCACAGATTTTTTGGAAACATGACGAAGAAGTCCAAAGGAGAGCAGAGCTGGATGGGTAAAATTAGGAAGTTGGAAGAAAAAAAAAAAGCAAAGACTTTATGGCAATAATTAAGACTATGGAGAGGCAGCATGGATATGGGATGGGCCTTGGAATTAGGAAGACCTGATTTGGAGTCCTTTTTTCTTATACCTACTAGTTAAGTGACCTTGGCCAAGTCACTTAACCTTCAGTGGCCTAGGTAACTTTATGTGATTTTTCATAAATGAAAAAAAATTCAGAGAATTTACTCTAAAACAATGAGATCATAAGTTTCAACTACAAACAAATAATAGAAACTGAAGATTAACTTTGAAATAAATCCCTTAGAAGCTTCTTTAGTATCCAGATTCTGAGTCCAAAACAAATATAAAGATAATAGTACTTCTCTCCAATTTGAATTAATTTCTATTATGTGCAACTATCACATTAAAAAATAGTAATAATCCCATTCCTACAACACTTTTGTTTTTTAAACAAAATTATGGTGAACTTCAAAATAAAACTCAATAGTTTCAAGTGAAAATTTGTTTCACTGAAACAATCCTCCCAAACACTGTCTTATATAAACAAAGGTAAGACACTGAGCACAGTCTCACTCCTCTCATCAAGTATGTTGTTTGCCACATTGTTCAATTTGCAATAAAATTGTGAAAAAAATAAGATTTTTTTCTAATCTAAAATTTTTAATTTATCTTGACAATTTCTACATGATATGATCTTCTATTCAAGTTCTCCTCTGATGGTTCCACAGTATGTTGATGCAATTCTGAGTTATTGAAGTCTATACCCTCAACCTCTTAAGCTTCAGGAAGTTGTTTTTGCTTTTTTTTTTTTCTTTTACTCTAGCTATAAGTAAGGACTGTGAGTATAGATCCAGTGACGTAAGTAAGGACATGACCAGTTGCTGAATATTTTTGCCTATGACAATCCATCATGGGATTTAGAAAGGCACGGAAATGTTGCAATCTGCCTTGATAAAGGGAGTAATAAAATGAATTTATCAGTCCTGAAAGTATTTTAATGCTTCACAAAACTGTCACTTCTTTGGTTGCAGGAGCACAGATTTGGAACTAAAAGAGACCTGAGAAGTGATCTAGTCCAACCCCATCCTTTTAAGAGATAAGGAAGATGAGGCCCTGAAAAGAAGTGACTTTCCCAAGGCCATATTTGGTACTAAATAGAAGAGAAAGTGTTTGAAACCAGGTCTCAAACTAGCATTTTTTCCACTATGCCATGAGGCCTCCCTGACCCGTCTATAATTTAGTAGACCATCTTTGAGAATTTCCACGGCCAAAAATGTTCCTCATTTCATGAATAAGTGGGTGATTGGTTTCTTCAAACTTAGCTTAAGTTGATGATCAGGACCCCACCTGAAGAATTTCTAGCTTAATGTGTCCATTTGTGCAGTCTTTGGGACCCCAGAGTCACCTCAATAACACAATGAACACTAGAAGAAGACTTCAGTAAAGAGTTGTGAAATAGAGTCATTTTATTTTTCCCTTCACAGCATTGCCAGAGCTCTCCAAAACCCTTGGAGAGAAGATTATCCTGGAACCTCACATTTTTCACATTGCTTAAATAGCATAGTTTTCATTTAGACTATTTGGGGTAGAAAACTATTGAAAAATGAGTTATACTCTTCCATGTCTTCTTAAATGGAGGTTACTTTGCATGTTATACTTGCCCTGATTCTTCAGTGTCATCACTTTGTTGTTATCCAGTCCTGTCTGACTTTGTGACTCCATTGAGCAGGGCATGCTATTACCCTCTATGCTATTTTCTTGAAAGAAATACTAAAGTGGTTTGCCATTTCCTTCTCTGGTGGATTAAGGCAAATACAAATTAGGTGACTTGTTCAAGGTCACACAGCTAGTAAGTGTCTAAAACAGGATTTAAACTCAGATCTTCCTAATTCCAGGCCCAGGGCTCTATTCACTGAAGTCATCTAGCTGCCCCCAATTTGTCACTATGAATAGTAATGATTATGTTGTATTATTGCATACTAATGCTCTCAGTATGCTTGATTGTAATAGAACTTTTGCCGATTTTTAATGACAGAAACCAGAAACAATCTTCAAATTGGTTAGACTTGTGTGTAAAAGATGAATAAATAGATTATGAGTGAGAACCTAAGGAATTCTCCTCTGAATAATACATAAATGTTTACTGTACTAAATATCTGAGTAAAAGGACAAATGTTTCTAGAGTGGAAAACCTTTGTATTTTGCAGACAGCATCTGACTGCTTCCTGTCCTATCTCTGATCAGCATGGAATGTGTCTTCCCTTGAGGACAGCCCTTCCCTTCCCTTCCCTTCCCTTCCCTTCCCTTCCCTTCCCTTCCCTTCCCTGTATCCCCATCTCTGCCATCCAGAGCAAGATCAGTAAGAGGCAGGTCCCAGGGAGAATAACATTTCTTCTTTTCTCTAGTGTGGAAATTCCAACCCTTCACAGTTTCCATCAAGTCAGAGCATGGTCCTGAGGTATCATTAAGGCTTCTAATAGGCAGGGAGGGCATGCAGAGAGAAGAGAAGGGAATCCCTTTTATGAGGAATTTTATTAGGATTTCTAGATGAAATCTTTCCATGTAGTCACCAAAAGCCTTTAGTGGTTGACTGCTCTACCTCCAGAATGTGTTGTGTGTGTTTAAATAGGCCAAGAACAGAAGGGCACTTCATTTGGTCACAACATACTTCCTTTCACTTATTTTCCAGTTTTCCCCTGCCCCTTGCCTTCCCAAAGGCCAAATGGACTGAGTCAGTTCTAAAGTCAATCTCCAACCTTTGGGCTAAAGAAATTGCCCCCATGCCTCATTCCCCTTTTTCCCATCCCCGTAGTTTTTGATGTCCTGTCTCTGGGGAAATGTTGGGGTCTTAGTATGCCAGGTGATTTACTGTTCTTGGGATGCTTTTCCCTTCATCATCACTGGTTTGGAAATATTGCAATTTTTTCTTTTTTTGCCGAAAAGAAGAGCCACAGCATGTTCTGTGACTGTTACGTCCCACTGACACGGAGGTAAATATATTAAACAAATCAAAATACCATTAGCCCAATTACAGATGTGCTGACTAGGTCTTGAGCTTGGATCATTCCCAGCTCGTTGATTAAATTGAAAACTTCAAAAGAATTAGGGCATGAAGTCCTTCACTATGACCCAAACATCATGTCATCAGCCTCCAAAGAAAACCCTCAGCCACCTAAGAATTACTTTTTGTTTTTCTTTTAAAATCCAAGCCTGCATGTCTTATTTTTATGGTGCATGTGGTTGGTTAGGATATGTTGTGTGGGGAGTAAAGCTTGGCATTTCTGTAACACTTGGGAAAGCAAGAGGAAAACCATGCAAGGGGTTTGAGAAAGAATAGTCTATAAGAAATGTCAGATGGATCAATGAAATGATAGAGCTGAAGACTAAGTAAGTACCTCAGAGGTCAGTCATCGTTGTAGGAAATTCCTTGTACAGAATCACATAACTAACTTCTCTCTGAAAACCAGCTGAGACGGTGAGCTCACTACTTCACTGGGCAGTCCCTTGCATTGTGGAATGACTTGAATTATTAGGAAGCCCTTCTTTGTATTGATATTAAGTCTGCCTCATTTTAACTCCCACAGAATTGCTCTATCCCTTGTAGCCACACAGAGTAAATCTTTTCCACATATTACCCTTGGCTATCTTAAAAAACAACGTGTTTTGTCCCCCACTAAGTCTTCCTGTGTAGAACCATAAAATGTCAGACCTGGGAGGGCCCCTGGAGCATAGCATGTTAGAAAAGAACATAGGATCTTAAGCTATAAGGGACATCAGAGATCACCTAATTCAATCTTCTTTTTTTTTTTTTTTTTTTTAAACCTGTGAGGAAACTGAGACCTGGAAAAGTCAAATGACTTGCCCCAGGTCACAGAATGAGTTAAAAGTCCTCCTTGTTTCTGAGCAATGGAAGCATTCCATGCTTTTGTTTCTCGGCTCCGGTCTACCTCACCCTTCTCGTACTCACAGGGCAGGCATCCAAATAGCCCTTGTGTGTACACACCTTTTCCTCAGTGCTGGGGGAGTAAAACAAAGGCTGAAGTGCTGGAGGGCTGCAACTGAAGAAACTACGTCATGAGCGGATCATAAAGTCTACTGAACCACTGCGGTTCTCGTATTTATGATGAAAATAATCCCAAGGAATCTCTCCCCGGGCACTGATGCCTGGTTTCCTGTGCAGATGGGGGTAGGAGGGGAAATTTCCCCCATCACCAGTTCCAGCCATTAGGAAGGGGCTAGGTTAAGGGTTACTCTGGGGTCAGGATAAGGCTGAAGAAGAAATTTTTAAAAAATGTTCCAGAGATGCAGGCCTGTCCCTTAATCAGCTACACTGAACATGCTAGCAAGGAGCCATTCCCTCCCTATGGGGAATGAACTTCTGAAAAGATGCCTGTTTGGAAGCTGGGTGATACAGAGGAAAGAGCTCCTGGGCTTGGGGTTAGGACTGGGGTGGGAAACCTGTGAACTCGAGGACACTTGTGGCCCCGAGGTTCTCAAGTGAATTCCTTTGACTGAATCCATTTAGGGTTCCCACTTGAGCTAAAGGACCACATGTGGCCTCAATGCCTCCCCACCCCTGAATTAGGAGATCTAAGGACCCAAACCACTCTCCCATTTACTAGCTGAGTGACCTTGGGCAATCTTGTTTTTCTGTTAGAGCCTCAGTTTCCTCTCTGGTAAAATGGAGGTGATTAAATTTTTACTACCTACCTCATAGGTTTGTTGGGAGGACCTATAATAACAACAGATATTTATAAAGTACTTTAACATTTTCTAAGCATCTTTTCTTCAGCACAGCCTTGTGAGGGAGTCAGTACAATTAGTAGCACTCACTCCCTCAGGCAACCCTGCAAGGCACACAGATGTCAAGCGACTTGATCAGGGTCAACCTCTAGTGAATTGGTCAGAAGCATGATTTGAACCTTGAGCAAGCTCAATGCTATTCTGCCTGGAAGCCTCTCAAAAAAAAAAATCACGCAAATTTATATATGGTTAACTGTTAAGAGTACTTTTTACATAATAGCCCTGCCGGGATTACCTCATTTTTACAGAATAGGAGACAGATTCAGCAGAGTAAATGTGTCACATGACTAATGAGTAGACCAATCTGGGTTCAAGCGCTGCCTCTCTCAGTCCTAATTCAATTTTTTCTTTCTGCTGTGCTAAGCTTTTGCACACAGTCTTGTGTCCTTTCTTTGCATCTTGGGATCTTTGATCTTAAGAGCCTACCAAAGTAGGTTACTGTCCTCGTGATAAGGAGGACAGGTAGTTTGAGAAGGAGAAAAGCTAATAAAAATAATAGCTAACATTTATATTGCAACTGTTATCTCATTTGATCCTCCCAACAACCCTAGGAGGTAGGTGCTAGTATTATCCCTATTTTACAGATAACTGAGGCAGCCAGAGGGTGACTTGCCCAGGATCTCACAGCTAGTTAAGTTTCTGATAGCGAATTTGCAACCTGCATCTTCTGACCTAACACTATCCACTCTGCCACCTGGCAGAAGAATTACTCTCTGCTGGGCTAGAGGTGATAGGAGTGAGGGCCAGATTGAAGGATACCAAGGTTCATGAATTTCAAAATTCCTTTATATGATCGCTTTTTAAAAAAAATCGTTCCTTCTCTATATCTTATGACCTTTAATTTATTCTCATCCTCACTGTGATCTACATTTCCTTTACCCCTCAGTTCTTTTCCAGCTGATTGCCCCTATACTAGCTGTACTATCCTTTCTTCCCTATCTTGACCCTTTGGTGAACCAGCCTTAACTCTATATTATCTTTTATTCTTCAGTCCCTTCCCCCTTATCCTGTCACTGATCATTCCTTGACAAACCCCAATCCTGGATTACTCTGACCATCCATCTCATGCTCTTATTCACATGTTGCTGAATGGAGCCAGAGGAAACCACAAAGTCATACCAACTCTATGCATTAAAAATTTATGTTATATGATATTAGCTGAGCCTTCATTGTGTCAAGTCAAACATTCAATTGCTCCCCAATAGATTCACTATTTGCTATTATCCTCTTTCATGACAGCTCTTCCAAGGATTCCTCTCTTTTCTCAAGCCTCCTGTATCACTGTCTTCCTTATCATCTCAACAGAGGACCATGCTTTATATTTTGCTGAAAAAAAAAAAGGTCATTTGTGGAGTGCCTACATTCCTTTTCTGCTCACTTCCTCATCTCACATTACTTAAAAAATAAAATCTTCCCTCACTATCTCCTTTATCTGGGTCTCTCTTCTTTACCAAAGCCAACCCTTCCATATGCACACCTTATCTCACTTCCTCTAGTATTCTCAGGCAAATTGCCTCTACTATCACACACACACACACACACACATATGTGTATATATATATGCATTATATATAAAACATATACATATATATGCATATATATTTATACACACACATACACACACACACACACACACACACACACACACATATATATATATATATATATATACTTTCCTTCCATCTTCATGGTTATCATATGTCTCAACTTTTTTTTTTTGGTTAAACTTCTTGAGAAAGTCATCTATACTTCACCTCCTCTCATTTCTAAATCCTCAACTATCTGACTTCTGACCTCAACATTCAAGGAAAACTACTCTCTCTGGAATTACCAATTATCTAATGTCATATCTAATCACTTGTTCTCAATTCTCATTCATCTTGAAACCTCTGCAGATTTTGGCACAGTTGATAACCCTATCCTGGATACTCTATCCTCTAAGTTTTCACGACACTGTTCTCTCTTCATTGTCTTCCCATCTGTTGAACTTTTCCTAATTCTGCTTTGCTGAGTCTTCATCCAAGTCATGCCCACTAAGCATAGGTGTCCCCCATGCTCTGTCATGGGATTTATTTTATTTTTTTACTGTGCTTTCTTACTTGACGATCCCATCAGCTCATTTATCACCTTTATGAAGATGATTCTCAAACCTATATATCTAGCCCTAGTATCTTTCCTTTTGATTCATGCATAAATTGGTTTTAATTGAGGCAGAGTTGCACAAAGTCATGGGCCTCATTCTGTCTTCCAGAGCCATCAAAGTCCAGTGACAAGACAAAGTCAAGGTGCCTGGTAATGACTTAGAATGCAGTGGATGACCCTGGTGTCTTCTATGTCTACCCAAGGTCTAAGCATTCCACAGTGTATGCTTCAGCTGCCTTCATGCCCATTGGAACACATTGTTCTCTTCTGTGCATTCCACCAGGAGAAGTCTTCATGTTCTTGGGGTAGACACCCCTCTAATTCACCAAAGGTTTTGAGACCCATTGGTTACCCTCAACCTGATTTAGCTTCTCTGCTGGGGTATGGCTATTGTGCATGCAGTGTTTCTTGGAGCCACGGGTGAGATTTAGGTGAATTAAATAGACACCAAAGGTTGAAAGCAGCCGTCATGCCAGAGGTAATAGTCTTCTTTAAATGCACCTTACACCCCCCTCTCTCTCTCCTACACTATAACCCAAGATAGCAATCGACTTGTATGCCCCATAGACATTGCAAAGTCAACATGTTCAAAACAGAATTTATCTTCCTCCTCCGCACAAATCCTCCCATTTTCTTCCATTCCCTACTACTGTGGAGCATACTGCTATTCTCCTAGTTATCTAGATGTATAATATCAATGTCATCCTTAATGACTTATCACATATCAATCTTTTGCCAAGTCTCATCCATTCTACTTTTACATCATCTTTCATATACCTTCTCTTTTCTCTACTCACAAAACCATTATCCTAGATTGGGCTTTTATCAATTCTCATTTGGACTATTGAAACAGCCTTTTAACTGTCTCCCTGACTCAATTATCTCCTCACTTTATTCTCCATCTCCTCACTTCTGATTTTTAGCTTCCCTAGATTCTTGCAAGATTCATCTTCTTCAGAAGTCCTTTCCTCACCTCTTTTAATGCTATTACCTTCATCTCTGAGATTA